>JAUMJK010001477.1:0-307500 GCA_033558105.1 Coccyzus lansbergi | reverse complement strand
ACCCACCATCAACCAGACTAAAGAAGCCTTTTCTAACTATTACCAGGGTATTAGGAAAATCAGATTGTGTTTATTTAAGGTAGTGCAGTCATATTGCTTGAAAGTTTAATATTATTACTGAGAAACAACATTAAGCACAACATCTTATAGTAGCATCATCAGGGATTTTATCCTAGCTTAAAAAAGCAAAACTGATGTTTCTTCAGGTATAGATGACAAAGATGACTACAGAGTTCTGTAATTGATTCTCAAGCACAAGGACTTCATTTTTGTCCCTGTTTGTCTGTTTAAGCCTGATGTTGCAGGGCAAAGTAGTTATCTGCCATAATGGCAGGCACTGATTGAAGTTCCAGACACAAAGATGTTAGCTTTATCATCTGAATCTTTAGTATTTCATTCAATAGTATAGGACAGTATTCCAATTAATTACAGAATAGCACCTTGTGTGTGAACGTCTCTGGAGCGTTCACTTTTTAAATGGAAGCAATGTGACTGTCATTATCTGCTGAAAGATAAGTATCTTATGGATACACCAAAATCCTGTCCTGGTTGCTGCAAATCACTGGTGGAAAAGCATGGACAGAGAAGTAACTGGCAGCTCAAGCACTCATTGGTACAACCCAGTTCATTCACAGCTATCAAGTGGTTTTGTGTGTTTTACTACAATAGTGTGATACCAAAACTGAAAATGAATTTATAAGGGGCAGAAGTGTCTAAAAGAGGAGGACTTTTTCTAAAGACATTTGGGGACAAATGTATGTGATTTCTAAGTTTCTCTTAAGACCTAGCTGTTTTCAAATTGGGTCACCATCACCAGCTGGCCCCAAATTTCTCTTTTCATGCACAACATGATAAACAGGTGGCAGATTTGGGGGTTTTTTCATTTGTTTTTCAAGACTATTTCAACTACCTTCTGCAGTAGTTTCAGAAAACCATGAAATCTGAATATGTGAAATGATGACGTTTCAACATTTTAAGCATATCCAATAAAGAGCATGAAAAGATTGCTAATATGCATCATTTATTCTCACAAAAATATCGGTATGAACAGCCTCTGTAAGGTTCTTTGGGAAGTTAAGTTGTACAAGTGAGATAGTGCCTTCAGCATTTTGGTTATTACAATTGGGAGCTCACTTTACTAGTATAATGTTTATGGACTATAAACATTCAGGGGATTCCAGGTAATGTGCAAGGCTTTGGGCATACAAAATTTGCTGGAAGATGTACAGCATGCAGTTAAGTCAAATTCTTAACTTGGACATACTTCCCTGTGTTGCTGTCTTAATAGACTTTCTAAAACATCCTGTGTTTGAGACTAGAAAAACAACTGGGATTTAGCAGAGAAACATTTGGGCAGGTTTATACAATGTGGCAATTTGACAATATAAAAAAAAAACCAGCACCCTGAGTTGACTAGAGTCACTACCAGGGTTTAGAGGTCATCTCTTCCTCCAAGTGGCTTTCAGGTTCTCTTCCAAAATGTCTTTGTTGATGGGTGATAAGACGTAATCCCCTCATCTTAAACATGTAGGAGAGGAACTGGCATCTGTAAGCACTCTTGGTTGTGCTTACCTTCCTAGATCAGAGGAGGTACTCAAGGTACTGCTCTATCAGCTACCTCTCTTTTGCTATAATTTTGAAAGAAGTGAAGCAAACAATGACCCTCAGTGTTGGTTGGGGCTGTGAAAGTGCTGCCGGGGCAGCTACTGACAGTCAACAGCTTTTGTTTGGGAAGAATCTACAAGTGTTCGTGGTTTTGGAGCTGGACTGTGCTGAGAATGAATTTCAATGAAGTAAGTGGGCTGAGAATGAATTTCAATGGAAGTAAGTGGGCTTGTTTTGACTTCAGTGGACTTGTTTTGATTCTGTAAATTTGTTTTGGCTTCAGAGGTTTTGCTGTTTTCAGTGAAAGCATAACCAGAAGAAGGAAATAATAAGCAGCATCTTTCTGTGCTAGCACAATTTTTGGGAGGAGAAATCCCTGGAACCATCAATTTTATAGCTGGCTCAGCATATCCATTCTGAGAGAGCACACCGAGCAAGCTCTTGCTTTGTTGATTGCAGTGGAAGGCATAGGAGGACTAGACATTTACGATTTTGCAGCCCATATCTACTTTGCATGCTTGAATCTTTCATATCTTTTATTTGGCGTGTATACGTGGTTTGTTTGGGTCAGTGAAATGGTGTTCAGGAGAAGGACTTAACAAACAGTAGCTTCCACTCCTAACTTCTTCCATGTAGGAGCAATTCCTGAACATTTCAGATGTTGTAGGTGGGCTACTTTGAGTATAGTTGAGTAACGTAGGACCATTCTGGACCAATGCATTCCCCTATTGCAGGTTTGCAGTTTGCAGTGAAAGTGCTAGCAGGAGAAGGAAATAACAACCAACAACATTCATTGCTAGCAGCTTCCCTGCAGGAAATACGTCTGGATGTTTCATATTTTGCATCAAGGTTTCACTGAGCAGAGTCGAGTCAGAGATCAACATTCCCAAATAAAGCATTCTGCTATTCATGCTTTGCTGTTTGCAGTTAAAGCGCTGTCAGGACAAGGACAAAACAAACGGCAACTTTCTATGCTAGCACACTACCTTAGGGACAAATCTCTGGATGCATCAATTTTTTGGTGTAGAACCAGTGTATATCAAAGCATTTAGAAAGTTAGAGTTAGGGTAGATATAGGTGTTACAGTTATGATTTACAGATTGAAGTTAACTTCAGGGTTAAGGGTTGGTCTAGGGTTTTGTTTGGGGCTTATGATTAGGGTTATGGTAAGGTTTAGGGTTTTACTTTTAGGGGTGGAGTTAGGGTTATTTGTATGGTTGGAGCTAGAGTTAGGGTTAGGGACAGAGATATCCCTGGATGTTTCAAATTTTATAGCCTGGCATAACTGAACATAGTCTAGTCACAGATAATGATTACAAGTGAGAGCATTCTGCTACATGTGCTTTGCTGTTTGCAATTGAAGTGAGAAATAACAAGCAGTAGTTTTCAATGCTAACAACCTCCTTCAGAAGAAATTGTTGAATCTGACAATTTTACAGCCGGGCTCTGCAGACTAGCATCCATTGCGAGTCAGCTCTCTGCAGTAAAGCTCTAGCTGAATTACCATTTGTTGCTTGCAGTGAAAAGGGTAGCAGAACTAAAGTCTAACTAGCAGCAGACTTCCATCATAAAACTTTGTCTATAGAAGTAATTTTTTGACGTTTCCAATTTTGCAGCCAGGCTTTACTGAGTAGAACTGAGTCACAAGTGACCATTCCAAAATAAAGCATTCTGCTATTTGTGTTTTGCTGTTTGCAGGTAATGCAGTACCAGGATAAGGACAAAACAAGCAACAGCTTTTTGTACTACCACAGTTCCCTTTGGAGAAATCACCAATTGCATCAATTTTTTAGTGTGTACTAAATGTATACCAAAACATTTAGACTCACAGAAGCACCAGGTTGGAAGAGACCCACTAGATCATTGAGTCCATCCATTTCTATCAAACACTAAACCATACCCCTCAGCACCTCATCCACACATGCCTTAAATACCTCCAGGGAAGGTATCTCAATCACCTCCCTGGGCAGCCTGTTCCAGTGCCCCATGACCCTTTCCATGAAAAATTTTTACCTGATATAAAGCCTGAAGCTCCGCTGGCAGAGCTTGAAGCCATTCCCTTTCATCCTATCCCCTGTCACTTGGAAGAAAAGGCCAGCTTCCCTTCTCTCTAGAACCTCCTTTCAGATAGCTGTAAAGATCAATAAGGTCTCCCCTCAGCCTTCTCTTCTCCAGGCTAAACAACCCCAGCTCTCTCAGGCACTCCTTGTAAGACTTGTTCTCCAGCCCCTTCACCAGCTTTGTTGCTCTTCTCTGGACTTGCCCAAGAGCCTCAGCATCCTTTTTGTGGTGAGGGGCCCAGAATTGAATACAGTATTTTAGGAGCGGTCTCACCAGTGCTGAGTACAGAGGGAGAATAACTTCTGTGGACCTGCTGGTCACACCGTTTCTGATACAAGCCAGGATGCCATTGGCCTTCTTGGCCACCTGGGCACACTGCTGGCTCTTGTTAAGTCGGCTGTCAACCAACCCCAGGTCTTTCTCCTGCAGGCAGCTTCCCAGCCAGTCTTTTCCTAGTCTGTAGCACTACACAGGGGTTTTGTGCCTGAAGTGCAGAACCCTGTATCTGGCCTTGTTAAACCTCATGCCATTGGACTCTGCCCAGCAGTCGAGCCTGTTCAGATCCCTTTGCAGAACCTTCCTACCCTCCAGCAGATCCACACTTCCACCCAGAAGGTTAGGGTTAATGTTCAGTTTTATGGTTATGTTTTACAGTTAGTTTTTAGAGATGGAGTTAGGGTAATGCTTATGTTTTAGGGTTAGAATTAGAATTTTGTTTAGATTTAGGGTTAATGTTCGGATTTGCAGTTAGGGTTATGGTTTAGGTTTAGGGTTTGGGGATAGAGCTAGTGTAATGTTTAGAGTTTAGGGATAGTTTTACAGTTAGAGTTTAGGGTTTGTGTTAGCATTATGTTTAGAGTTTAGGTTAAGGGTTATATTGAGGGTATAGGGTACAAGAGTTTAGGCTTTTTAGGGTTAGGGTGTAGATCAAGTAGTAGGAGGTTAGGGTTAGCATTGGGGTTATGTTTAGTGTTTGTACAGGGATTAAAGTTTAGGGTTAGAAGTTAGCTTTAGGGTGAGGTTTTAATGTAGGATTATTTTAGGTTATATTGGTTATGGCAAAGTTTAGGGTCTAAGAGTTAATTTAAGGTGAGGAGTTAAAGTTAATTTTAGGGTTGGGGCTAAGGTTCTGGAGGAGATATCCCTTGATGTTTCTGATTTTATATTCTGGCATTATTGAACATAATTGAGTCACATATAACCATAACAAGGAACAGCATTCTTCTATTCATGCTTTACTGTTTGCAGTTGAAGTGCTACCAGAAGAGGTTACATTTAGGGTTAACTTAGGTTTTAAGGTTAGAGTTAGTATTATGTTTCGAACTTAGGTTTAGGGTTAGCGTTAGGGTTTAGGGATAGATTTAGGATAATGTTTAAGGTTTAGGGATTGGATTTTGGTGTAGGGTTAGAGTTAGTATTATGTTTAGAGTTTAAGTTTAGGGTTAGGATTTTGGTTAGGGTTTATGTTACAGTGAGGGTTTAGGGTAAGAGTCAATCTTTTCTTTAGAGTTTTGATTTATTGTTAATGTTAGCATTTGGGTTGTGGTTAAATTTAGAGCTACAGTTATGGTAATGTTTATGGATAGTTTCAGGGCTAGTCTTATGTTAATATGTAGGGTTTAAGGATAGTTTTAGAATTAGAGTAAGATTATAGTTTAGGTTTAGGGCTAGGGTTAGGATTATGGTTAGGGTTCAGGGTCAGGGTTAGTTTATGGTTTAGCGGTAGGCTTATGGTTAGGCATTAATGATACACTTAAAGTTTGAGTTAGGGCTGGGATTGGAGTTAGGGTTATGGGTAGAGTTTACTCTTTGGTTTAGCTTTAGGGTTAGGCTTTATGATTAGAGCTGCAATTATGTTCAGAGTTTTAGTTTTGGGGTTAGGGTTTAGGGCTAGTGCAAGTGTTTAGTAACAAAGTTAGTGTCATGTTTTGAGTAATGTTTAGAATTAGGATTACATTTTAAGATTTGGAATTCAGGGTTAGGATTAGGGATTTTGGTTAATGTTAGGTTTTAGGGGCAGACTTTGGGTAATGTTTACGTTTTAAGGATAGTTTTAGGGTTTGAATTAGAGTTTACTGTTAGAGTTAGGATTATGTTTAGGTTTAGGGTTAAAGTTAGGTTTAGGATTTTTTTAGGGTTAGGTTTGATGACCATTCCAAACTAAGGACATTCCTCCCTACCCTCCAGCAGATCAACACTTCCACCCAGCTTAGTGTCATCTGCTAAACCTACTAAGGGTACACTCAATGCCTTCATCCAGGTCATTGACAAAGACATTGAACACGGCTGGACCCAGCACTGAGCCCTGGGGAACTCCACTTGTAACTGGCCTCCAGCTGGAGTTAACACCATTTACTACTGGATTTACCACTCTTTGGGCCCAGCCATGCAACCAGTTTTCCACCCAGGAGAGTGTTCACATGTCCAGTCCAGAGGCTGACAGTTTCCTAAGCAGAGTGCTGTGAGAAACTGTGTGAAAGGCTTTACTGAAGTCCAGGAAGACTACATCCACAGCCTTTCCCTCATCCAGTAGGCAAGTCACTTACTTTATCTTAGAAGGCTATCAGCTTAGTTTGGCAAGACCTGCCTTTTGTAAATCTGTGTTGACTGGACCTGATCATCCGGTTCTCTTGTAAGTGCTTCATGATAGCACTCAAGATCACCTGTTCCATGACTTTCCCTGGCACTGAGGTCAGACTGACTGGTCTGTAATTCCCTGGATCCTCCCTGCTACCTTTCTTGTAGATAGGCACAATACTAACCAGCCTTCAGTCCAGTGGAACTTACCTGGTCACCCAGGACTGCTGGAAGGTGATGATGCAAGAGCATTTGTTAAGCACATCTGCCAGCTCCTTTAATACTATTGGATGGATCCCATCTGGCCCCATATACTTGTGGGTTTCTAGCTGGGCAAGCGTCTAACCACTTCTTCTTGCATCATGAGAGCTTTGTTCTGCTACTTTAGCTCCTGGGTGTAAATATACACAAGAAACAATTTTCCTTGCTATGGAAGACTGAGGCAAAGAAGGTATTAAGTACCTGAGCCTTGTCCTCATCCCCTTGTCATTGTAGTTCCATCTGCACTCCCCCCAAGAAATGTGCATGAAAGTGAAGGATCATATAGGGAACATATAGAGAGTGAACATACTAAGTGAACATACCGACGTATACTAACCATCTCATTTCCTACCCAAGTTCTTCCCAAAAAAACTTACAAAAGTAGGAATTGAATTTACACACACGAGATCAAAACCCTCAATACTTCCGTTATATTACTTCCTATTAGGATAAGCTAACAAAGCTATCGAGCCCACACATCAAAAATGATAGTTTAACCCCTTCCCTTACTAATGAACCCCCATGCAAAGCTAAACTTCATCGAATCATAGAACAACAAGGTTGGAAGAGACCCATCGGGTCTTCTAGTCCAACCATTCCTATAAAACACTAACCCAAGTCCCTCAAGACCTCAAACACCTCCAGGGAAGGTGAATCAACCACCTCCCTGGACAGCCTGTTCCAATGCCCAATGACCCTTTCTGTGAAAAACTTCCTCCTAATCTCTAGCTTAAATCTCCCCTGGCAGAGTGTGAGGCCATTCCCTCTTGCTCTGTCCCCTGTCACCAGGGAGAAGCGACCAACTCCTTCCTCTCCACAACCTCCTTTGAGGTAGTTGTAGAGAGCAATGAGGTCTCCTCTCAGCCTCCTCTTCTCCAGGCTAAACAACCCCAGCTCTCTCAGCCACTCCTCATAGGGCCTGTTCTCCATCCCCTTCATCAGCTTTGTTGTTCTTCTCTGGACTCGCTCCAGAAGTTCAACGTCCTTCTTGTGGTGAGGGGCCCAGAACTGAACACAGTATTCAAGGTGTGGTCTCACCAGTGCTGAGAACAGAGGGAGAATAACCACCCTGAACCTGCTGGTCACACCATTTCTGATACAAGCCAGGGTGCCATTGACCTTTTTGGTCACCTGGGTACACTACTGCCTCATGTTCAGTCAGCTGTCGACCAACACCCCCAGCTCCTTCACCTCCCGGCAGTTTTCCAGCCAGGCTTCTCCTAGTCTGTAGCTCTGCATAGGGTTGTCATGCCCCAAGTGCAGGACCCGGCATTTGGCCATGTCAAACCTCATGCCGTTCGACACTGCCCAGTGGTCAAGCCTGTTTTAGATCCCTTCGCAGAGCCTCCCTACCCTCCAGCAGATCGACACTTGCACACAGCTTTGTGTCATCTGCAAACTTGCTAAGGGTACCCTCAATGCCTTCATTCAGGACGTTGATGAAGACATTGAACAGGGCTGGACCCAGCACTGAGCCCTGGGGAACCCCACTTGTATACTGGTCTCCAACTGGAGTTAACACCGTTTACCACTACTCTCTGGGCCCGGTCATCCAGCCAGTTTTCCACCCAGGAGAGCGTGCACTTGTCCAGGCCAGAGGCTGACAGTTTCCGTAGCAGAATGCTGTGAGAAACTGTGTCAAAGGCTTTACTGAATTCCAGAAAGACCACATCCACAGCCTTTCCCTCATCCAGCAGCCGAGTCACTTTGTCATAGAAGGCAATCGGGTTGTTTTGGCAAGACCTGCCTTTTGTAAACCCTTGTTGACTGGGCCTGATCACCCAGTTCTCTTGCATGTCCTTCATGAGAACGCTCAAGACCACCTGTTCCATGATTTCCCTGGCACTGAGGTCAGACTGACTGGCCTGTAGTTCCCCGGATCCTCCCTGTGACCCTTCTTGTAGATGGGCCTAACCAGCCTCCAGTCCAGTGGTACTTCCCCAGTCTTCCAGGACTGCTGGAAGATGATGGAAAGGGGGTTGACCAATACATCCACCAGCTCCCTCAATACCTTAGGGTGAATCCCATCTGGCCCCATATACTTGTGGGTGTCCAGTTGGGCAAAATCCTCCTCTTGGACCATGGTCCTCTAGTTCCGGGGTTTGTACACAGAGGGAACAGCTTTCTTTACAATTAAAGAGCGAAGAAAAGAATAACAGAATCATAGAATCATAGAATAACCAGGTTGGAAGGGACCCATTGGATCTTCTAGTCCAACCATTCCCAAGGAGGCATTGAGGACCTCAACCTTGTCCTCATCGCCTCTCACTGTTGTTGCCTCTGTGTCCAAAAGGGACAGTATGGTCTCCCTTGTCCTCCTTTTATTATTTATGTATTTATAGAAAGATTTTTTGTTATCTTTCACAGACTTAGCCAATCTGATTTCTAGTTGATTTTCACGGTATTATCGTGTTTTCCAGCTTGCAGTGAAAGTGTTTCCAGAAAAGACTCTAACAAGATCCAGCATTCGATAGAGTGGGTTCCCTGCTTTACTCGTACTGAACACTCTGAACTAATGAAGTGACGCCCTAACAGCCATGATAATACTTAGAATTAAAGTTCGACAAGTCGTGCTTTGCAGTGAAAACGCTGTAAAGGAAGACATTCAGAAGCAGTAGATTCCATGCTACCATCCTGAGTTTATTAAATCGCCCTATAGCACATTAATAGGCACAGTTAAGTCAATTCACCAGACTACACTAAAACGTTCCGTTAGTCCTGCTTTGCCCAACTTACAGAGAACACTGTGGCAAGATCCAGAATTTGATTGTAGTAGAGTCCCTGCAATATCAGTGCTGAACGGTCTGTAATTTTGAAGTGATGCCCTAATCGCCATGGTAATACTTCAGTTCATGAATCTTAGACTGAAAGTTCTACAAATCGTGCTTGTGTAGTGAAAGTGCTGTAAAAGAAGTCATTCAGAAGCAGCAACATTCCATACTGACATCTTCACAGGTTGTTGGCTCTGGTAGTGTACCCCTCTTCCTGTCATCGGCCTACAGCACAAGTGACATGCTCCACTGCACCAAGTTTCTTTAAGTTCTGCTTCTCGCTGTAGGTCTTGTCACACTTCTATGGCTTCTTTCTAGTGTGGATGCACTGGTTGCTGACCAGTGATCGCTTCCATCTGAAGTGGAGGGTCACAGCATCCACAGGCAAATGGGTTCTCACAGGGTGGATGCACTGGTTATCAATCTGATTATGAAGGCTGGTGCCTTTTTTGTTAAATCTCTTGCCACAATTAGTGCAAATGAATGGTCTGGATGTGCTCTTGCTTGATCAGAGTGACCGCGTGACAGGTTTTGCCACAGTCATCGCTCACCTGTGTGGATGCGCATGTTGGTGTTCAGAGTTCCCCCTCTCTCTGAAGCTCTTACAATATTCCAAACAAACAAATGGACATTCATCTGTGTGGATGTACTTGTGGATTACCAGCTTTACCTGCTGGCCAAAACTCTTGTTGCTCAGGTGAAGGGACACTTGCCGGTGTGGATGCACTGGTGTTTGATAACAGCGTGTGCATGTGCATCTTCTTCTGAATCACCTTTTACTGCATCTCCTGCTGCTGCATTTCCTGATGTATGTCCTGTGCCTTCATATCCTTCTGCATCTCCTGTGGCTGCATATGCTCCTGCATCCACAGCTGCATCTCTTGTTGCTTTAACCGCTTTATCACCAATTCCTGCTGCATATCGGGCAGCTTCATCTGCTGCTTCTGCATGTGTGTCTGCATCTCCTACTGTTGAAATCTCCGGCTACTGCATTTTGTCCTGAATCTATTAATGCTGCATCTCCTGCTGCTGCATCTCCTACAGATACATCTCTTCTCTGGTATCTCTTGCTGCATATCTTGATGATGCATCACCTCCTGCATTTCCTGATGAATCACTTTCTTCTGCATCTCCTGCTGAATCTCTTGCTCCTGCATATCCTTCTGATACGTCTCCTTCTACATATTCTGATTCATCTCCTGCTGCTTACAACTCAAGCTGCTGAATCTCAAACTGCTGCATTTTCTGTGCCGGAATATCCTACTCTATGTCCTAATGCGGCATATGCTGGGTTTTTTTTTCTGCTGCTTCATCTCCTGCTGCTTCTCTTAATGTTACATCTACTGCTGCTGCATTTCCTGCTGCATAACTTCCTGCTGCATCTGCTGCTGTATCTAATTTTGTATGTCCTACTTCTGAAGATCCTGCTGCTGCACCTCCTCCTTAATCTACAGTTTCATCTACTGCTGGTGCATCTTCTTTTGCTGCATCTTCTGCTGCTTCATTTGCTGCTATTGCGTCTTCTGATGCATCTCCTGCTGATGCAATTCCTGCAGCACTACTTGCTAATGCATCCCCTGATTCTTCATCTCCTGATGCTGTATCTCCTGCAGCAATATCTACTGCTGCTAACTCTGTCTCTCCTTCTTCTGCTGCTGCAACTGCTGCTGGTGTCTCTTATGCTGCATCTATTAGAGTTGCATCTCATTCTGATGCATCTGCAGCTTCATCTCTCGCTGATGCATATCCAGCTGCATAATCTACTGCTTACTCTCATGCGTCTGTTTCTCTTAATTCATCTCCTTCTGATACATCTGCTGTCGCTCTGTCTGCACTTAGAAGAGGCTACCATGGAATAATGCTGCTTCCCTATATCCTGTATTTTTATCCACTTTTACTGTAAAGCAAGACACTTAGAGCTTTCACTCTATGCTTCCCTACTCTATAATCAGAATTAGTAACAGAGTCTAACAAAATTTCAGAGCGTTTTGCATGAGTACCACAGGGAGTTTTCTACAATCAAATTGGGGGCTCTGGTTAGAGTCTTCTCTGGAAGTGCTTTCACTGTAAGCCGTAAGCAAGATTAAGAGAACATTTAAGTAAACGATACTAAATTGTGAACATATCTGCGCCAATTGAGGAACCTTAGGAAAACTGAATATCTCCAGAAGTGTAGACGCTGCCATATAATTCTTTCACACCTTAAAGTTATTTCTGCAAGGACATTCACTGCAAACTGGAAATCAACATTAATAGAATGTTGTAGTATAGAGTCCTGAAATGAGATCTAACTGCGTATATTAAAGCATTTTCAGAAAAATCACTATCACTTGATAATAGCGCCTTTGTCTGTGAAGTGCTTACTGCGTTCACAACAAGCAAAGAGACGCTCAGCTATGTGGATCACCCTCACCTTTGCCTGGCCTCCCAGTAGCTGGAGAACTCCCCCGTCACATGCCGTGAGAGCAATAAGCACCATAGTGCACTGGCCAGACACAAGTAGGTCCACACCAGTGTGTGCCCTTTCACCTGCACCAATTGAGGCAAGACCTTCAGCCTGAAGAAACACCTGGTCAGACATCAGTGTATCTGCATGGACAAGCATCACAGCAAAAATTTTGAGCTTTAAACATAAATACATGGGAATTTGTTAGGATCGAATGCTGACACTTGTTAGAGTCCTGTCATGTACCATTTTCACTTCAAGCCTCAAAGCAGTAAGAGAAATACATTTTCATTTATCCTTGTGAATTCAGACTTATTGTATTCTAAGGAGCTATTACAAAATTCAATCGCTGGAAACATAACAGACTCTAACAGCTATTAATGTTTTCTCTGGTAGCGGTTTCACTGCATTCTCGAAAACACAACTAACAGAACATTTTATTATAGGCAGCAATGTACTACTGAAAGAACCTTTAAGTACAAGGTAATGAATTGTGACTTACATGTGCATATTAAGGTAATTTAGGAAAAAGCGTATGTCTCTTTCCAGGGAAGATGCTAGCATGGAATACTGCTACTTCCGAATGCTGCCTCTTATAGCACTTTCACTGCAGTGCCAGGCACGTAGAACTTTCTTGTACTTTACCATCACTACTTTGTGTACTTTACTATCGGAATTGCTATCAAAGTGTCTAACAAAGTAAACAGAGCGTTCCGCATAAGTACTGCAGGGAAGCTACTGCCATCAAATTCGGTTTCTCATTAGAGTCATCTCTGGAAGCGCTTTCACGGCAAGCTGCAAAGCATGACTAACAGAAACTTTTATTATGGATATCCACCTGAATATCCTGTTTAATGTCCTGTTCCAGCTCCTCCTGCTGCATTTT
The DNA here is from genome assembly GCA_033558105.1 of Coccyzus lansbergi. Lineage (NCBI taxonomy): Eukaryota > Metazoa > Chordata > Aves > Cuculiformes > Coccyzidae > Coccyzus > Coccyzus lansbergi. Next base: position 294,893 of record JAUMJK010001477.1, on the reverse strand, counting down.
CTCCTGCATCTACTCATGCTGCATCTCCTACAGTTGTATCTAATCTTCTAGCCTCTCTTTCTGCATACCCTGATACTCCATCACCTGGCGCGTTTCCTGCGGAATCACTTTCTTTTGCATCTACTACTAAATCCCTTGCTGCCGCATCTCCTGCTGATATATCTACTGCTGCATATTCTGATTCATCTCCTGCTACTTCATCTCAAGCTTCTCCATCTCCTGCAGCATCTCCTGTGGCTGAATATCCTACTTTGTGTCCTGCTGATGCATGTGCTACTGCTGTGTCTGCTGCTTCATCTCCTGCTGCATCTCCTAATGCTAAATCTACCGCTGCTGCATCTCTTGCTGCTGCATCTAAATCTGAATCTCCTTCTGCTGCACCTCCTGCTTCATCTACACCTTCATCTACTGCTGTGGCATCTGCAACTCCTGCTACTACATCAACTGCTATTGCATTGACTCCTTAATATCCTGCTGGATCTTCTGCTGCTGCATCTCCTGCATCTGCATCTGCTTCTGCGAAGTCTCTCTGTCTGCATCTCCTGCTTCTGCAACTGCTACTGGTGCCTCTCTAGCTGCATCTACTGGAACTGCATCTCCTGCTGATGCATCTAATATCTCCTCCTGAAACAGCTCCAACTGCATAACCTGCAGCTTTCTCTTATGCATCTGCTTTTGTTACTGCACCTCCTGGCGAAACATCTGCTGCTGCGTTAGGCAGCTACCATGAAATTCTGGCTCTTGTTAGAGTCTTCTCTGGAAGCACTTTCATTGTAAAGCAAGATGTGTAGAAGTCTCAGTCTTAGGCTTCTGAATAGCTATCATCAACATAGGTATTAAAGCGTCAATCAAATTTACTGAGTATTCAGCACAAGTACTGCAGGGAGGCTGTTACCATCAAATGCGGAGTCTCATTTAGAGTCTTCTCTGAAAAGCGCTTTCTCTGCAGGCTGCAAAGAATGACTAAAAGAACCTTTCAGTATAGGGTACTGAATTTTGACCTCTTTGTAATAAGGCACTTTAGGAAACGTGAATACCTCAGGCAGGGAATCTGTTACTATGAAATTTTGGCTCTTGTTAGATTCTACTCTGGAATCACTTTCACTGCAAATCAAGACGTGTAGAACTCTCAGTCTAGGCTTCTGTTCTGTAATATCAGAATTGTAATCAAGGTGTCAATCAAATCTTCTGAGCATTCAGCATTAGCACTGCAGGGAGGCTGTTACCATCCAAATTCTGCCTCTTGTTAGAGACTTCTAGGGTTCTGTTCTGTAACATGAAAATAGTAATCTAGTGACAGTCAACTATACTCTACAACACCTCTACCCGAGACATTCACTTTTCTAAGTCACCTTAATAGGAACATTTAAAAGTCATATTTAACCACTCTGTGTTGACATAGTCGTTGCTGTTAGTCGTGCTTAGTCCCGTCCTCCAAAGCAGGTGGGACACCGGGCGGATTGCGGGGGTTACTGTCAGTCTAGGTTCTGTTATGTAACATCAGAATACTTATTAAGGCGTCAATCATCTCTACGTAGCGTAAGGGTTATGGTTAGGGTTAGTGTTAGGGTCAGGGCGTGCGACCATTAGTGTTAGGGTTAGGGTTAAGGTTAGGGTTTGGTTTAGTTTAAGAGTTAGGGTTAGTGTTAGGGCTAGGGTTTAGGATTAGGGTTTAGAGCTAGGGATACTCTCTACAAGTACCTGAAAGGAGGTTGTAGAAAGGTGGGAGTTGGCCTCTTCTCCCAAGTGACAGGGGACAGGACGAGACGGAATTGCCTCAAGCTCCGCCAGGGGAGATTTAGGCTAGAGATTAGGAGGAGGTTTTTCACAGAAAGGGTCATTGGGCATTGGAATAGGCTGCCCAGGGAGGTGGTTGATTCACCTTCCCTGGAGGTGTTTAAGACACGGGTGGATGAGGTCTTGAGGGACCTGGTTTAGTGTTAGATAGGAATGGATGGACGAGAAGATCCAATGGGTCCCTTCCAACCTGGTTGTTCTGTGATTCTGTGTGATTTCTGTGATTCTACACGTCTTGCTCTGCAGTGAAAGTGATTCAAGAGAAGACACTATTGGGAGGAAGAATTTGATGGTAACAAATTAATTTTTCCTAAAGTGCATTTTTACTCTCTATTGAAAAGTTCTACTTTGCAGACCTATCACAGCGTAATAATGCAAAAATTAATATCTCGGAAGCTGCTGCCATCCAATTCTGGCTCTCCATAGAGTCTTCTGCTGAAGCGCTTTCTCTGCAAGCTGCAAAGCATGACTAAGAGAACATTTCAGTATAGGGTACTTAATTTTGATCTAACTACGGCTAGAAAAAAAGCGAATATTTCGGTCAGGGAAGTTGTTACCTTCACTTTCTACCTCCGATAGTGATTTCTCTTGAATCGCTTTCACTGCAGAGTAAGACATGTAAAACTCTCAGTCTCGGCTTCTGTTCTGTAACATCACAATAGTAATCAAAGCATCATTCAAATCCATTTAGCCTTCAGCACAAGAACCTCAGGGAGGCTGCTGTCATCAAATTCTTGCTTTCCTTATAGTTTTCTCTGGAAACGGTAACACTGCAAGGCGCAAAACATGACTAAAAGAACTGTTGTTCTGTAACGTCAGAATAGGTACTGAGGTGTCAATCAAATCTACCGAGTGTTCAGCTCAAGTACCGTGGGAAGATGTTACTATGAAATTCTGGGTCTCGTCAGAGTCTTCCCTAGAAGCGCTTTTAGTGCAAGGTGTAAAGCACGACTTAATAGAACCTTTCAGATTAGGGTACTGAATTGTGACCTAACTGCTCATAAAAAGGTAATTAAGGAAAACTAAATCTCGGGAAGGGAAAGCAGCTACTACTAATATTGTCTCTCGTTAGAGTCATCTCTCCAAGCCTTTTTACTCTAAATTGCAAAACACTACTAAAAGAAACTTTCAATATGGGATAGTAAAACTACACTTCAAACTGCACCTATAAAAGCTCTTTAGGAAACATGACTATTTCGGGCCGAGACAATGTTACCATCAAATTCTGGCTCAGGTTATAGACTTTTCTTGGCTCTCTATCACTGTAAAGCAAGACGTGTAGAACTCTCACTCTAGACTTCTGTTCTTTAGCATAAGAATAAGTATCAAAATATCATTGAAATCTGCTTAGTATTCCTCAAAAGCACTGCAGGGAAACTGCTAGCAACATAGCAGATATGTTCACAATTGAGTAACCTATACTAAGAAGTTCTCCTAATCTTGCTTACAACTTACAGTGAAAGCACTTCCTGAGAAGACTCTAACGAGAGACCGAATTCTACTGTAGAAATCTCCCTGTGGTACTTACGCAGAACGCTCTGAAGTTTTGTTAGACTCTTTGTTACTCGTTATGATTATAGAATAGAGAAGACTAGAGTGAAAGACCTAGCCTCGTCTGTGTGCAGACAGAGCAACAGTAGATGAATCAGCAGGACATGCAGTAAGAGAAGCAGAGGCATAAGAGGAAGTAGCAGATGAGAGGAAACAGGAGATGCTGCAGGAGATGTAGCAGCAGGATATGCATCTGTATTTTTTTTTCTAGCCGTTGTTTTTTAGCTACATCCTTCACCGATGCCTCTGGTAAGCAGCAGACCTCTCTGTGGAGTGGGTCAGGGCTGCAAATGTGTCCCTCTCTTCTTTTGAGGTGGGAGCCCCCTACAACAATCTCCCTCCTCTTCTTCTTAATGGAGGACGTTTTTATTTTTTTCTGAGGATTGTGTGGCCTAGGTAAAGATTCTAGGCTATAGTAGCCATCAGGATTAGATTCCACCTGCAGCACCTGATACTTGTTCACCAGGGGAATCTCAGGTTTTGCTCTCTGCCGGAGGGAAGCAGACTTCCTTTGTCTGGCAGGAACTTGCCACCATTCCTGATCTCTTGTAACCCCAACCTTACAGTTTGCAAGTAGATGGTGATTGGGCATACTAGCTGCAGTAGGCTGCTGAGTTAGTTAACTGCAGGAGTTTTAGCATGAGGAGATACAGGAGGAGATGCATTCAAGTGTAGGAGACGCAAGAGGACTTGCAGAGGGAGTTGAAGCATCAGGAGATGTATCAGCAGGATGTTTAGCAATAGATGTAGTAGGAAATGCATCTGCAGGAATTGCAGGAGGATCTGAAGAAGGTGCAGCGGGAAATGAAGTAGCAGATGCAGCTGTAGATGCAAAAGGAGTTGCGACTGCAGGATTGGAAGCAGCTCCGCTCCCTACTACGCCACCCCCACTAAACGAATACTGGCATAGGTGAGGTCGGACAGTCCCGCCCGCCCTCCCAGAGGAACTGCAGCCACCTGCAGGCTCTTCATTTCCTATCGAGGTGGGGGAGGAGGCAGCGGCGTGGCATAGGTGGGAAGGTGATGCTAAGACCGGCGGGAACTCCGTAAGCGGCTGCTCCAGATTTAAAGAGACATCCCTTATTTTATCTGTTTTTTTTCTTCCTTTGTTTTTCAAGTGGTTTGGGCATTTACTCATTGTATGTTGTGGGCACCGTTTTCAAAACAGAACAAGTAAAGAGAAAAGAAGTAAACGATCACATGTGCACAAAGAGAAACCCTAAGTATTTTCTGTAGCCATCAAGCTAATTTCGACCTGGCAATTAGAAACATTCGTGCAAAATCACCTTGTTGCTAAAGTTGAAATGACCCCCCCGCCCCGAACAAATCTTTCTGTCTGAATGCACAAAGTATCTAAGTGCAAATTTTAAGAGTTACTTTTTCTATGGCTTTACAACCCACAGCTCAGACCGGGGAGACTGCAAAAGAAGCGATAAAACACATGTATGCTGTTATAATGGCATTGAGAATACTGACATGCGGAATCAAAACTCCACAACTTATAAAGTTATAAAGTAGGTATGTTTATTCAGCTCTGAGACATACGGGAGAAACATTTCTCCAAAACAACGTGCGTACCCATCATGGCAACTCCTCTCACCTTTATACAGTGAACTGCTACATATTCCTAAAATGCTTATACATGTTAATGAGTTTAAGAAGAAATCTCTTCCTGTTTTTTTGCTTGTGAAGGATTTTCCAAGGGATGCAGGTAGTTTTCTTCCTTCTGCATCCCTGCTCTCAAGAATCCAGTTGTCTTTATTAATGGTGTTTCCGCTCTTATCACAGGTCGAGATGACTTGTCCTGCTTCTCAGAAGTCTTTTAACAATTCCTACATAATGCTTATAGAGATATGTTGTTTCAGCTAAACAACTGTTATCCTGGTGTATTCTGTAGGTACAAGCAGTTTCTATTCCACTATCCTTCAAGTGTCAGTTGCTTTGCTAAAATAATTTTCTGCAGTGTTAGTCCTTTCTTTGTTTTCATCTGGGGCTGCTAAACAATGGGTATCCTGTTAGTTGTTCCCAAGGCCCCAAATCAATACCTCAAACAATAAAATCAGATAACAAGCCAGCTTATATTTATCAGAAAATGAAACACTGTCTTCAATGGGCAATTGGTCATCGCACAGGCTTCCCATGTCCTCATGCAACCGTGAAGTCACTTTTGCAAAAACAAAAGACAGGCGAGCGGAAGGGCGGGGCGGGAGGGTCTAACTGGAATCAGGACCGGCTAAAGATGACAGAGCAGAGCAAGACAACAGTAGAGCAGGAGAACAACTTGAGGTGGTTTATCAATAGAACACGGTACATTTTTGGAAAAAAATATTCTTTTGCTTTTTGGTTTTTCTCTCCCAGAAGCTGGCTGTCTATTGTTCGTCTTGATGGTTGTACCTTTTGATGAAGGGACTGGGGAATTTTTGGAGTTGTCTCCTTAAGTGTTCTGGCAGGGCGGAGTCCGGAAGGTCACAAAGTTTTTAAATGATTCTGTTATCTTATGTTAATGAAGTAAGCCTGCAGGTGGGTGTGGCAGTTGTTACCTGAACAACATCTCATGTGGGATTGTCAATTGCCCAAAATAGACATGTTACAAGCACAAAGTTATAAATCAATGTTTGCCTGAGATTTTGGCCTGCTATCCGTATGTAAGGAAGGCTTTGATGCTTAATAAAGATCCTTCATCTGAAATCACATTGATTTGTTCATCAAGGTCCATTTGCCCCAGCCGCGATAGAAAACCGCGATTTAGGGTAGTCATTAGGAGGAAGTTTTTCACAGAAAGAGTCATTGGGTATTGGAAGAGGCTGCCCAGGGAGGTGGTTGATTCTCCTTCCCAGGAGGGCTTTAAGGCACGTGTAGACAAGGTGCTGAGGGACATGGTTTAGTGTTTGATAGGAATGGTTGGACTCGATGATCCAGTGGGTCTCTTGCAATTGTTTGATTCTATGTCCTGTAGCTTCATCTCCTCCTGTGTCATCTCCTGCTGCATCTCTTGGTACTGCCTATAGTTCAGCTGCACCTCCTGTTACAACTCCTGAAGCTACATATCCTGTGGCATTTCTTTCTACTTCAACTCCTGATGCTGCATCTGCTGCTTCATCTGCTGCTGCATTTCCTCTTCCTGCATGAACTCCTTATGCATTTCCTGCATATTCTGATTCATCTCCTGGTGCTTCAACTCAAGCTGTTGAATCTACAGCTTTATCTACAGATTCATCTCCAGTTGCATCTCCCGCTACTTAATATTCTACTGCTTCAACTCCTGCAGCATCTCTTGTTGCATCTTATTCTTCAGCTCCTCCTGCATCTCCTGCTTCGTCGTACTCTTTAGCATCTCCTTCTTCTGCATCTGCTGTTGCATGTATACTGCTGAATATCCTGCTGCATCTCCTTCAGCTGCCTCTGATCCTGCTGTGTCTATGACTACATCTCCTTCTAGTGCATTCCCTGCTACACATCCTGATGCTGAAATTTCTGCTGCATCTGTTCTTGAGAATCTCGTGCTGCTGCATCTGCTGTTGTTATGTCTACATCTGCATCTCATCCTGTTGCATCTCTTGCTTAATCTCCTTCGGCAGTATATACTCCTGTGTCATCTCCTGCTGCATCTTCTTCTGAATCACCTTTTACTGCATCTCCTGCTGCTGCATTTCCTGATGTATGTCCTGTGCCTTCATATCCTTCTGCATCTCCTGTGGCTGCATATGCTCCTGCATCCACAGCTGCATCTCTTGTTGCTTTAACCGCTTTATCACCAATTCCTGCTGCATATCGGGCAGCTTCATCTGCTGCTTCTGCATGTGTGTCTGCATCTCCTACTGTTGAAATCTCCGGCTACTGCATTTTGTCCTGAATCTATTAATGCTGCATCTCCTGCTGCTGCATCTCCTACAGATACATCTCTTCTCTGGTATCTCTTGCTGCATATCTTGATGATGCATCACCTCCTGCATTTCCTGATGAATCACTTTCTTCTGCATCTCCTGCTGAATCTCTTGCTCCTGCATATCCTTCTGATACGTCTCCTTCTACATATTCTGATTCATCTCCTGCTGCTTACAACTCAAGCTGCTGAATCTCAAACTGCTGCATTTTCTGTGCCGGAATATCCTACTCTATGTCCTAATGCGGCATATGCTGGGTTTTTTTTTCTGCTGCTTCATCTCCTGCTGCTTCTCTTAATGTTACATCTACTGCTGCTGCATTTCCTGCTGCATAACTTCCTGCTGCATCTGCTGCTGTATCTAATTTTGTATGTCCTACTTCTGAAGATCCTGCTGCTGCACCTCCTCCTTAATCTACAGTTTCATCTACTGCTGGTGCATCTTCTTTTGCTGCATCTTCTGCTGCTTCATTTGCTGCTATTGCGTCTTCTGATGCATCTCCTGCTGATGCAATTCCTGCAGCACTACTTGCTAATGCATCCCCTGATTCTTCATCTCCTGATGCTGTATCTCCTGCAGCAATATCTACTGCTGCTAACTCTGTCTCTCCTTCTTCTGCTGCTGCAACTGCTGCTGGTGTCTCTTATGCTGCATCTATTAGAGTTGCATCTCATTCTGATGCATCTGCAGCTTCATCTCTCGCTGATGCATATCCAGCTGCATAATCTACTGCTTACTCTCATGCGTCTGTTTCTCTTAATTCATCTCCTTCTGATACATCTGCTGTCGCTCTGTCTGCACTTAGAAGAGGCTACCATGGAATAATGCTGCTTCCCTATATCCTGTATTTTTATCCACTTTTACTGTAAAGCAAGACACTTAGAGCTTTCACTCTATGCTTCCCTACTCTATAATCAGAATTAGTAACAGAGTCTAACAAAATTTCAGAGCGTTTTGCATGAGTACCACAGGGAGTTTTCTACAATCAAATTGGGGGCTCTGGTTAGAGTCTTCTCTGGAAGTGCTTTCACTGTAAGCCGTAAGCAAGATTAAGAGAACATTTAAGTAAACGATACTAAATTGTGAACATATCTGCGCCAATTGAGGAACCTTAGGAAAACTGAATATCTCCAGAAGTGTAGACGCTGCCATATAATTCTTTCACACCTTAAAGTTATTTCTGCAAGGACATTCACTGCAAACTGGAAATCAACATTAATAGAATGTTGTAGTATAGAGTCCTGAAATGAGATCTAACTGCGTATATTAAAGCATTTTCAGAAAAATCACTATCACTTGATAATAGCGCCTTTGTCTGTGAAGTGCTTACTGCGTTCACAACAAGCAAAGAGACGCTCAGCTATGTGGATCACCCTCACCTTTGCCTGGCCTCCCAGTAGCTGGAGAACTCCCCCGTCACATGCCGTGAGAGCAATAAGCACCATAGTGCACTGGCCAGACACAAGTAGGTCCACACCAGTGTGTGCCCTTTCACCTGCACCAATTGAGGCAAGACCTTCAGCCTGAAGAAACACCTGGTCAGACATCAGTGTATCTGCATGGACAAGCATCACAGCAAAAATTTTGAGCTTTAAACATAAATACATGGGAATTTGTTAGGATCGAATGCTGACACTTGTTAGAGTCCTGTCATGTACCATTTTCACTTCAAGCCTCAAAGCAGTAAGAGAAATACATTTTCATTTATCCTTGTGAATTCAGACTTATTGTATTCTAAGGAGCTATTACAAAATTCAATCGCTGGAAACATAACAGACTCTAACAGCTATTAATGTTTTCTCTGGTAGCGGTTTCACTGCATTCTCGAAAACACAACTAACAGAACATTTTATTATAGGCAGCAATGTACTACTGAAAGAACCTTTAAGTACAAGGTAATGAATTGTGACTTACATGTGCATATTAAGGTAATTTAGGAAAAAGCGTATGTCTCTTTCCAGGGAAGATGCTAGCATGGAATACTGCTACTTCCGAATGCTGCCTCTTATAGCACTTTCACTGCAGTGCCAGGCACGTAGAACTTTCTTGTACTTTACCATCACTACTTTGTGTACTTTACTATCGGAATTGCTATCAAAGTGTCTAACAAAGTAAACAGAGCGTTCCGCATAAGTACTGCAGGGAAGCTACTGCCATCAAATTCGGTTTCTCATTAGAGTCATCTCTGGAAGCGCTTTCACGGCAAGCTGCAAAGCATGACTAACAGAAACTTTTATTATGGATATCCACCTGAATATCCTGTTTAATGTCCTGTTCCAGCTCCTCCTGCTGCATTTTCTCCTGCATCTACTCATGCTGCATCTCCTACAGTTGTATCTAATCTTCTAGCCTCTCTTTCTGCATACCCTGATACTCCATCACCTGGCGCGTTTCCTGCGGAATCACTTTCTTTTGCATCTACTACTAAATCCCTTGCTGCCGCATCTCCTGCTGATATATCTACTGCTGCATATTCTGATTCATCTCCTGCTACTTCATCTCAAGCTTCTCCATCTCCTGCAGCATCTCCTGTGGCTGAATATCCTACTTTGTGTCCTGCTGATGCATGTGCTACTGCTGTGTCTGCTGCTTCATCTCCTGCTGCATCTCCTAATGCTAAATCTACCGCTGCTGCATCTCTTGCTGCTGCATCTAAATCTGAATCTCCTTCTGCTGCACCTCCTGCTTCATCTACACCTTCATCTACTGCTGTGGCATCTGCAACTCCTGCTACTACATCAACTGCTATTGCATTGACTCCTTAATATCCTGCTGGATCTTCTGCTGCTGCATCTCCTGCATCTGCATCTGCTTCTGCGAAGTCTCTCTGTCTGCATCTCCTGCTTCTGCAACTGCTACTGGTGCCTCTCTAGCTGCATCTACTGGAACTGCATCTCCTGCTGATGCATCTAATATCTCCTCCTGAAACAGCTCCAACTGCATAACCTGCAGCTTTCTCTTATGCATCTGCTTTTGTTACTGCACCTCCTGGCGAAACATCTGCTGCTGCGTTAGGCAGCTACCATGAAATTCTGGCTCTTGTTAGAGTCTTCTCTGGAAGCACTTTCATTGTAAAGCAAGATGTGTAGAAGTCTCAGTCTTAGGCTTCTGAATAGCTATCATCAACATAGGTATTAAAGCGTCAATCAAATTTACTGAGTATTCAGCACAAGTACTGCAGGGAGGCTGTTACCATCAAATGCGGAGTCTCATTTAGAGTCTTCTCTGAAAAGCGCTTTCTCTGCAGGCTGCAAAGAATGACTAAAAGAACCTTTCAGTATAGGGTACTGAATTTTGACCTCTTTGTAATAAGGCACTTTAGGAAACGTGAATACCTCAGGCAGGGAATCTGTTACTATGAAATTTTGGCTCTTGTTAGATTCTACTCTGGAATCACTTTCACTGCAAATCAAGACGTGTAGAACTCTCAGTCTAGGCTTCTGTTCTGTAATATCAGAATTGTAATCAAGGTGTCAATCAAATCTTCTGAGCATTCAGCATTAGCACTGCAGGGAGGCTGTTACCATCCAAATTCTGCCTCTTGTTAGAGACTTCTAGGGTTCTGTTCTGTAACATGAAAATAGTAATCTAGTGACAGTCAACTATACTCTACAACACCTCTACCCGAGACATTCACTTTTCTAAGTCACCTTAATAGGAACATTTAAAAGTCATATTTAACCACTCTGTGTTGACATAGTCGTTGCTGTTAGTCGTGCTTAGTCCCGTCCTCCAAAGCAGGTGGGACACCGGGCGGATTGCGGGGGTTACTGTCAGTCTAGGTTCTGTTATGTAACATCAGAATACTTATTAAGGCGTCAATCATCTCTACGTAGCGTAAGGGTTATGGTTAGGGTTAGTGTTAGGGTCAGGGCGTGCGACCATTAGTGTTAGGGTTAGGGTTAAGGTTAGGGTTTGGTTTAGTTTAAGAGTTAGGGTTAGTGTTAGGGCTAGGGTTTAGGATTAGGGTTTAGAGCTAGGGATACTCTCTACAAGTACCTGAAAGGAGGTTGTAGAAAGGTGGGAGTTGGCCTCTTCTCCCAAGTGACAGGGGACAGGACGAGACGGAATTGCCTCAAGCTCCGCCAGGGGAGATTTAGGCTAGAGACTAGGAGGAGGTTTTTCACAGAAAGGGTCATTGGGCATTGGAATAGGCTGCCCAGGGAGGTGGTTGATTCACCTTCCCTGGAGGTGTTTAAGACACGGGTGGATGAGGTCTTGAGGGACCTGGTTTAGTGTTAGATAGGAATGGATGGACGAGAAGATCCAATGGGTCCCTTCCAACCTGGTTGTTCTGTGATTCTGTGTGATTTCTGTGATTCTACACGTCTTGCTCTGCAGTGAAAGTGATTCAAGAGAAGACACTATTGGGAGGAAGAATTTGATGGTAACAAATTAATTTTTCCTAAAGTGCATTTTTACTCTCTATTGAAAAGTTCTACTTTGCAGACCTATCACAGCGTAATAATGCAAAAATTAATATCTCGGAAGCTGCTGCCATCCAATTCTGGCTCTCGATAGAGTCTTCTGCTGAAGCGCTTTCTCTGCAAGCTGCAAAGCATGACTAAGAGAACATTTCAGTATAGGGTACTTAATTTTGATCTAACTACGGCTAGAAAAAAAGCGAATATTTCGGTCAGGGAAGTTGTTACCTTCACTTTCTACCTCCGATAGTGATTTCTCTTGAATCGCTTTCACTGCAGAGTAAGACATGTAAAACTCTCAGTCTCGGCTTCTGTTCTGTAACATCACAATAGTAATCAAAGCATCATTCAAATCCATTTAGCCTTCAGCACAAGAACCTCAGGGAGGCTGCTGTCATCAAATTCTTGCTTTCCTTATAGTTTTCTCTGGAAACGGTAACACTGCAAGGCGCAAAACATGACTAAAAGAACTGTTGTTCTGTAACGTCAGAATAGGTACTGAGGTGTCAATCAAATCTACCGAGTGTTCAGCTCAAGTACCGTGGGAAGATGTTACTATGAAATTCTGGGTCTCGTCAGAGTCTTCCCTAGAAGCGCTTTTAGTGCAAGGTGTAAAGCACGACTTAATAGAACCTTTCAGATTAGGGTACTGAATTGTGACCTAACTGCTCATAAAAAGGTAATTAAGGAAAACTAAATCTCGGGAAGGGAAAGCAGCTACTACTAATATTGTCTCTCGTTAGAGTCATCTCTCCAAGCCTTTTTACTCTAAATTGCAAAACACTACTAAAAGAAACTTTCAATATGGGATAGTAAAACTACACTTCAAACTGCACCTATAAAAGCTCTTTAGGAAACATGACTATTTCGGGCCGAGACAATGTTACCATCAAATTCTGGCTCAGGTTATAGACTTTTCTTGGCTCTCTATCACTGTAAAGCAAGACGTGTAGAACTCTCACTCTAGACTTCTGTTCTTTAGCATAAGAATAAGTATCAAAATATCATTGAAATCTGCTTAGTATTCCTCAAAAGCACTGCAGGGAAACTGCTAGCAACATAGCAGATATGTTCACAATTGAGTAACCTATACTAAGAAGTTCTCCTAATCTTGCTTACAACTTACAGTGAAAGCACTTCCTGAAAAGACTCTAACGAGAGACCGAATTCTACTGTAGAAATCTCCCTGTGGTACTTACGCAGAACGCTCTGAAGTTTTGTTAGACTCTTTGTTACTCGTTATGATTATAGAATAGAGAAGACTAGAGTGAAAGACCTAGCCTCGTCTGTGTGCAGACAGAGCAACAGTAGATGAATCAGCAGGACATGCAGTAAGAGAAGCAGAGGCATAAGAGGAAGTAGCAGATGAGAGGAAACAGGAGATGCTGCAGGAGATGTAGCAGCAGGATATGCATCTGTATTTTTTTTTCTAGCCGTTGTTTTTTAGCTACATCCTTCACCGATGCCTCTGGTAAGCAGCAGACCTCTCTGTGGAGTGGGTCAGGGCTGCAAATGTGTCCCTCTCTTCTTTTGAGGTGGGAGCCCCCTACAACAATCTCCCTCCTCTTCTTCTTAATGGAGGACGTTTTTATTTTTTTCTGAGGATTGTGTGGCCTAGGTAAAGATTCTAGGCTATAGTAGCCATCAGGATTAGATTCCACCTGCAGCACCTGATACTTGTTCACCAGGGGAATCTCAGGTTTTGCTCTCTGCCGGAGGGAAGCAGACTTCCTTTGTCTGGCAGGAACTTGCCACCATTCCTGATCTCTTGTAACCCCAACCTTACAGTTTGCAAGTAGATGGTGATTGGGCATACTAGCTGCAGTAGGCTGCTGAGTTAGTTAACTGCAGGAGTTTTAGCATGAGGAGATACAGGAGGAGATGCATTCAAGTGTAGGAGACGCAAGAGGACTTGCAGAGGGAGTTGAAGCATCAGGAGATGTATCAGCAGGATGTTTAGCAATAGATGTAGTAGGAAATGCATCTGCAGGAATTGCAGGAGGATCTGAAGAAGGTGCAGCGGGAAATGAAGTAGCAGATGCAGCTGTAGATGCAAAAGGAGTTGCGACTGCAGGATTGGAAGCAGCTCCGCTCCCTACTACGCCACCCCCACTAAACGAATACTGGCATAGGTGAGGTCGGACAGTCCCGCCCGCCCTCCCAGAGGAACTGCAGCCACCTGCAGGCTCTTCATTTCCTATCGAGGTGGGGGAGGAGGCAGCGGCGTGGCATAGGTGGGAAGGTGATGCTAAGACCGGCGGGAACTCCGTAAGCGGCTGCTCCAGATTTAAAGAGACATCCCTTATTTTATCTGTTTTTTTTCTTCCTTTGTTTTTCAAGTGGTTTGGGCATTTACTCATTGTATGTTGTGGGCACCGTTTTCAAAACAGAACAAGTAAAGAGAAAAGAAGTAAACGATCACATGTGCACAAAGAGAAACCCTAAGTATTTTCTGTAGCCATCAAGCTAATTTCGACCTGGCAATTAGAAACATTCGTGCAAAATCACCTTGTTGCTAAAGTTGAAATGACCCCCCCGCCCCGAACAAATCTTTCTGTCTGAATGCACAAAGTATCTAAGTGCAAATTTTAAGAGTTACTTTTTCTATGGCTTTACAACCCACAGCTCAGACCGGGGAGACTGCAAAAGAAGCGATAAAACACATGTATGCTGCTATAATGGCATTGAGAATACTGACATGCGGAATCAAAACTCCACAACTTATAAAGTTATAAAGTAGGTATGTTTATTCAGCTCTGAGACATACGGGAGAAACATTTCTCCAAAACAACGTGCGTACCCATCATGGCAACTCCTCTCACCTTTATACAGTGAACTGCTACATATTCCTAAAATGCTTATACATGTTAATGAGTTTAAGAAGAAATCTCTTCCTGTTTTTTTGCTTGTGAAGGATTTTCCAAGGGATGCAGGTAGTTTTCTTCCTTCTGCATCCCTGCTCTCAAGAATCCAGTTGTCTTTATTAATGGTGTTTCCGCTCTTATCACAGGTCGAGATGACTTGTCCTGCTTCTCAGAAGTCTTTTAACAATTCCTACATAATGCTTATAGAGATATGTTGTTTCAGCTAAACAACTGTTATCCTGGTGTATTCTGTAGGTACAAGCAGTTTCTATTCCACTATCCTTCAAGTGTCAGTTGCTTTGCTAAAATAATTTTCTGCAGTGTTAGTCCTTTCTTTGTTTTCATCTGGGGCTGCTAAACAATGGGTATCCTGTTAGTTGTTCCCAAGGCCCCAAATCAATACCTCAAACAATAAAATCAGATAACAAGCCAGCTTATATTTATCAGAAAATGAAACACTGTCTTCAATGGGCAATTGGTCATCGCACAGGCTTCCCATGTCCTCATGCAACCGTGAAGTCACTTTTGCAAAAACAAAAGACAAGCGAGCGGAAGGGCGGGGCGGGAGGGTCTAACTGGAATCAGGACCGGCTAAAGATGACAGAGCAGAGCAAGACAACAGTAGAGCAGGAGAACAACTTGAGGTGGTTTATCAATAGAACACGGTACATTTTTGGAAAAAAATATTCTTTTGCTTTTTGGTTTTTCTCTCCCAGAAGCTGGCTGTCTATTGTTCGTCTTGATGGTTGTACCTTTTGATGAAGGGACTGGGGAATTTTTGGAGTTGTCTCCTTAAGTGTTCTGGCAGGGCGGAGTCCGGAAGGTCACAAAGTTTTTAAATGATTCTGTTATCTTATGTTAATGAAGTAAGCCTGCAGGTGGGAGTGGCAGTTGTTACCTGAACAACATCTCATGTGGGATGGTCAATTGCCCAAAATAGACATGTTACAAGCACAAAGTTATAAATCAATGTTTGCCTGAGATTTTGGCCTGCTATCCCTATGTAAGGAAGGCTTTGATGCTTAATAAAGATCCTTCATCTGAAATCACATTGATTTGTTCATCAAGGTCCATTTGCCCCAGCCGCGATAGAAAACCGCGATTTAGGGTAGTCATTAGGAGGAAGTTTTTCACAGAAAGAGTCATTGGGTATTGGAAGAGGCTGCCCAGGGAGGTGGTTGATTCTCCTTCCCAGGAGGGCTTTAAGGCACGTGTAGACAAGGTGCTGAGGGACATGGTTTAGTGTTTGATAGGAATGGTTGGACTCGATGATCCAGTGGGTCTCTTGCAATTGTTTGATTCTATGTCCTGTAGCTTCATCTCCTCCTGTGTCATCTCCTGCTGCATCTCTTGGTACTGCCTATAGTTCAGCTGCACCTCCTGTTACAACTCCTGAAGCTACATATCCTGTGGCATTTCTTTCTACTTCAACTCCTGATGCTGCATCTGCTGCTTCATCTGCTGCTGCATTTCCTCTTCCTGCATGTACTCCTTATGCATTTCCTGCATATTCTGATTCATCTCCTGGTGCTTCAACTCAAGCTGTTGAATCTACAGCTTTATCTACAGATTCATCTCCAGTTGCATCTCCCGCTACTTAATATTCTACTGCTTCAACTCCTGCAGCATCTCTTGTTGCATCTTATTCTTCAGCTCCTCCTGCATCTCCTGCTTCGTCGTACTCTTTAGCATCTCCTTCTTCTGCATCTGCTGTTGCATGTATACTGCTGAATATCCTGCTGCATCTCCTTCAGCTGCCTCTGATCCTGCTGTGTCTATGACTACATCTCCTTCTAGTGCATTCCCTGCTACACATCCTGATGCTGAAATTTCTGCTGCATCTGTTCTTGAGAATCTCGTGCTGCTGCATCTGCTGTTGTTATGTCTACATCTGCATCTCATCCTGTTGCATCTCTTGCTTAATCTCCTTCGGCAGTATATACTCCTGTGTCATCTCCTGCTGCATCTTCTTCTGAATCACCTTTTACTGCATCTCCTGCTGCTGCATTTCCTGATGTATGTCCTGTGCCTTCATATCCTTCTGCATCTCCTGTGGCTGCATATGCTCCTGCATCCACAGCTGCATCTCTTGTTGCTTTAACCGCTTTATCACCAATTCCTGCTGCATATCGGGCAGCTTCATCTGCTGCTTCTGCATGTGTGTCTGCATCTCCTACTGTTGAAATCTCCGGCTACTGCATTTTGTCCTGAATCTATTAATGCTGCATCTCCTGCTGCTGCATCTCCTACAGATACATCTCTTCTCTGGTATCTCTTGCTGCATATCTTGATGATGCATCACCTCCTGCATTTCCTGATGAATCACTTTCTTCTGCATCTCCTGCTGAATCTCTTGCTCCTGCATATCCTTCTGATACGTCTCCTTCTACATATTCTGATTCATCTCCTGCTGCTTACAACTCAAGCTGCTGAATCTCAAACTGCTGCATTTTCTGTGCCGGAATATCCTACTCTATGTCCTAATGCGGCATATGCTGGGTTTTTTTTTCTGCTGCTTCATCTCCTGCTGCTTCTCTTAATGTTACATCTACTGCTGCTGCATTTCCTGCTGCATAACTTCCTGCTGCATCTGCTGCTGTATCTAATTTTGTATGTCCTACTTCTGAAGATCCTGCTGCTGCACCTCCTCCTTAATCTACAGTTTCATCTACTGCTGGTGCATCTTCTTTTGCTGCATCTTCTGCTGCTTCATTTGCTGCTATTGCGTCTTCTGATGCATCTCCTGCTGATGCAATTCCTGCAGCACTACTTGCTAATGCATCCCCTGATTCTTCATCTCCTGATGCTGTATCTCCTGCAGCAATATCTACTGCTGCTAACTCTGTCTCTCCTTCTTCTGCTGCTGCAACTGCTGCTGGTGTCTCTTATGCTGCATCTATTAGAGTTGCATCTCATTCTGATGCATCTGCAGCTTCATCTCTCGCTGATGCATATCCAGCTGCATAATCTACTGCTTACTCTCATGCGTCTGTTTCTCTTAATTCATCTCCTTCTGATACATCTGCTGTCGCTCTGTCTGCACTTAGAAGAGGCTACCATGGAATAATGCTGCTTCCCTATATCCTGTATTTTTATCCACTTTTACTGTAAAGCAAGACACTTAGAGCTTTCACTCTATGCTTCCCTACTCTATAATCAGAATTAGTAACAGAGTCTAACAAAATTTCAGAGCGTTTTGCATGAGTACCACAGGGAGTTTTCTACAATCAAATTGGGGGCTCTGGTTAGAGTCTTCTCTGGAAGTGCTTTCACTGTAAGCCGTAAGCAAGATTAAGAGAACATTTAAGTAAACGATACTAAATTGTGAACATATCTGCGCCAATTGAGGAACCTTAGGAAAACTGAATATCTCCAGAAGTGTAGACGCTGCCATATAATTCTTTCACACCTTAAAGTTATTTCTGCAAGGACATTCACTGCAAACTGGAAATCAACATTAATAGAATGTTGTAGTATAGAGTCCTGAAATGAGATCTAACTGCGTATATTAAAGCATTTTCAGAAAAATCACTATCACTTGATAATAGCGCCTTTGTCTGTGAAGTGCTTACTGCGTTCACAACAAGCAAAGAGACGCTCAGCTATGTGGATCACCCTCACCTTTGCCTGGCCTCCCAGTAGCTGGAGAACTCCCCCGTCACATGCCGTGAGAGCAATAAGCACCATAGTGCACTGGCCAGACACAAGTAGGTCCACACCAGTGTGTGCCCTTTCACCTGCACCAATTGAGGCAAGACCTTCAGCCTGAAGAAACACCTGGTCAGACATCAGTGTATCTGCATGGACAAGCATCACAGCAAAAATTTTGAGCTTTAAACATAAATACATGGGAATTTGTTAGGATCGAATGCTGACACTTGTTAGAGTCCTGTCATGTACCATTTTCACTTCAAGCCTCAAAGCAGTAAGAGAAATACATTTTCATTTATCCTTGTGAATTCAGACTTATTGTATTCTAAGGAGCTATTACAAAATTCAATCGCTGGAAACATAACAGACTCTAACAGCTATTAATGTTTTCTCTGGTAGCGGTTTCACTGCATTCTCGAAAACACAACTAACAGAACATTTTATTATAGGCAGCAATGTACTACTGAAAGAACCTTTAAGTACAAGGTAATGAATTGTGACTTACATGTGCATATTAAGGTAATTTAGGAAAAAGCGTATGTCTCTTTCCAGGGAAGATGCTAGCATGGAATACTGCTACTTCCGAATGCTGCCTCTTATAGCACTTTCACTGCAGTGCCAGGCACGTAGAACTTTCTTGTACTTTACCATCACTACTTTGTGTACTTTACTATCGGAATTGCTATCAAAGTGTCTAACAAAGTAAACAGAGCGTTCCGCATAAGTACTGCAGGGAAGCTACTGCCATCAAATTCGGTTTCTCATTAGAGTCATCTCTGGAAGCGCTTTCACGGCAAGCTGCAAAGCATGACTAACAGAAACTTTTATTATGGATATCCACCTGAATATCCTGTTTAATGTCCTGTTCCAGCTCCTCCTGCTGCATTTTCTCCTGCATCTACTCATGCTGCATCTCCTACAGTTGTATCTAATCTTCTAGCCTCTCTTTCTGCATACCCTGATACTCCATCACCTGGCGCGTTTCCTGCGGAATCACTTTCTTTTGCATCTACTACTAAATCCCTTGCTGCCGCATCTCCTGCTGATATATCTACTGCTGCATATTCTGATTCATCTCCTGCTACTTCATCTCAAGCTTCTCCATCTCCTGCAGCATCTCCTGTGGCTGAATATCCTACTTTGTGTCCTGCTGATGCATGTGCTACTGCTGTGTCTGCTGCTTCATCTCCTGCTGCATCTCCTAATGCTAAATCTACCGCTGCTGCATCTCTTGCTGCTGCATCTAAATCTGAATCTCCTTCTGCTGCACCTCCTGCTTCATCTACACCTTCATCTACTGCTGTGGCATCTGCAACTCCTGCTACTACATCAACTGCTATTGCATTGACTCCTTAATATCCTGCTGGATCTTCTGCTGCTGCATCTCCTGCATCTGCATCTGCTTCTGCGAAGTCTCTCTGTCTGCATCTCCTGCTTCTGCAACTGCTACTGGTGCCTCTCTAGCTGCATCTACTGGAACTGCATCTCCTGCTGATGCATCTAATATCTCCTCCTGAAACAGCTCCAACTGCATAACCTGCAGCTTTCTCTTATGCATCTGCTTTTGTTACTGCACCTCCTGGCGAAACATCTGCTGCTGCGTTAGGCAGCTACCATGAAATTCTGGCTCTTGTTAGAGTCTTCTCTGGAAGCACTTTCATTGTAAAGCAAGATGTGTAGAAGTCTCAGTCTTAGGCTTCTGAATAGCTATCATCAACATAGGTATTAAAGCGTCAATCAAATTTACTGAGTATTCAGCACAAGTACTGCAGGGAGGCTGTTACCATCAAATGCGGAGTCTCATTTAGAGTCTTCTCTGAAAAGCGCTTTCTCTGCAGGCTGCAAAGAATGACTAAAAGAACCTTTCAGTATAGGGTACTGAATTTTGACCTCTTTGTAATAAGGCACTTTAGGAAACGTGAATACCTCAGGCAGGGAATCTGTTACTATGAAATTTTGGCTCTTGTTAGATTCTACTCTGGAATCACTTTCACTGCAAATCAAGACGTGTAGAACTCTCAGTCTAGGCTTCTGTTCTGTAATATCAGAATTGTAATCAAGGTGTCAATCAAATCTTCTGAGCATTCAGCATTAGCACTGCAGGGAGGCTGTTACCATCCAAATTCTGCCTCTTGTTAGAGACTTCTAGGGTTCTGTTCTGTAACATGAAAATAGTAATCTAGTGACAGTCAACTATACTCTACAACACCTCTACCCGAGACATTCACTTTTCTAAGTCACCTTAATAGGAACATTTAAAAGTCATATTTAACCACTCTGTGTTGACATAGTCGTTGCTGTTAGTCGTGCTTAGTCCCGTCCTCCAAAGCAGGTGGGACACCGGGCGGATTGCGGGGGTTACTGTCAGTCTAGGTTCTGTTATGTAACATCAGAATACTTATTAAGGCGTCAATCATCTCTACGTAGCGTAAGGGTTATGGTTAGGGTTAGTGTTAGGGTCAGGGCGTGCGACCATTAGTGTTAGGGTTAGGGTTAAGGTTAGGGTTTGGTTTAGTTTAAGAGTTAGGGTTAGTGTTAGGGCTAGGGTTTAGGATTAGGGTTTAGAGCTAGGGATACTCTCTACAAGTACCTGAAAGGAGGTTGTAGAAAGGTGGGAGTTGGCCTCTTCTCCCAAGTGACAGGGGACAGGACGAGACGGAATTGCCTCAAGCTCCGCCAGGGGAGATTTAGGCTAGAGACTAGGAGGAGGTTTTTCACAGAAAGGGTCATTGGGCATTGGAATAGGCTGCCCAGGGAGGTGGTTGATTCACCTTCCCTGGAGGTGTTTAAGACACGGGTGGATGAGGTCTTGAGGGACCTGGTTTAGTGTTAGATAGGAATGGATGGACGAGAAGATCCAATGGGTCCCTTCCAACCTGGTTGTTCTGTGATTCTGTGTGATTTCTGTGATTCTACACGTCTTGCTCTGCAGTGAAAGTGATTCAAGAGAAGACACTATTGGGAGGAAGAATTTGATGGTAACAAATTAATTTTTCCTAAAGTGCATTTTTACTCTCTATTGAAAAGTTCTACTTTGCAGACCTATCACAGCGTAATAATGCAAAAATTAATATCTCGGAAGCTGCTGCCATCCAATTCTGGCTCTCGATAGAGTCTTCTGCTGAAGCGCTTTCTCTGCAAGCTGCAAAGCATGACTAAGAGAACATTTCAGTATAGGGTACTTAATTTTGATCTAACTACGGCTAGAAAAAAAGCGAATATTTCGGTCAGGGAAGTTGTTACCTTCACTTTCTACCTCCGATAGTGATTTCTCTTGAATCGCTTTCACTGCAGAGTAAGACATGTAAAACTCTCAGTCTCGGCTTCTGTTCTGTAACATCACAATAGTAATCAAAGCATCATTCAAATCCATTTAGCCTTCAGCACAAGAACCTCAGGGAGGCTGCTGTCATCAAATTCTTGCTTTCCTTATAGTTTTCTCTGGAAACGGTAACACTGCAAGGCGCAAAACATGACTAAAAGAACTGTTGTTCTGTAACGTCAGAATAGGTACTGAGGTGTCAATCAAATCTACCGAGTGTTCAGCTCAAGTACCGTGGGAAGATGTTACTATGAAATTCTGGGTCTCGTCAGAGTCTTCCCTAGAAGCGCTTTTAGTGCAAGGTGTAAAGCACGACTTAATAGAACCTTTCAGATTAGGGTACTGAATTGTGACCTAACTGCTCATAAAAAGGTAATTAAGGAAAACTAAATCTCGGGAAGGGAAAGCAGCTACTACTAATATTGTCTCTCGTTAGAGTCATCTCTCCAAGCCTTTTTACTCTAAATTGCAAAACACTACTAAAAGAAACTTTCAATATGGGATAGTAAAACTACACTTCAAACTGCACCTATAAAAGCTCTTTAGGAAACATGACTATTTCGGGCCGAGACAATGTTACCATCAAATTCTGGCTCAGGTTATAGACTTTTCTTGGCTCTCTATCACTGTAAAGCAAGACGTGTAGAACTCTCACTCTAGACTTCTGTTCTTTAGCATAAGAATAAGTATCAAAATATCATTGAAATCTGCTTAGTATTCCTCAAAAGCACTGCAGGGAAACTGCTAGCAACATAGCAGATATGTTCACAATTGAGTAACCTATACTAAGAAGTTCTCCTAATCTTGCTTACAACTTACAGTGAAAGCACTTCCTGAGAAGACTCTAACGAGAGACCGAATTCTACTGTAGAAATCTCCCTGTGGTACTTACGCAGAACGCTCTGAAGTTTTGTTAGACTCTTTGTTACTCGTTATGATTATAGAATAGAGAAGACTAGAGTGAAAGACCTAGCCTCGTCTGTGTGCAGACAGAGCAACAGTAGATGAATCAGCAGGACATGCAGTAAGAGAAGCAGAGGCATAAGAGGAAGTAGCAGATGAGAGGAAACAGGAGATGCTGCAGGAGATGTAGCAGCAGGATATGCATCTGTATTTTTTTTTCTAGCCGTTGTTTTTTAGCTACATCCTTCACCGATGCCTCTGGTAAGCAGCAGACCTCTCTGTGGAGTGGGTCAGGGCTGCAAATGTGTCCCTCTCTTCTTTTGAGGTGGGAGCCCCCTACAACAATCTCCCTCCTCTTCTTCTTAATGGAGGACGTTTTTATTTTTTTCTGAGGATTGTGTGGCCTAGGTAAAGATTCTAGGCTATAGTAGCCATCAGGATTAGATTCCACCTGCAGCACCTGATACTTGTTCACCAGGGGAATCTCAGGTTTTGCTCTCTGCCGGAGGGAAGCAGACTTCCTTTGTCTGGCAGGAACTTGCCACCATTCCTGATCTCTTGTAACCCCAACCTTACAGTTTGCAAGTAGATGGTGATTGGGCATACTAGCTGCAGTAGGCTGCTGAGTTAGTTAACTGCAGGAGTTTTAGCATGAGGAGATACAGGAGGAGATGCATTCAAGTGTAGGAGACGCAAGAGGACTTGCAGAGGGAGTTGAAGCATCAGGAGATGTATCAGCAGGATGTTTAGCAATAGATGTAGTAGGAAATGCATCTGCAGGAATTGCAGGAGGATCTGAAGAAGGTGCAGCGGGAAATGAAGTAGCAGATGCAGCTGTAGATGCAAAAGGAGTTGCGACTGCAGGATTGGAAGCAGCTCCGCTCCCTACTACGCCACCCCCACTAAACGAATACTGGCATAGGTGAGGTCGGACAGTCCCGCCCGCCCTCCCAGAGGAACTGCAGCCACCTGCAGGCTCTTCATTTCCTATCGAGGTGGGGGAGGAGGCAGCGGCGTGGCATAGGTGGGAAGGTGATGCTAAGACCGGCGGGAACTCCGTAAGCGGCTGCTCCAGATTTAAAGAGACATCCCTTATTTTATCTGTTTTTTTTCTTCCTTTGTTTTTCAAGTGGTTTGGGCATTTACTCATTGTATGTTGTGGGCACCGTTTTCAAAACAGAACAAGTAAAGAGAAAAGAAGTAAACGATCACATGTGCACAAAGAGAAACCCTAAGTATTTTCTGTAGCCATCAAGCTAATTTCGACCTGGCAATTAGAAACATTCGTGCAAAATCACCTTGTTGCTAAAGTTGAAATGACCCCCCCGCCCCGAACAAATCTTTCTGTCTGAATGCACAAAGTATCTAAGTGCAAATTTTAAGAGTTACTTTTTCTATGGCTTTACAACCCACAGCTCAGACCGGGGAGACTGCAAAAGAAGCGATAAAACACATGTATGCTGCTATAATGGCATTGAGAATACTGACATGCGGAATCAAAACTCCACAACTTATAAAGTTATAAAGTAGGTATGTTTATTCAGCTCTGAGACATACGGGAGAAACATTTCTCCAAAACAACGTGCGTACCCATCATGGCAACTCCTCTCACCTTTATACAGTGAACTGCTACATATTCCTAAAATGCTTATACATGTTAATGAGTTTAAGAAGAAATCTCTTCCTGTTTTTTTGCTTGTGAAGGATTTTCCAAGGGATGCAGGTAGTTTTCTTCCTTCTGCATCCCTGCTCTCAAGAATCCAGTTGTCTTTATTAATGGTGTTTCCGCTCTTATCACAGGTCGAGATGACTTGTCCTGCTTCTCAGAAGTCTTTTAACAATTCCTACATAATGCTTATAGAGATATGTTGTTTCAGCTAAACAACTGTTATCCTGGTGTATTCTGTAGGTACAAGCAGTTTCTATTCCACTATCCTTCAAGTGTCAGTTGCTTTGCTAAAATAATTTTCTGCAGTGTTAGTCCTTTCTTTGTTTTCATCTGGGGCTGCTAAACAATGGGTATCCTGTTAGTTGTTCCCAAGGCCCCAAATCAATACCTCAAACAATAAAATCAGATAACAAGCCAGCTTATATTTATCAGAAAATGAAACACTGTCTTCAATGGGCAATTGGTCATCGCACAGGCTTCCCATGTCCTCATGCAACCGTGAAGTCACTTTTGCAAAAACAAAAGACAAGCGAGCGGAAGGGCGGGGCGGGAGGGTCTAACTGGAATCAGGACCGGCTAAAGATGACAGAGCAGAGCAAGACAACAGTAGAGCAGGAGAACAACTTGAGGTGGTTTATCAATAGAACACGGTACATTTTTGGAAAAAAATATTCTTTTGCTTTTTGGTTTTTCTCTCCCAGAAGCTGGCTGTCTATTGTTCGTCTTGATGGTTGTACCTTTTGATGAAGGGACTGGGGAATTTTTGGAGTTGTCTCCTTAAGTGTTCTGGCAGGGCGGAGTCCGGAAGGTCACAAAGTTTTTAAATGATTCTGTTATCTTATGTTAATGAAGTAAGCCTGCAGGTGGGAGTGGCAGTTGTTACCTGAACAACATCTCATGTGGGATGGTCAATTGCCCAAAATAGACATGTTACAAGCACAAAGTTATAAATCAATGTTTGCCTGAGATTTTGGCCTGCTATCCCTATGTAAGGAAGGCTTTGATGCTTAATAAAGATCCTTCATCTGAAATCACATTGATTTGTTCATCAAGGTCCATTTGCCCCAGCCGCGATAGAAAACCGCGATTTAGGGTAGTCATTAGGAGGAAGTTTTTCACAGAAAGAGTCATTGGGTATTGGAAGAGGCTGCCCAGGGAGGTGGTTGATTCTCCTTCCCAGGAGGGCTTTAAGGCACGTGTAGACAAGGTGCTGAGGGACATGGTTTAGTGTTTGATAGGAATGGTTGGACTCGATGATCCAGTGGGTCTCTTGCAATTGTTTGATTCTATGTCCTGTAGCTTCATCTCCTCCTGTGTCATCTCCTGCTGCATCTCTTGGTACTGCCTATAGTTCAGCTGCACCTCCTGTTACAACTCCTGAAGCTACATATCCTGTGGCATTTCTTTCTACTTCAACTCCTGATGCTGCATCTGCTGCTTCATCTGCTGCTGCATTTCCTCTTCCTGCATGTACTCCTTATGCATTTCCTGCATATTCTGATTCATCTCCTGGTGCTTCAACTCAAGCTGTTGAATCTACAGCTTTATCTACAGATTCATCTCCAGTTGCATCTCCCGCTACTTAATATTCTACTGCTTCAACTCCTGCAGCATCTCTTGTTGCATCTTATTCTTCAGCTCCTCCTGCATCTCCTGCTTCGTCGTACTCTTTAGCATCTCCTTCTTCTGCATCTGCTGTTGCATGTATACTGCTGAATATCCTGCTGCATCTCCTTCAGCTGCCTCTGATCCTGCTGTGTCTATGACTACATCTCCTTCTAGTGCATTCCCTGCTACACATCCTGATGCTGAAATTTCTGCTGCATCTGTTCTTGAGAATCTCGTGCTGCTGCATCTGCTGTTGTTATGTCTACATCTGCATCTCATCCTGTTGCATCTCTTGCTTAATCTCCTTCGGCAGTATATACTCCTGTGTCATCTCCTGCTGCATCTTCTTCTGAATCACCTTTTACTGCATCTCCTGCTGCTGCATTTCCTGATGTATGTCCTGTGCCTTCATATCCTTCTGCATCTCCTGTGGCTGCATATGCTCCTGCATCCACAGCTGCATCTCTTGTTGCTTTAACCGCTTTATCACCAATTCCTGCTGCATATCGGGCAGCTTCATCTGCTGCTTCTGCATGTGTGTCTGCATCTCCTACTGTTGAAATCTCCGGCTACTGCATTTTGTCCTGAATCTATTAATGCTGCATCTCCTGCTGCTGCATCTCCTACAGATACATCTCTTCTCTGGTATCTCTTGCTGCATATCTTGATGATGCATCACCTCCTGCATTTCCTGATGAATCACTTTCTTCTGCATCTCCTGCTGAATCTCTTGCTCCTGCATATCCTTCTGATACGTCTCCTTCTACATATTCTGATTCATCTCCTGCTGCTTACAACTCAAGCTGCTGAATCTCAAACTGCTGCATTTTCTGTGCCGGAATATCCTACTCTATGTCCTAATGCGGCATATGCTGGGTTTTTTTTTCTGCTGCTTCATCTCCTGCTGCTTCTCTTAATGTTACATCTACTGCTGCTGCATTTCCTGCTGCATAACTTCCTGCTGCATCTGCTGCTGTATCTAATTTTGTATGTCCTACTTCTGAAGATCCTGCTGCTGCACCTCCTCCTTAATCTACAGTTTCATCTACTGCTGGTGCATCTTCTTTTGCTGCATCTTCTGCTGCTTCATTTGCTGCTATTGCGTCTTCTGATGCATCTCCTGCTGATGCAATTCCTGCAGCACTACTTGCTAATGCATCCCCTGATTCTTCATCTCCTGATGCTGTATCTCCTGCAGCAATATCTACTGCTGCTAACTCTGTCTCTCCTTCTTCTGCTGCTGCAACTGCTGCTGGTGTCTCTTATGCTGCATCTATTAGAGTTGCATCTCATTCTGATGCATCTGCAGCTTCATCTCTCGCTGATGCATATCCAGCTGCATAATCTACTGCTTACTCTCATGCGTCTGTTTCTCTTAATTCATCTCCTTCTGATACATCTGCTGTCGCTCTGTCTGCACTTAGAAGAGGCTACCATGGAATAATGCTGCTTCCCTATATCCTGTATTTTTATCCACTTTTACTGTAAAGCAAGACACTTAGAGCTTTCACTCTATGCTTCCCTACTCTATAATCAGAATTAGTAACAGAGTCTAACAAAATTTCAGAGCGTTTTGCATGAGTACCACAGGGAGTTTTCTACAATCAAATTGGGGGCTCTGGTTAGAGTCTTCTCTGGAAGTGCTTTCACTGTAAGCCGTAAGCAAGATTAAGAGAACATTTAAGTAAACGATACTAAATTGTGAACATATCTGCGCCAATTGAGGAACCTTAGGAAAACTGAATATCTCCAGAAGTGTAGACGCTGCCATATAATTCTTTCACACCTTAAAGTTATTTCTGCAAGGACATTCACTGCAAACTGGAAATCAACATTAATAGAATGTTGTAGTATAGAGTCCTGAAATGAGATCTAACTGCGTATATTAAAGCATTTTCAGAAAAATCACTATCACTTGATAATAGCGCCTTTGTCTGTGAAGTGCTTACTGCGTTCACAACAAGCAAAGAGACGCTCAGCTATGTGGATCACCCTCACCTTTGCCTGGCCTCCCAGTAGCTGGAGAACTCCCCCGTCACATGCCGTGAGAGCAATAAGCACCATAGTGCACTGGCCAGACACAAGTAGGTCCACACCAGTGTGTGCCCTTTCACCTGCACCAATTGAGGCAAGACCTTCAGCCTGAAGAAACACCTGGTCAGACATCAGTGTATCTGCATGGACAAGCATCACAGCAAAAATTTTGAGCTTTAAACATAAATACATGGGAATTTGTTAGGATCGAATGCTGACACTTGTTAGAGTCCTGTCATGTACCATTTTCACTTCAAGCCTCAAAGCAGTAAGAGAAATACATTTTCATTTATCCTTGTGAATTCAGACTTATTGTATTCTAAGGAGCTATTACAAAATTCAATCGCTGGAAACATAACAGACTCTAACAGCTATTAATGTTTTCTCTGGTAGCGGTTTCACTGCATTCTCGAAAACACAACTAACAGAACATTTTATTATAGGCAGCAATGTACTACTGAAAGAACCTTTAAGTACAAGGTAATGAATTGTGACTTACATGTGCATATTAAGGTAATTTAGGAAAAAGCGTATGTCTCTTTCCAGGGAAGATGCTAGCATGGAATACTGCTACTTCCGAATGCTGCCTCTTATAGCACTTTCACTGCAGTGCCAGGCACGTAGAACTTTCTTGTACTTTACCATCACTACTTTGTGTACTTTACTATCGGAATTGCTATCAAAGTGTCTAACAAAGTAAACAGAGCGTTCCGCATAAGTACTGCAGGGAAGCTACTGCCATCAAATTCGGTTTCTCATTAGAGTCATCTCTGGAAGCGCTTTCACGGCAAGCTGCAAAGCATGACTAACAGAAACTTTTATTATGGATATCCACCTGAATATCCTGTTTAATGTCCTGTTCCAGCTCCTCCTGCTGCATTTTCTCCTGCATCTACTCATGCTGCATCTCCTACAGTTGTATCTAATCTTCTAGCCTCTCTTTCTGCATACCCTGATACTCCATCACCTGGCGCGTTTCCTGCGGAATCACTTTCTTTTGCATCTACTACTAAATCCCTTGCTGCCGCATCTCCTGCTGATATATCTACTGCTGCATATTCTGATTCATCTCCTGCTACTTCATCTCAAGCTTCTCCATCTCCTGCAGCATCTCCTGTGGCTGAATATCCTACTTTGTGTCCTGCTGATGCATGTGCTACTGCTGTGTCTGCTGCTTCATCTCCTGCTGCATCTCCTAATGCTAAATCTACCGCTGCTGCATCTCTTGCTGCTGCATCTAAATCTGAATCTCCTTCTGCTGCACCTCCTGCTTCATCTACACCTTCATCTACTGCTGTGGCATCTGCAACTCCTGCTACTACATCAACTGCTATTGCATTGACTCCTTAATATCCTGCTGGATCTTCTGCTGCTGCATCTCCTGCATCTGCATCTGCTTCTGCGAAGTCTCTCTGTCTGCATCTCCTGCTTCTGCAACTGCTACTGGTGCCTCTCTAGCTGCATCTACTGGAACTGCATCTCCTGCTGATGCATCTAATATCTCCTCCTGAAACAGCTCCAACTGCATAACCTGCAGCTTTCTCTTATGCATCTGCTTTTGTTACTGCACCTCCTGGCGAAACATCTGCTGCTGCGTTAGGCAGCTACCATGAAATTCTGGCTCTTGTTAGAGTCTTCTCTGGAAGCACTTTCATTGTAAAGCAAGATGTGTAGAAGTCTCAGTCTTAGGCTTCTGAATAGCTATCATCAACATAGGTATTAAAGCGTCAATCAAATTTACTGAGTATTCAGCACAAGTACTGCAGGGAGGCTGTTACCATCAAATGCGGAGTCTCATTTAGAGTCTTCTCTGAAAAGCGCTTTCTCTGCAGGCTGCAAAGAATGACTAAAAGAACCTTTCAGTATAGGGTACTGAATTTTGACCTCTTTGTAATAAGGCACTTTAGGAAACGTGAATACCTCAGGCAGGGAATCTGTTACTATGAAATTTTGGCTCTTGTTAGATTCTACTCTGGAATCACTTTCACTGCAAATCAAGACGTGTAGAACTCTCAGTCTAGGCTTCTGTTCTGTAATATCAGAATTGTAATCAAGGTGTCAATCAAATCTTCTGAGCATTCAGCATTAGCACTGCAGGGAGGCTGTTACCATCCAAATTCTGCCTCTTGTTAGAGACTTCTAGGGTTCTGTTCTGTAACATGAAAATAGTAATCTAGTGACAGTCAACTATACTCTACAACACCTCTACCCGAGACATTCACTTTTCTAAGTCACCTTAATAGGAACATTTAAAAGTCATATTTAACCACTCTGTGTTGACATAGTCGTTGCTGTTAGTCGTGCTTAGTCCCGTCCTCCAAAGCAGGTGGGACACCGGGCGGATTGCGGGGGTTACTGTCAGTCTAGGTTCTGTTATGTAACATCAGAATACTTATTAAGGCGTCAATCATCTCTACGTAGCGTAAGGGTTATGGTTAGGGTTAGTGTTAGGGTCAGGGCGTGCGACCATTAGTGTTAGGGTTAGGGTTAAGGTTAGGGTTTGGTTTAGTTTAAGAGTTAGGGTTAGTGTTAGGGCTAGGGTTTAGGATTAGGGTTTAGAGCTAGGGATACTCTCTACAAGTACCTGAAAGGAGGTTGTAGAAAGGTGGGAGTTGGCCTCTTCTCCCAAGTGACAGGGGACAGGACGAGACGGAATTGCCTCAAGCTCCGCCAGGGGAGATTTAGGCTAGAGATTAGGAGGAGGTTTTTCACAGAAAGGGTCATTGGGCATTGGAATAGGCTGCCCAGGGAGGTGGTTGATTCACCTTCCCTGGAGGTGTTTAAGACACGGGTGGATGAGGTCTTGAGGGACCTGGTTTAGTGTTAGATAGGAATGGATGGACGAGAAGATCCAATGGGTCCCTTCCAACCTGGTTGTTCTGTGATTCTGTGTGATTTCTGTGATTCTACACGTCTTGCTCTGCAGTGAAAGTGATTCAAGAGAAGACACTATTGGGAGGAAGAATTTGATGGTAACAAATTAATTTTTCCTAAAGTGCATTTTTACTCTCTATTGAAAAGTTCTACTTTGCAGACCTATCACAGCGTAATAATGCAAAAATTAATATCTCGGAAGCTGCTGCCATCCAATTCTGGCTCTCCATAGAGTCTTCTGCTGAAGCGCTTTCTCTGCAAGCTGCAAAGCATGACTAAGAGAACATTTCAGTATAGGGTACTTAATTTTGATCTAACTACGGCTAGAAAAAAAGCGAATATTTCGGTCAGGGAAGTTGTTACCTTCACTTTCTACCTCCGATAGTGATTTCTCTTGAATCGCTTTCACTGCAGAGTAAGACATGTAAAACTCTCAGTCTCGGCTTCTGTTCTGTAACATCACAATAGTAATCAAAGCATCATTCAAATCCATTTAGCCTTCAGCACAAGAACCTCAGGGAGGCTGCTGTCATCAAATTCTTGCTTTCCTTATAGTTTTCTCTGGAAACGGTAACACTGCAAGGCGCAAAACATGACTAAAAGAACTGTTGTTCTGTAACGTCAGAATAGGTACTGAGGTGTCAATCAAATCTACCGAGTGTTCAGCTCAAGTACCGTGGGAAGATGTTACTATGAAATTCTGGGTCTCGTCAGAGTCTTCCCTAGAAGCGCTTTTAGTGCAAGGTGTAAAGCACGACTTAATAGAACCTTTCAGATTAGGGTACTGAATTGTGACCTAACTGCTCATAAAAAGGTAATTAAGGAAAACTAAATCTCGGGAAGGGAAAGCAGCTACTACTAATATTGTCTCTCGTTAGAGTCATCTCTCCAAGCCTTTTTACTCTAAATTGCAAAACACTACTAAAAGAAACTTTCAATATGGGATAGTAAAACTACACTTCAAACTGCACCTATAAAAGCTCTTTAGGAAACATGACTATTTCGGGCCGAGACAATGTTACCATCAAATTCTGGCTCAGGTTATAGACTTTTCTTGGCTCTCTATCACTGTAAAGCAAGACGTGTAGAACTCTCACTCTAGACTTCTGTTCTTTAGCATAAGAATAAGTATCAAAATATCATTGAAATCTGCTTAGTATTCCTCAAAAGCACTGCAGGGAAACTGCTAGCAACATAGCAGATATGTTCACAATTGAGTAACCTATACTAAGAAGTTCTCCTAATCTTGCTTACAACTTACAGTGAAAGCACTTCCTGAGAAGACTCTAACGAGAGACCGAATTCTACTGTAGAAATCTCCCTGTGGTACTTACGCAGAACGCTCTGAAGTTTTGTTAGACTCTTTGTTACTCGTTATGATTATAGAATAGAGAAGACTAGAGTGAAAGACCTAGCCTCGTCTGTGTGCAGACAGAGCAACAGTAGATGAATCAGCAGGACATGCAGTAAGAGAAGCAGAGGCATAAGAGGAAGTAGCAGATGAGAGGAAACAGGAGATGCTGCAGGAGATGTAGCAGCAGGATATGCATCTGTATTTTTTTTTCTAGCCGTTGTTTTTTAGCTACATCCTTCACCGATGCCTCTGGTAAGCAGCAGACCTCTCTGTGGAGTGGGTCAGGGCTGCAAATGTGTCCCTCTCTTCTTTTGAGGTGGGAGCCCCCTACAACAATCTCCCTCCTCTTCTTCTTAATGGAGGACGTTTTTATTTTTTTCTGAGGATTGTGTGGCCTAGGTAAAGATTCTAGGCTATAGTAGCCATCAGGATTAGATTCCACCTGCAGCACCTGATACTTGTTCACCAGGGGAATCTCAGGTTTTGCTCTCTGCCGGAGGGAAGCAGACTTCCTTTGTCTGGCAGGAACTTGCCACCATTCCTGATCTCTTGTAACCCCAACCTTACAGTTTGCAAGTAGATGGTGATTGGGCATACTAGCTGCAGTAGGCTGCTGAGTTAGTTAACTGCAGGAGTTTTAGCATGAGGAGATACAGGAGGAGATGCATTCAAGTGTAGGAGACGCAAGAGGACTTGCAGAGGGAGTTGAAGCATCAGGAGATGTATCAGCAGGATGTTTAGCAATAGATGTAGTAGGAAATGCATCTGCAGGAATTGCAGGAGGATCTGAAGAAGGTGCAGCGGGAAATGAAGTAGCAGATGCAGCTGTAGATGCAAAAGGAGTTGCGACTGCAGGATTGGAAGCAGCTCCGCTCCCTACTACGCCACCCCCACTAAACGAATACTGGCATAGGTGAGGTCGGACAGTCCCGCCCGCCCTCCCAGAGGAACTGCAGCCACCTGCAGGCTCTTCATTTCCTATCGAGGTGGGGGAGGAGGCAGCGGCGTGGCATAGGTGGGAAGGTGATGCTAAGACCGGCGGGAACTCCGTAAGCGGCTGCTCCAGATTTAAAGAGACATCCCTTATTTTATCTGTTTTTTTTCTTCCTTTGTTTTTCAAGTGGTTTGGGCATTTACTCATTGTATGTTGTGGGCACCGTTTTCAAAACAGAACAAGTAAAGAGAAAAGAAGTAAACGATCACATGTGCACAAAGAGAAACCCTAAGTATTTTCTGTAGCCATCAAGCTAATTTCGACCTGGCAATTAGAAACATTCGTGCAAAATCACCTTGTTGCTAAAGTTGAAATGACCCCCCCGCCCCGAACAAATCTTTCTGTCTGAATGCACAAAGTATCTAAGTGCAAATTTTAAGAGTTACTTTTTCTATGGCTTTACAACCCACAGCTCAGACCGGGGAGACTGCAAAAGAAGCGATAAAACACATGTATGCTGCTATAATGGCATTGAGAATACTGACATGCGGAATCAAAACTCCACAACTTATAAAGTTATAAAGTAGGTATGTTTATTCAGCTCTGAGACATACGGGAGAAACATTTCTCCAAAACAACGTGCGTACCCATCATGGCAACTCCTCTCACCTTTATACAGTGAACTGCTACATATTCCTAAAATGCTTATACATGTTAATGAGTTTAAGAAGAAATCTCTTCCTGTTTTTTTGCTTGTGAAGGATTTTCCAAGGGATGCAGGTAGTTTTCTTCCTTCTGCATCCCTGCTCTCAAGAATCCAGTTGTCTTTATTAATGGTGTTTCCGCTCTTATCACAGGTCGAGATGACTTGTCCTGCTTCTCAGAAGTCTTTTAACAATTCCTACATAATGCTTATAGAGATATGTTGTTTCAGCTAAACAACTGTTATCCTGGTGTATTCTGTAGGTACAAGCAGTTTCTATTCCAC
This sequence comes from Coccyzus lansbergi, assembly GCA_033558105.1. NCBI lineage: Eukaryota > Metazoa > Chordata > Aves > Cuculiformes > Coccyzidae > Coccyzus > Coccyzus lansbergi. The sequence goes on along the minus strand of JAUMJK010001477.1, from coordinate 261,036 downwards.
TATCCTTCAAGTGTCAGTTGCTTTGCTAAAATAATTTTCTGCAGTGTTAGTCCTTTCTTTGTTTTCATCTGGGGCTGCTAAACAATGGGTATCCTGTTAGTTGTTCCCAAGGCCCCAAATCAATACCTCAAACAATAAAATCAGATAACAAGCCAGCTTATATTTATCAGAAAATGAAACACTGTCTTCAATGGGCAATTGGTCATCGCACAGGCTTCCCATGTCCTCATGCAACCGTGAAGTCACTTTTGCAAAAACAAAAGACAAGCGAGCGGAAGGGCGGGGCGGGAGGGTCTAACTGGAATCAGGACCGGCTAAAGATGACAGAGCAGAGCAAGACAACAGTAGAGCAGGAGAACAACTTGAGGTGGTTTATCAATAGAACACGGTACATTTTTGGAAAAAAATATTCTTTTGCTTTTTGGTTTTTCTCTCCCAGAAGCTGGCTGTCTATTGTTCGTCTTGATGGTTGTACCTTTTGATGAAGGGACTGGGGAATTTTTGGAGTTGTCTCCTTAAGTGTTCTGGCAGGGCGGAGTCCGGAAGGTCACAAAGTTTTTAAATGATTCTGTTATCTTATGTTAATGAAGTAAGCCTGCAGGTGGGAGTGGCAGTTGTTACCTGAACAACATCTCATGTGGGATGGTCAATTGCCCAAAATAGACATGTTACAAGCACAAAGTTATAAATCAATGTTTGCCTGAGATTTTGGCCTGCTATCCCTATGTAAGGAAGGCTTTGATGCTTAATAAAGATCCTTCATCTGAAATCACATTGATTTGTTCATCAAGGTCCATTTGCCCCAGCCGCGATAGAAAACCGCGATTTAGGGTAGTCATTAGGAGGAAGTTTTTCACAGAAAGAGTCATTGGGTATTGGAAGAGGCTGCCCAGGGAGGTGGTTGATTCTCCTTCCCAGGAGGGCTTTAAGGCACGTGTAGACAAGGTGCTGAGGGACATGGTTTAGTGTTTGATAGGAATGGTTGGACTCGATGATCCAGTGGGTCTCTTGCAATTGTTTGATTCTATGTCCTGTAGCTTCATCTCCTCCTGTGTCATCTCCTGCTGCATCTCTTGGTACTGCCTATAGTTCAGCTGCACCTCCTGTTACAACTCCTGAAGCTACATATCCTGTGGCATTTCTTTCTACTTCAACTCCTGATGCTGCATCTGCTGCTTCATCTGCTGCTGCATTTCCTCTTCCTGCATGTACTCCTTATGCATTTCCTGCATATTCTGATTCATCTCCTGGTGCTTCAACTCAAGCTGTTGAATCTACAGCTTTATCTACAGATTCATCTCCAGTTGCATCTCCCGCTACTTAATATTCTACTGCTTCAACTCCTGCAGCATCTCTTGTTGCATCTTATTCTTCAGCTCCTCCTGCATCTCCTGCTTCGTCGTACTCTTTAGCATCTCCTTCTTCTGCATCTGCTGTTGCATGTATACTGCTGAATATCCTGCTGCATCTCCTTCAGCTGCCTCTGATCCTGCTGTGTCTATGACTACATCTCCTTCTAGTGCATTCCCTGCTACACATCCTGATGCTGAAATTTCTGCTGCATCTGTTCTTGAGAATCTCGTGCTGCTGCATCTGCTGTTGTTATGTCTACATCTGCATCTCATCCTGTTGCATCTCTTGCTTAATCTCCTTCGGCAGTATATACTCCTGTGTCATCTCCTGCTGCATCTTCTTCTGAATCACCTTTTACTGCATCTCCTGCTGCTGCATTTCCTGATGTATGTCCTGTGCCTTCATATCCTTCTGCATCTCCTGTGGCTGCATATGCTCCTGCATCCACAGCTGCATCTCTTGTTGCTTTAACCGCTTTATCACCAATTCCTGCTGCATATCGGGCAGCTTCATCTGCTGCTTCTGCATGTGTGTCTGCATCTCCTACTGTTGAAATCTCCGGCTACTGCATTTTGTCCTGAATCTATTAATGCTGCATCTCCTGCTGCTGCATCTCCTACAGATACATCTCTTCTCTGGTATCTCTTGCTGCATATCTTGATGATGCATCACCTCCTGCATTTCCTGATGAATCACTTTCTTCTGCATCTCCTGCTGAATCTCTTGCTCCTGCATATCCTTCTGATACGTCTCCTTCTACATATTCTGATTCATCTCCTGCTGCTTACAACTCAAGCTGCTGAATCTCAAACTGCTGCATTTTCTGTGCCGGAATATCCTACTCTATGTCCTAATGCGGCATATGCTGGGTTTTTTTTTCTGCTGCTTCATCTCCTGCTGCTTCTCTTAATGTTACATCTACTGCTGCTGCATTTCCTGCTGCATAACTTCCTGCTGCATCTGCTGCTGTATCTAATTTTGTATGTCCTACTTCTGAAGATCCTGCTGCTGCACCTCCTCCTTAATCTACAGTTTCATCTACTGCTGGTGCATCTTCTTTTGCTGCATCTTCTGCTGCTTCATTTGCTGCTATTGCGTCTTCTGATGCATCTCCTGCTGATGCAATTCCTGCAGCACTACTTGCTAATGCATCCCCTGATTCTTCATCTCCTGATGCTGTATCTCCTGCAGCAATATCTACTGCTGCTAACTCTGTCTCTCCTTCTTCTGCTGCTGCAACTGCTGCTGGTGTCTCTTATGCTGCATCTATTAGAGTTGCATCTCATTCTGATGCATCTGCAGCTTCATCTCTCGCTGATGCATATCCAGCTGCATAATCTACTGCTTACTCTCATGCGTCTGTTTCTCTTAATTCATCTCCTTCTGATACATCTGCTGTCGCTCTGTCTGCACTTAGAAGAGGCTACCATGGAATAATGCTGCTTCCCTATATCCTGTATTTTTATCCACTTTTACTGTAAAGCAAGACACTTAGAGCTTTCACTCTATGCTTCCCTACTCTATAATCAGAATTAGTAACAGAGTCTAACAAAATTTCAGAGCGTTTTGCATGAGTACCACAGGGAGTTTTCTACAATCAAATTGGGGGCTCTGGTTAGAGTCTTCTCTGGAAGTGCTTTCACTGTAAGCCGTAAGCAAGATTAAGAGAACATTTAAGTAAACGATACTAAATTGTGAACATATCTGCGCCAATTGAGGAACCTTAGGAAAACTGAATATCTCCAGAAGTGTAGACGCTGCCATATAATTCTTTCACACCTTAAAGTTATTTCTGCAAGGACATTCACTGCAAACTGGAAATCAACATTAATAGAATGTTGTAGTATAGAGTCCTGAAATGAGATCTAACTGCGTATATTAAAGCATTTTCAGAAAAATCACTATCACTTGATAATAGCGCCTTTGTCTGTGAAGTGCTTACTGCGTTCACAACAAGCAAAGAGACGCTCAGCTATGTGGATCACCCTCACCTTTGCCTGGCCTCCCAGTAGCTGGAGAACTCCCCCGTCACATGCCGTGAGAGCAATAAGCACCATAGTGCACTGGCCAGACACAAGTAGGTCCACACCAGTGTGTGCCCTTTCACCTGCACCAATTGAGGCAAGACCTTCAGCCTGAAGAAACACCTGGTCAGACATCAGTGTATCTGCATGGACAAGCATCACAGCAAAAATTTTGAGCTTTAAACATAAATACATGGGAATTTGTTAGGATCGAATGCTGACACTTGTTAGAGTCCTGTCATGTACCATTTTCACTTCAAGCCTCAAAGCAGTAAGAGAAATACATTTTCATTTATCCTTGTGAATTCAGACTTATTGTATTCTAAGGAGCTATTACAAAATTCAATCGCTGGAAACATAACAGACTCTAACAGCTATTAATGTTTTCTCTGGTAGCGGTTTCACTGCATTCTCGAAAACACAACTAACAGAACATTTTATTATAGGCAGCAATGTACTACTGAAAGAACCTTTAAGTACAAGGTAATGAATTGTGACTTACATGTGCATATTAAGGTAATTTAGGAAAAAGCGTATGTCTCTTTCCAGGGAAGATGCTAGCATGGAATACTGCTACTTCCGAATGCTGCCTCTTATAGCACTTTCACTGCAGTGCCAGGCACGTAGAACTTTCTTGTACTTTACCATCACTACTTTGTGTACTTTACTATCGGAATTGCTATCAAAGTGTCTAACAAAGTAAACAGAGCGTTCCGCATAAGTACTGCAGGGAAGCTACTGCCATCAAATTCGGTTTCTCATTAGAGTCATCTCTGGAAGCGCTTTCACGGCAAGCTGCAAAGCATGACTAACAGAAACTTTTATTATGGATATCCACCTGAATATCCTGTTTAATGTCCTGTTCCAGCTCCTCCTGCTGCATTTTCTCCTGCATCTACTCATGCTGCATCTCCTACAGTTGTATCTAATCTTCTAGCCTCTCTTTCTGCATACCCTGATACTCCATCACCTGGCGCGTTTCCTGCGGAATCACTTTCTTTTGCATCTACTACTAAATCCCTTGCTGCCGCATCTCCTGCTGATATATCTACTGCTGCATATTCTGATTCATCTCCTGCTACTTCATCTCAAGCTTCTCCATCTCCTGCAGCATCTCCTGTGGCTGAATATCCTACTTTGTGTCCTGCTGATGCATGTGCTACTGCTGTGTCTGCTGCTTCATCTCCTGCTGCATCTCCTAATGCTAAATCTACCGCTGCTGCATCTCTTGCTGCTGCATCTAAATCTGAATCTCCTTCTGCTGCACCTCCTGCTTCATCTACACCTTCATCTACTGCTGTGGCATCTGCAACTCCTGCTACTACATCAACTGCTATTGCATTGACTCCTTAATATCCTGCTGGATCTTCTGCTGCTGCATCTCCTGCATCTGCATCTGCTTCTGCGAAGTCTCTCTGTCTGCATCTCCTGCTTCTGCAACTGCTACTGGTGCCTCTCTAGCTGCATCTACTGGAACTGCATCTCCTGCTGATGCATCTAATATCTCCTCCTGAAACAGCTCCAACTGCATAACCTGCAGCTTTCTCTTATGCATCTGCTTTTGTTACTGCACCTCCTGGCGAAACATCTGCTGCTGCGTTAGGCAGCTACCATGAAATTCTGGCTCTTGTTAGAGTCCTCTCTGGAAGCACTTTCATTGTAAAGCAAGATGTGTAGAAGTCTCAGTCTTAGGCTTCTGAATAGCTATCATCAACATAGGTATTAAAGCGTCAATCAAATTTACTGAGTATTCAGCACAAGTACTGCAGGGAGGCTGTTACCATCAAATGCGGAGTCTCATTTAGAGTCTTCTCTGAAAAGCGCTTTCTCTGCAGGCTGCACAGAATGAATAAAAGAACCTTTCAGTATAGGGTACTGAATTTTGACCTCTTTGTAATAAGGCACTTTAGGAAACGTGAATACCTCAGGCAGGGAATCTGTTACTATGAAATTTTGGCTCTTGTTAGATTCTACTCTGGAATCACTTTCACTGCAAATCAAGACGTGTAGAACTCTCAGTCTAGGCTTCTGTTCTGTAATATCAGAATTGTAATCAAGGTGTCAATCAAATCTTCTGAGCATTCAGCATTAGCACTGCAGGGAGGCTGTTACCATCCAAATTCTGCCTCTTGTTAGAGACTTCTAGGGTTCTGTTCTGTAACATGAAAATAGTAATCTAGTGACAGTCAACTATACTCTACAACACCTCTACCCGAGACATTCACTTTTCTAAGTCACCTTAATAGGAACATTTAAAAGTCATATTTAACCACTCTGTGTTGACATAGTCGTTGCTGTTAGTCGTGCTTAGTCCCGTCCTCCAAAGCAGGTGGGACACCGGGCGGATTGCGGGGGTTACTGTCAGTCTAGGTTCTGTTATGTAACATCAGAATACTTATTAAGGCGTCAATCATCTCTACGTAGCGTAAGGGTTATGGTTAGGGTTAGTGTTAGGGTCAGGGCGTGCGACCATTAGTGTTAGGGTTAGGGTTAAGGTTAGGGTTTGGTTTAGTTTAAGAGTTAGGGTTAGTGTTAGGGCTAGGGTTTAGGATTAGGGTTTAGAGCTAGGGATACTCTCTACAAGTACCTGAAAGGAGGTTGTAGAAAGGTGGGAGTTGGCCTCTTCTCCCAAGTGACAGGGGACAGGACGAGACGGAATTGCCTCAAGCTCCGCCAGGGGAGATTTAGGCTAGAGACTAGGAGGAGGTTTTTCACAGAAAGGGTCATTGGGCATTGGAATAGGCTGCCCAGGGAGGTGGTTGATTCACCTTCCCTGGAGGTGTTTAAGACACGGGTGGATGAGGTCTTGAGGGACCTGGTTTAGTGTTAGATAGGAATGGATGGACGAGAAGATCCAATGGGTCCCTTCCAACCTGGTTGTTCTGTGATTCTGTGTGATTTCTGTGATTCTACACGTCTTGCTCTGCAGTGAAAGTGATTCAAGAGAAGACACTATTGGGAGGAAGAATTTGATGGTAACAAATTAATTTTTCCTAAAGTGCATTTTTACTCTCTATTGAAAAGTTCTACTTTGCAGACCTATCACAGCGTAATAATGCAAAAATTAATATCTCGGAAGCTGCTGCCATCCAATTCTGGCTCTCCATAGAGTCTTCTGCTGAAGCGCTTTCTCTGCAAGCTGCAAAGCATGACTAAGAGAACATTTCAGTATAGGGTACTTAATTTTGATCTAACTACGGCTAGAAAAAAAGCGAATATTTCGGTCAGGGAAGTTGTTACCTTCACTTTCTACCTCCGATAGTGATTTCTCTTGAATCGCTTTCACTGCAGAGTAAGACATGTAAAACTCTCAGTCTCGGCTTCTGTTCTGTAACATCACAATAGTAATCAAAGCATCATTCAAATCCATTTAGCCCTCAGCACAAGAACCTCAGGGAGGCTGCTGTCATCAAATTCTTGCTTTCCTTATAGTTTTCTCTGGAAACGGTAACACTGCAAGGCGCAAAACATGACTAAAAGAACTGTTGTTCTGTAACGTCAGAATAGGTACTGAGGTGTCAATCAAATCTACCGAGTGTTCAGCACAAGTACCGTGGGAAGATGTTACTATGAAATTCTGGGTCTCGTCAGAGTCTTCCCTAGAAGCGCTTTTAGTGCAAGGTGTAAAGCACGACTTAATAGAACCTTTCAGATTAGGGTACTGAATTGTGACCTAACTGCTCATAAAAAGGTAATTAAGGAAAACTAAATCTCGGGAAGGGAAAGCAGCTACTACTAATATTGTCTCTCGTTAGAGTCATCTCTCCAAGCCTTTTTACTCTAAATTGCAAAACACTACTAAAAGAAACTTTCAATATGGGATAGTAAAACTACACTTCAAACTGCACCTATAAAAGCTCTTTAGGAAACATGACTATTTCGGGCCGAGACAATGTTACCATCAAATTCTGGCTCAGGTTATAGACTTTTCTTGGCTCTCTATCACTGTAAAGCAAGACGTGTAGAACTCTCACTCTAGACTTCTGTTCTTTAGCATAAGAATAAGTATCAAAATATCATTGAAATCTGCTTAGTATTCCTCAAAAGCACTGCAGGGAAACTGCTAGCAACATAGCAGATATGTTCACAATTGAGTAACCTATACTAAGAAGTTCTCCTAATCTTGCTTACAACTTACAGTGAAAGCACTTCCTGAGAAGACTCTAACGAGAGACCGAATTCTACTGTAGAAATCTCCCTGTGGTACTTACGCAGAACGCTCTGAAGTTTTGTTAGACTCTTTGTTACTCGTTATGATTATAGAATAGAGAAGACTAGAGTGAAAGACCTAGCCTCGTCTGTGTGCAGACAGAGCAACAGTAGATGAATCAGCAGGACATGCAGTAAGAGAAGCAGAGGCATAAGAGGAAGTAGCAGATGAGAGGAAACAGGAGATGCTGCAGGAGATGTAGCAGCAGGATATGCATCTGTATTTTTTTTTCTAGCCGTTGTTTTTTAGCTACATCCTTCACCGATGCCTCTGGTAAGCAGCAGACCTCTCTGTGGAGTGGGTCAGGGCTGCAAATGTGTCCCTCTCTTCTTTTGAGGTGGGAGCCCCCTACAACAATCTCCCTCCTCTTCTTCTTAATGGAGGACGTTTTTATTTTTTTCTGAGGATTGTGTGGCCTAGGTAAAGATTCTAGGCTATAGTAGCCATCAGGATTAGATTCCACCTGCAGCACCTGATACTTGTTCACCAGGGGAATCTCAGGTTTTGCTCTCTGCCGGAGGGAAGCAGACTTCCTTTGTCTGGCAGGAACTTGCCACCATTCCTGATCTCTTGTAACCCCAACCTTACAGTTTGCAAGTAGATGGTGATTGGGCATACTAGCTGCAGTAGGCTGCTGAGTTAGTTAACTGCAGGAGTTTTAGCATGAGGAGATACAGGAGGAGATGCATTCAAGTGTAGGAGACGCAAGAGGACTTGCAGAGGGAGTTGAAGCATCAGGAGATGTATCAGCAGGATGTTTAGCAATAGATGTAGTAGGAAATGCATCTGCAGGAATTGCAGGAGGATCTGAAGAAGGTGCAGCGGGAAATGAAGTAGCAGATGCAGCTGTAGATGCAAAAGGAGTTGCGACTGCAGGATTGGAAGCAGCTCCGCTCCCTACTACGCCACCCCCACTAAACGAATACTGGCATAGGTGAGGTCGGACAGTCCCGCCCGCCCTCCCAGAGGAACTGCAGCCACCTGCAGGCTCTTCATTTCCTATCGAGGTGGGGGAGGAGGCAGCGGCGTGGCATAGGTGGGAAGGTGATGCTAAGACCGGCGGGAACTCCGTAAGCGGCTGCTCCAGATTTAAAGAGACATCCCTTATTTTATCTGTTTTTTTTCTTCCTTTGTTTTTCAAGTGGTTTGGGCATTTACTCATTGTATGTTGTGGGCACCGTTTTCAAAACAGAACAAGTAAAGAGAAAAGAAGTAAACGATCACATGTGCACAAAGAGAAACCCTAAGTATTTTCTGTAGCCATCAAGCTAATTTCGACCTGGCAATTAGAAACATTCGTGCAAAATCACCTTGTTGCTAAAGTTGAAATGACCCCCCCGCCCCGAACAAATCTTTCTGTCTGAATGCACAAAGTATCTAAGTGCAAATTTTAAGAGTTACTTTTTCTATGGCTTTACAACCCACAGCTCAGACCGGGGAGACTGCAAAAGAAGCGATAAAACACATGTATGCTGTTATAATGGCATTGAGAATACTGACATGCGGAATCAAAACTCCACAACTTATAAAGTTATAAAGTAGGTATGTTTATTCAGCTCTGAGACATACGGGAGAAACATTTCTCCAAAACAACGTGCGTACCCATCATGGCAACTCCTCTCACCTTTATACAGTGAACTGCTACATATTCCTAAAATGCTTATACATGTTAATGAGTTTAAGAAGAAATCTCTTCCTGTTTTTTTGCTTGTGAAGGATTTTCCAAGGGATGCAGGTAGTTTTCTTCCTTCTGCATCCCTGCTCTCAAGAATCCAGTTGTCTTTATTAATGGTGTTTCCGCTCTTATCACAGGTCGAGATGACTTGTCCTGCTTCTCAGAAGTCTTTTAACAATTCCTACATAATGCTTATAGAGATATGTTGTTTCAGCTAAACAACTGTTATCCTGGTGTATTCTGTAGGTACAAGCAGTTTCTATTCCACTATCCTTCAAGTGTCAGTTGCTTTGCTAAAATAATTTTCTGCAGTGTTAGTCCTTTCTTTGTTTTCATCTGGGGCTGCTAAACAATGGGTATCCTGTTAGTTGTTCCCAAGGCCCCAAATCAATACCTCAAACAATAAAATCAGATAACAAGCCAGCTTATATTTATCAGAAAATGAAACACTGTCTTCAATGGGCAATTGGTCATCGCACAGGCTTCCCATGTCCTCATGCAACCGTGAAGTCACTTTTGCAAAAACAAAAGACAGGCGAGCGGAAGGGCGGGGCGGGAGGGTCTAACTGGAATCAGGACCGGCTAAAGATGACAGAGCAGAGCAAGACAACAGTAGAGCAGGAGAACAACTTGAGGTGGTTTATCAATAGAACACGGTACATTTTTGGAAAAAAATATTCTTTTGCTTTTTGGTTTTTCTCTCCCAGAAGCTGGCTGTCTATTGTTCGTCTTGATGGTTGTACCTTTTGATGAAGGGACTGGGGAATTTTTGGAGTTGTCTCCTTAAGTGTTCTGGCAGGGCGGAGTCCGGAAGGTCACAAAGTTTTTAAATGATTCTGTTATCTTATGTTAATGAAGTAAGCCTGCAGGTGGGTGTGGCAGTTGTTACCTGAACAACATCTCATGTGGGATGGTCAATTGCCCAAAATAGACATGTTACAAGCACAAAGTTATAAATCAATGTTTGCCTGAGATTTTGGCCTGCTATCCGTATGTAAGGAAGGCTTTGATGCTTAATAAAGATCCTTCATCTGAAATCACATTGATTTGTTCATCAAGGTCCATTTGCCCCAGCCGCGATAGAAAACCGCGATTTAGGGTAGTCATTAGGAGGAAGTTTTTCACAGAAAGAGTCATTGGGTATTGGAAGAGGCTGCCCAGGGAGGTGGTTGATTCTCCTTCCCAGGAGGGCTTTAAGGCACGTGTAGACAAGGTGCTGAGGGACATGGTTTAGTGTTTGATAGGAATGGTTGGACTCGATGATCCAGTGGGTCTCTTGCAATTGTTTGATTCTATGTCCTGTAGCTTCATCTCCTCCTGTGTCATCTCCTGCTGCATCTCTTGGTACTGCCTATAGTTCAGCTGCACCTCCTGTTACAACTCCTGAAGCTACATATCCTGTGGCATTTCTTTCTACTTCAACTCCTGATGCTGCATCTGCTGCTTCATCTGCTGCTGCATTTCCTCTTCCTGCATGAACTCCTTATGCATTTCCTGCATATTCTGATTCATCTCCTGGTGCTTCAACTCAAGCTGTTGAATCTACAGCTTTATCTACAGATTCATCTCCAGTTGCATCTCCCGCTACTTAATATTCTACTGCTTCAACTCCTGCAGCATCTCTTGTTGCATCTTATTCTTCAGCTCCTCCTGCATCTCCTGCTTCGTCGTACTCTTTAGCATCTCCTTCTTCTGCATCTGCTGTTGCATGTATACTGCTGAATATCCTGCTGCATCTCCTTCAGCTGCCTCTGATCCTGCTGTGTCTATGACTACATCTCCTTCTAGTGCATTCCCTGCTACACATCCTGATGCTGAAATTTCTGCTGCATCTGTTCTTGAGAATCTCGTGCTGCTGCATCTGCTGTTGTTATGTCTACATCTGCATCTCATCCTGTTGCATCTCTTGCTTAATCTCCTTCGGCAGTATATACTCCTGTGTCATCTCCTGCTGCATCTTCTTCTGAATCACCTTTTACTGCATCTCCTGCTGCTGCATTTCCTGATGTATGTCCTGTGCCTTCATATCCTTCTGCATCTCCTGTGGCTGCATATGCTCCTGCATCCACAGCTGCATCTCTTGTTGCTTTAACCGCTTTATCACCAATTCCTGCTGCATATCGGGCAGCTTCATCTGCTGCTTCTGCATGTGTGTCTGCATCTCCTACTGTTGAAATCTCCGGCTACTGCATTTTGTCCTGAATCTATTAATGCTGCATCTCCTGCTGCTGCATCTCCTACAGATACATCTCTTCTCTGGTATCTCTTGCTGCATATCTTGATGATGCATCACCTCCTGCATTTCCTGATGAATCACTTTCTTCTGCATCTCCTGCTGAATCTCTTGCTCCTGCATATCCTTCTGATACGTCTCCTTCTACATATTCTGATTCATCTCCTGCTGCTTACAACTCAAGCTGCTGAATCTCAAACTGCTGCATTTTCTGTGCCGGAATATCCTACTCTATGTCCTAATGCGGCATATGCTGGGTTTTTTTTTCTGCTGCTTCATCTCCTGCTGCTTCTCTTAATGTTACATCTACTGCTGCTGCATTTCCTGCTGCATAACTTCCTGCTGCATCTGCTGCTGTATCTAATTTTGTATGTCCTACTTCTGAAGATCCTGCTGCTGCACCTCCTCCTTAATCTACAGTTTCATCTACTGCTGGTGCATCTTCTTTTGCTGCATCTTCTGCTGCTTCATTTGCTGCTATTGCGTCTTCTGATGCATCTCCTGCTGATGCAATTCCTGCAGCACTACTTGCTAATGCATCCCCTGATTCTTCATCTCCTGATGCTGTATCTCCTGCAGCAATATCTACTGCTGCTAACTCTGTCTCTCCTTCTTCTGCTGCTGCAACTGCTGCTGGTGTCTCTTATGCTGCATCTATTAGAGTTGCATCTCATTCTGATGCATCTGCAGCTTCATCTCTCGCTGATGCATATCCAGCTGCATAATCTACTGCTTACTCTCATGCGTCTGTTTCTCTTAATTCATCTCCTTCTGATACATCTGCTGTCGCTCTGTCTGCACTTAGAAGAGGCTACCATGGAATAATGCTGCTTCCCTATATCCTGTATTTTTATCCACTTTTACTGTAAAGCAAGACACTTAGAGCTTTCACTCTATGCTTCCCTACTCTATAATCAGAATTAGTAACAGAGTCTAACAAAATTTCAGAGCGTTTTGCATGAGTACCACAGGGAGTTTTCTACAATCAAATTGGGGGCTCTGGTTAGAGTCTTCTCTGGAAGTGCTTTCACTGTAAGCCGTAAGCAAGATTAAGAGAACATTTAAGTAAACGATACTAAATTGTGAACATATCTGCGCCAATTGAGGAACCTTAGGAAAACTGAATATCTCCAGAAGTGTAGACGCTGCCATATAATTCTTTCACACCTTAAAGTTATTTCTGCAAGGACATTCACTGCAAACTGGAAATCAACATTAATAGAATGTTGTAGTATAGAGTCCTGAAATGAGATCTAACTGCGTATATTAAAGCATTTTCAGAAAAATCACTATCACTTGATAATAGCGCCTTTGTCTGTGAAGTGCTTACTGCGTTCACAACAAGCAAAGAGACGCTCAGCTATGTGGATCACCCTCACCTTTGCCTGGCCTCCCAGTAGCTGGAGAACTCCCCCGTCACATGCCGTGAGAGCAATAAGCACCATAGTGCACTGGCCAGACACAAGTAGGTCCACACCAGTGTGTGCCCTTTCACCTGCACCAATTGAGGCAAGACCTTCAGCCTGAAGAAACACCTGGTCAGACATCAGTGTATCTGCATGGACAAGCATCACAGCAAAAATTTTGAGCTTTAAACATAAATACATGGGAATTTGTTAGGATCGAATGCTGACACTTGTTAGAGTCCTGTCATGTACCATTTTCACTTCAAGCCTCAAAGCAGTAAGAGAAATACATTTTCATTTATCCTTGTGAATTCAGACTTATTGTATTCTAAGGAGCTATTACAAAATTCAATCGCTGGAAACATAACAGACTCTAACAGCTATTAATGTTTTCTCTGGTAGCGGTTTCACTGCATTCTCGAAAAAACAACTAACAGAACATTTTATTATAGGCAGCAATGTACTACTGAAAGAACCTTTAAGTACAAGGTAATGAATTGTGACTTACATGTGCATATTAAGGTAATTTAGGAAAAAGCGTATGTCTCTTTCCAGGGAAGATGCTAGCATGGAATACTGCTACTTCCGAATGCTGCCTCTTATAGCACTTTCACTGCAGTGCCAGGCACGTAGAACTTTCTTGTACTTTACCATCACTACTTTGTGTACTTTACTATCGGAATTGCTATCAAAGTGTCTAACAAAGTAAACAGAGCGTTCCGCATAAGTACTGCAGGGAAGCTACTGCCATCAAATTCGGTTTCTCATTAGAGTCATCTCTGGAAGCGCTTTCACGGCAAGCTGCAAAGCATGACTAACAGAAACTTTTATTATGGATATCCACCTGAATATCCTGTTTAATGTCCTGTTCCAGCTCCTCCTGCTGCATTTTCTCCTGCATCTACTCATGCTGCATCTCCTACAGTTGTATCTAATCTTCTAGCCTCTCTTTCTGCATACCCTGATACTCCATCACCTGGCGCGTTTCCTGCGGAATCACTTTCTTTTGCATCTACTACTAAATCCCTTGCTGCCGCATCTCCTGCTGATATATCTACTGCTGCATATTCTGATTCATCTCCTGCTACTTCATCTCAAGCTTCTCCATCTCCTGCAGCATCTCCTGTGGCTGAATATCCTACTTTGTGTCCTGCTGATGCATGTGCTACTGCTGTGTCTGCTGCTTCATCTCCTGCTGCATCTCCTAATGCTAAATCTACCGCTGCTGCATCTCTTGCTGCTGCATCTAAATCTGAATCTCCTTCTGCTGCACCTCCTGCTTCATCTACACCTTCATCTACTGCTGTGGCATCTGCAACTCCTGCTACTACATCAACTGCTATTGCATTGACTCCTTAATATCCTGCTGGATCTTCTGCTGCTGCATCTCCTGCATCTGCATCTGCTTCTGCGAAGTCTCTCTGTCTGCATCTCCTGCTTCTGCAACTGCTACTGGTGCCTCTCTAGCTGCATCTACTGGAACTGCATCTCCTGCTGATGCATCTAATATCTCCTCCTGAAACAGCTCCAACTGCATAACCTGCAGCTTTCTCTTATGCATCTGCTTTTGTTACTGCACCTCCTGGCGAAACATCTGCTGCTGCGTTAGGCAGCTACCATGAAATTCTGGCTCTTGTTAGAGTCCTCTCTGGAAGCACTTTCATTGTAAAGCAAGATGTGTAGAAGTCTCAGTCTTAGGCTTCTGAATAGCTATCATCAACATAGGTATTAAAGCGTCAATCAAATTTACTGAGTATTCAGCACAAGTACTGCAGGGAGGCTGTTACCATCAAATGCGGAGTCTCATTTAGAGTCTTCTCTGAAAAGCGCTTTCTCTGCAGGCTGCAAAGAATGACTAAAAGAACCTTTCAGTATAGGGTACTGAATTTTGACCTCTTTGTAATAAGGCACTTTAGGAAACGTGAATACCTCAGGCAGAGAATCTGTTACTATGAAATTTTGGCTCTTGTTAGATTCTACTCTGGAATCACTTTCACTGCAAATCAAGACGTGTAGAACTCTCAGTCTAGGCTTCTGTTCTGTAATATCAGAATTGTAATCAAGGTGTCAATCAAATCTTCTGAGCATTCAGCATTAGCACTGCAGGGAGGCTGTTACCATCCAAATTCTGCCTCTTGTTAGAGACTTCTAGGGTTCTGTTCTGTAACATGAAAATAGTAATCTAGTGACAGTCAACTATACTCTACAACACCTCTACCCGAGACATTCACTTTTCTAAGTCACCTTAATAGGAACATTTAAAAGTCATATTTAACCACTCTGTGTTGACATAGTCGTTGCTGTTAGTCGTGCTTAGTCCCGTCCTCCAAAGCAGGTGGGACACCGGGCGGATTGCGGGGGTTACTGTCAGTCTAGGTTCTGTTATGTAACATCAGAATACTTATTAAGGCGTCAATCATCTCTACGTAGCGTAAGGGTTATGGTTAGGGTTAGTGTTAGGGTCAGGGCGTGCGACCATTAGTGTTAGGGTTAGGGTTAAGGTTAGGGTTTGGTTTAGTTTAAGAGTTAGGGTTAGTGTTAGGGCTAGGGTTTAGGATTAGGGTTTAGAGCTAGGGATACTCTCTACAAGTACCTGAAAGGAGGTTGTAGAAAGGTGGGAGTTGGCCTCTTCTCCCAAGTGACAGGGGACAGGACGAGACGGAATTGCCTCAAGCTCCGCCAGGGGAGATTTAGGCTAGAGATTAGGAGGAGGTTTTTCACAGAAAGGGTCATTGGGCATTGGAATAGGCTGCCCAGGGAGGTGGTTGATTCACCTTCCCTGGAGGTGTTTAAGACACGGGTGGATGAGGTCTTGAGGGACCTGGTTTAGTGTTAGATAGGAATGGATGGACGAGAAGATCCAATGGGTCCCTTCCAACCTGGTTGTTCTGTGATTCTGTGTGATTTCTGTGATTCTACACGTCTTGCTCTGCAGTGAAAGTGATTCAAGAGAAGACACTATTGGGAGGAAGAATTTGATGGTAACAAATTAATTTTTCCTAAAGTGCATTTTTACTCTCTATTGAAAAGTTCTACTTTGCAGACCTATCACAGCGTAATAATGCAAAAATTAATATCTCGGAAGCTGCTGCCATCCAATTCTGGCTCTCCATAGAGTCTTCTGCTGAAGCGCTTTCTCTGCAAGCTGCAAAGCATGACTAAGAGAACATTTCAGTATAGGGTACTTAATTTTGATCTAACTACGGCTAGAAAAAAAGCGAATATTTCGGTCAGGGAAGTTGTTACCTTCACTTTCTACCTCCGATAGTGATTTCTCTTGAATCGCTTTCACTGCAGAGTAAGACATGTAAAACTCTCAGTCTCGGCTTCTGTTCTGTAACATCACAATAGTAATCAAAGCATCATTCAAATCCATTTAGCCTTCAGCACAAGAACCTCAGGGAGGCTGCTGTCATCAAATTCTTGCTTTCCTTATAGTTTTCTCTGGAAACGGTAACACTGCAAGGCGCAAAACATGACTAAAAGAACTGTTGTTCTGTAACGTCAGAATAGGTACTGAGGTGTCAATCAAATCTACCGAGTGTTCAGCTCAAGTACCGTGGGAAGATGTTACTATGAAATTCTGGGTCTCGTCAGAGTCTTCCCTAGAAGCGCTTTTAGTGCAAGGTGTAAAGCACGACTTAATAGAACCTTTCAGATTAGGGTACTGAATTGTGACCTAACTGCTCATAAAAAGGTAATTAAGGAAAACTAAATCTCGGGAAGGGAAAGCAGCTACTACTAATATTGTCTCTCGTTAGAGTCATCTCTCCAAGCCTTTTTACTCTAAATTGCAAAACACTACTAAAAGAAACTTTCAATATGGGATAGTAAAACTACACTTCAAACTGCACCTATAAAAGCTCTTTAGGAAACATGACTATTTCGGGCCGAGACAATGTTACCATCAAATTCTGGCTCAGGTTATAGACTTTTCTTGGCTCTCTATCACTGTAAAGCAAGACGTGTAGAACTCTCACTCTAGACTTCTGTTCTTTAGCATAAGAATAAGTATCAAAATATCATTGAAATCTGCTTAGTATTCCTCAAAAGCACTGCAGGGAAACTGCTAGCAACATAGCAGATATGTTCACAATTGAGTAACCTATACTAAGAAGTTCTCCTAATCTTGCTTACAACTTACAGTGAAAGCACTTCCTGAGAAGACTCTAACGAGAGACCGAATTCTACTGTAGAAATCTCCCTGTGGTACTTACGCAGAACGCTCTGAAGTTTTGTTAGACTCTTTGTTACTCGTTATGATTATAGAATAGAGAAGACTAGAGTGAAAGACCTAGCCTCGTCTGTGTGCAGACAG
Source organism: Coccyzus lansbergi (assembly GCA_033558105.1). NCBI lineage: Eukaryota > Metazoa > Chordata > Aves > Cuculiformes > Coccyzidae > Coccyzus > Coccyzus lansbergi. Next base: position 243,817 of record JAUMJK010001477.1, on the reverse strand, counting down.
AGCAACAGTAGATGAATCAGCAGGACATGCAGTAAGAGAAGCAGAGGCATAAGAGGAAGTAGCAGATGAGAGGAAACAGGAGATGCTGCAGGAGATGTAGCAGCAGGATATGCATCTGTATTTTTTTTTCTAGCCGTTGTTTTTTAGCTACATCCTTCACCGATGCCTCTGGTAAGCAGCAGACCTCTCTGTGGAGTGGGTCAGGGCTGCAAATGTGTCCCTCTCTTCTTTTGAGGTGGGAGCCCCCTACAACAATCTCCCTCCTCTTCTTCTTAATGGAGGACGTTTTTATTTTTTTCTGAGGATTGTGTGGCCTAGGTAAAGATTCTAGGCTATAGTAGCCATCAGGATTAGATTCCACCTGCAGCACCTGATACTTGTTCACCAGGGGAATCTCAGGTTTTGCTCTCTGCCGGAGGGAAGCAGACTTCCTTTGTCTGGCAGGAACTTGCCACCATTCCTGATCTCTTGTAACCCCAACCTTACAGTTTGCAAGTAGATGGTGATTGGGCATACTAGCTGCAGTAGGCTGCTGAGTTAGTTAACTGCAGGAGTTTTAGCATGAGGAGATACAGGAGGAGATGCATTCAAGTGTAGGAGACGCAAGAGGACTTGCAGAGGGAGTTGAAGCATCAGGAGATGTATCAGCAGGATGTTTAGCAATAGATGTAGTAGGAAATGCATCTGCAGGAATTGCAGGAGGATCTGAAGAAGGTGCAGCGGGAAATGAAGTAGCAGATGCAGCTGTAGATGCAAAAGGAGTTGCGACTGCAGGATTGGAAGCAGCTCCGCTCCCTACTACGCCACCCCCACTAAACGAATACTGGCATAGGTGAGGTCGGACAGTCCCGCCCGCCCTCCCAGAGGAACTGCAGCCACCTGCAGGCTCTTCATTTCCTATCGAGGTGGGGGAGGAGGCAGCGGCGTGGCATAGGTGGGAAGGTGATGCTAAGACCGGCGGGAACTCCGTAAGCGGCTGCTCCAGATTTAAAGAGACATCCCTTATTTTATCTGTTTTTTTTCTTCCTTTGTTTTTCAAGTGGTTTGGGCATTTACTCATTGTATGTTGTGGGCACCGTTTTCAAAACAGAACAAGTAAAGAGAAAAGAAGTAAACGATCACATGTGCACAAAGAGAAACCCTAAGTATTTTCTGTAGCCATCAAGCTAATTTCGACCTGGCAATTAGAAACATTCGTGCAAAATCACCTTGTTGCTAAAGTTGAAATGACCCCCCCGCCCCGAACAAATCTTTCTGTCTGAATGCACAAAGTATCTAAGTGCAAATTTTAAGAGTTACTTTTTCTATGGCTTTACAACCCACAGCTCAGACCGGGGAGACTGCAAAAGAAGCGATAAAACACATGTATGCTGCTATAATGGCATTGAGAATACTGACATGCGGAATCAAAACTCCACAACTTATAAAGTTATAAAGTAGGTATGTTTATTCAGCTCTGAGACATACGGGAGAAACATTTCTCCAAAACAACGTGCGTACCCATCATGGCAACTCCTCTCACCTTTATACAGTGAACTGCTACATATTCCTAAAATGCTTATACATGTTAATGAGTTTAAGAAGAAATCTCTTCCTGTTTTTTTGCTTGTGAAGGATTTTCCAAGGGATGCAGGTAGTTTTCTTCCTTCTGCATCCCTGCTCTCAAGAATCCAGTTGTCTTTATTAATGGTGTTTCCGCTCTTATCACAGGTCGAGATGACTTGTCCTGCTTCTCAGAAGTCTTTTAACAATTCCTACATAATGCTTATAGAGATATGTTGTTTCAGCTAAACAACTGTTATCCTGGTGTATTCTGTAGGTACAAGCAGTTTCTATTCCACTATCCTTCAAGTGTCAGTTGCTTTGCTAAAATAATTTTCTGCAGTGTTAGTCCTTTCTTTGTTTTCATCTGGGGCTGCTAAACAATGGGTATCCTGTTAGTTGTTCCCAAGGCCCCAAATCAATACCTCAAACAATAAAATCAGATAACAAGCCAGCTTATATTTATCAGAAAATGAAACACTGTCTTCAATGGGCAATTGGTCATCGCACAGGCTTCCCATGTCCTCATGCAACCGTGAAGTCACTTTTGCAAAAACAAAAGACAAGCGAGCGGAAGGGCGGGGCGGGAGGGTCTAACTGGAATCAGGACCGGCTAAAGATGACAGAGCAGAGCAAGACAACAGTAGAGCAGGAGAACAACTTGAGGTGGTTTATCAATAGAACACGGTACATTTTTGGAAAAAAATATTCTTTTGCTTTTTGGTTTTTCTCTCCCAGAAGCTGGCTGTCTATTGTTCGTCTTGATGGTTGTACCTTTTGATGAAGGGACTGGGGAATTTTTGGAGTTGTCTCCTTAAGTGTTCTGGCAGGGCGGAGTCCGGAAGGTCACAAAGTTTTTAAATGATTCTGTTATCTTATGTTAATGAAGTAAGCCTGCAGGTGGGAGTGGCAGTTGTTACCTGAACAACATCTCATGTGGGATGGTCAATTGCCCAAAATAGACATGTTACAAGCACAAAGTTATAAATCAATGTTTGCCTGAGATTTTGGCCTGCTATCCCTATGTAAGGAAGGCTTTGATGCTTAATAAAGATCCTTCATCTGAAATCACATTGATTTGTTCATCAAGGTCCATTTGCCCCAGCCGCGATAGAAAACCGCGATTTAGGGTAGTCATTAGGAGGAAGTTTTTCACAGAAAGAGTCATTGGGTATTGGAAGAGGCTGCCCAGGGAGGTGGTTGATTCTCCTTCCCAGGAGGGCTTTAAGGCACGTGTAGACAAGGTGCTGAGGGACATGGTTTAGTGTTTGATAGGAATGGTTGGACTCGATGATCCAGTGGGTCTCTTGCAATTGTTTGATTCTATGTCCTGTAGCTTCATCTCCTCCTGTGTCATCTCCTGCTGCATCTCTTGGTACTGCCTATAGTTCAGCTGCACCTCCTGTTACAACTCCTGAAGCTACATATCCTGTGGCATTTCTTTCTACTTCAACTCCTGATGCTGCATCTGCTGCTTCATCTGCTGCTGCATTTCCTCTTCCTGCATGTACTCCTTATGCATTTCCTGCATATTCTGATTCATCTCCTGGTGCTTCAACTCAAGCTGTTGAATCTACAGCTTTATCTACAGATTCATCTCCAGTTGCATCTCCCGCTACTTAATATTCTACTGCTTCAACTCCTGCAGCATCTCTTGTTGCATCTTATTCTTCAGCTCCTCCTGCATCTCCTGCTTCGTCGTACTCTTTAGCATCTCCTTCTTCTGCATCTGCTGTTGCATGTATACTGCTGAATATCCTGCTGCATCTCCTTCAGCTGCCTCTGATCCTGCTGTGTCTATGACTACATCTCCTTCTAGTGCATTCCCTGCTACACATCCTGATGCTGAAATTTCTGCTGCATCTGTTCTTGAGAATCTCGTGCTGCTGCATCTGCTGTTGTTATGTCTACATCTGCATCTCATCCTGTTGCATCTCTTGCTTAATCTCCTTCGGCAGTATATACTCCTGTGTCATCTCCTGCTGCATCTTCTTCTGAATCACCTTTTACTGCATCTCCTGCTGCTGCATTTCCTGATGTATGTCCTGTGCCTTCATATCCTTCTGCATCTCCTGTGGCTGCATATGCTCCTGCATCCACAGCTGCATCTCTTGTTGCTTTAACCGCTTTATCACCAATTCCTGCTGCATATCGGGCAGCTTCATCTGCTGCTTCTGCATGTGTGTCTGCATCTCCTACTGTTGAAATCTCCGGCTACTGCATTTTGTCCTGAATCTATTAATGCTGCATCTCCTGCTGCTGCATCTCCTACAGATACATCTCTTCTCTGGTATCTCTTGCTGCATATCTTGATGATGCATCACCTCCTGCATTTCCTGATGAATCACTTTCTTCTGCATCTCCTGCTGAATCTCTTGCTCCTGCATATCCTTCTGATACGTCTCCTTCTACATATTCTGATTCATCTCCTGCTGCTTACAACTCAAGCTGCTGAATCTCAAACTGCTGCATTTTCTGTGCCGGAATATCCTACTCTATGTCCTAATGCGGCATATGCTGGGTTTTTTTTTCTGCTGCTTCATCTCCTGCTGCTTCTCTTAATGTTACATCTACTGCTGCTGCATTTCCTGCTGCATAACTTCCTGCTGCATCTGCTGCTGTATCTAATTTTGTATGTCCTACTTCTGAAGATCCTGCTGCTGCACCTCCTCCTTAATCTACAGTTTCATCTACTGCTGGTGCATCTTCTTTTGCTGCATCTTCTGCTGCTTCATTTGCTGCTATTGCGTCTTCTGATGCATCTCCTGCTGATGCAATTCCTGCAGCACTACTTGCTAATGCATCCCCTGATTCTTCATCTCCTGATGCTGTATCTCCTGCAGCAATATCTACTGCTGCTAACTCTGTCTCTCCTTCTTCTGCTGCTGCAACTGCTGCTGGTGTCTCTTATGCTACATCTATTAGAGTTGCATCTCATTCTGATGCATCTGCAGCTTCATCTCTCGCTGATGCATATCCAGCTGCATAATCTACTGCTTACTCTCATGCGTCTGTTTCTCTTAATTCATCTCCTTCTGATACATCTGCTGTCGCTCTGTCTGCACTTAGAAGAGGCTACCATGGAATAATGCTGCTTCCCTATATCCTGTATTTTTATCCACTTTTACTGTAAAGCAAGACACTTAGAGCTTTCACTCTATGCTTCCCTACTCTATAATCAGAATTAGTAACAGAGTCTAACAAAATTTCAGAGCGTTTTGCATGAGTACCACAGGGAGTTTTCTACAATCAAATTGGGGGCTCTGGTTAGAGTCTTCTCTGGAAGTGCTTTCACTGTAAGCCGTAAGCAAGATTAAGAGAACATTTAAGTAAACGATACTAAATTGTGAACATATCTGCGCCAATTGAGGAACCTTAGGAAAACTGAATATCTCCAGAAGTGTAGACGCTGCCATATAATTCTTTCACACCTTAAAGTTATTTCTGCAAGGACATTCACTGCAAACTGGAAATCAACATTAATAGAATGTTGTAGTATAGAGTCCTGAAATGAGATCTAACTGCGTATATTAAAGCATTTTCAGAAAAATCACTATCACTTGATAATAGCGCCTTTGTCTGTGAAGTGCTTACTGCGTTCACAACAAGCAAAGAGACGCTCAGCTATGTGGATCACCCTCACCTTTGCCTGGCCTCCCAGTAGCTGGAGAACTCCCCCGTCACATGCCGTGAGAGCAATAAGCACCATAGTGCACTGGCCAGACACAAGTAGGTCCACACCAGTGTGTGCCCTTTCACCTGCACCAATTGAGGCAAGACCTTCAGCCTGAAGAAACACCTGGTCAGACATCAGTGTATCTGCATGGACAAGCATCACAGCAAAAATTTTGAGCTTTAAACATAAATACATGGGAATTTGTTAGGATCGAATGCTGACACTTGTTAGAGTCCTGTCATGTACCATTTTCACTTCAAGCCTCAAAGCAGTAAGAGAAATACATTTTCATTTATCCTTGTGAATTCAGACTTATTGTATTCTAAGGAGCTATTACAAAATTCAATCGCTGGAAACATAACAGACTCTAACAGCTATTAATGTTTTCTCTGGTAGCGGTTTCACTGCATTCTCGAAAAAACAACTAACAGAACATTTTATTATAGGCAGCAATGTACTACTGAAAGAACCTTTAAGTACAAGGTAATGAATTGTGACTTACATGTGCATATTAAGGTAATTTAGGAAAAAGCGTATGTCTCTTTCCAGGGAAGATGCTAGCATGGAATACTGCTACTTCCGAATGCTGCCTCTTATAGCACTTTCACTGCAGTGCCAGGCACGTAGAACTTTCTTGTACTTTACCATCACTACTTTGTGTACTTTACTATCGGAATTGCTATCAAAGTGTCTAACAAAGTAAACAGAGCGTTCCGCATAAGTACTGCAGGGAAGCTACTGCCATCAAATTCGGTTTCTCATTAGAGTCATCTCTGGAAGCGCTTTCACGGCAAGCTGCAAAGCATGACTAACAGAAACTTTTATTATGGATATCCACCTGAATATCCTGTTTAATGTCCTGTTCCAGCTCCTCCTGCTGCATTTTCTCCTGCATCTACTCATGCTGCATCTCCTACAGTTGTATCTAATCTTCTAGCCTCTCTTTCTGCATACCCTGATACTCCATCACCTGGCGCGTTTCCTGCGGAATCACTTTCTTTTGCATCTACTACTAAATCCCTTGCTGCCGCATCTCCTGCTGATATATCTACTGCTGCATATTCTGATTCATCTCCTGCTACTTCATCTCAAGCTTCTCCATCTCCTGCAGCATCTCCTGTGGCTGAATATCCTACTTTGTGTCCTGCTGATGCATGTGCTACTGCTGTGTCTGCTGCTTCATCTCCTGCTGCATCTCCTAATGCTAAATCTACCGCTGCTGCATCTCTTGCTGCTGCATCTAAATCTGAATCTCCTTCTGCTGCACCTCCTGCTTCATCTACACCTTCATCTACTGCTGTGGCATCTGCAACTCCTGCTACTACATCAACTGCTATTGCATTGACTCCTTAATATCCTGCTGGATCTTCTGCTGCTGCATCTCCTGCATCTGCATCTGCTTCTGCGAAGTCTCTCTGTCTGCATCTCCTGCTTCTGCAACTGCTACTGGTGCCTCTCTAGCTGCATCTACTGGAACTGCATCTCCTGCTGATGCATCTAATATCTCCTCCTGAAACAGCTCCAACTGCATAACCTGCAGCTTTCTCTTATGCATCTGCTTTTGTTACTGCACCTCCTGGCGAAACATCTGCTGCTGCGTTAGGCAGCTACCATGAAATTCTGGCTCTTGTTAGAGTCTTCTCTGGAAGCACTTTCATTGTAAAGCAAGATGTGTAGAAGTCTCAGTCTTAGGCTTCTGAATAGCTATCATCAACATAGGTATTAAAGCGTCAATCAAATTTACTGAGTATTCAGCACAAGTACTGCAGGGAGGCTGTTACCATCAAATGCGGAGTCTCATTTAGAGTCTTCTCTGAAAAGCGCTTTCTCTGCAGGCTGCAAAGAATGACTAAAAGAACCTTTCAGTATAGGGTACTGAATTTTGACCTCTTTGTAATAAGGCACTTTAGGAAACGTGAATACCTCAGGCAGGGAATCTGTTACTATGAAATTTTGGCTCTTGTTAGATTCTACTCTGGAATCACTTTCACTGCAAATCAAGACGTGTAGAACTCTCAGTCTAGGCTTCTGTTCTGTAATATCAGAATTGTAATCAAGGTGTCAATCAAATCTTCTGAGCATTCAGCATTAGCACTGCAGGGAGGCTGTTACCATCCAAATTCTGCCTCTTGTTAGAGACTTCTAGGGTTCTGTTCTGTAACATGAAAATAGTAATCTAGTGACAGTCAACTATACTCTACAACACCTCTACCCGAGACATTCACTTTTCTAAGTCACCTTAATAGGAACATTTAAAAGTCATATTTAACCACTCTGTGTTGACATAGTCGTTGCTGTTAGTCGTGCTTAGTCCCGTCCTCCAAAGCAGGTGGGACACCGGGCGGATTGCGGGGGTTACTGTCAGTCTAGGTTCTGTTATGTAACATCAGAATACTTATTAAGGCGTCAATCATCTCTACGTAGCGTAAGGGTTATGGTTAGGGTTAGTGTTAGGGTCAGGGCGTGCGACCATTAGTGTTAGGGTTAGGGTTAAGGTTAGGGTTTGGTTTAGTTTAAGAGTTAGGGTTAGTGTTAGGGCTAGGGTTTAGGATTAGGGTTTAGAGCTAGGGATACTCTCTACAAGTACCTGAAAGGAGGTTGTAGAAAGGTGGGAGTTGGCCTCTTCTCCCAAGTGACAGGGGACAGGACGAGACGGAATTGCCTCAAGCTCCGCCAGGGGAGATTTAGGCTAGAGACTAGGAGGAGGTTTTTCACAGAAAGGGTCATTGGGCATTGGAATATGCTGCCCAGGGAGGTGGTTGATTCACCTTCCCTGGAGGTGTTTAAGACACGGGTGGATGAGGTCTTGAGGGACCTGGTTTAGTGTTAGATAGGAATGGATGGACGAGAAGATCCAATGGGTCCCTTCCAACCTGGTTGTTCTGTGATTCTGTGTGATTTCTGTGATTCTACACGTCTTGCTCTGCAGTGAAAGTGATTCAAGAGAAGACACTATTGGGAGGAAGAATTTGATGGTAACAAATTAATTTTTCCTAAAGTGCATTTTTACTCTCTATTGAAAAGTTCTACTTTGCAGACCTATCACAGCGTAATAATGCAAAAATTAATATCTCGGAAGCTGCTGCCATCCAATTCTGGCTCTCCATAGAGTCTTCTGCTGAAGCGCTTTCTCTGCAAGCTGCAAAGCATGACTAAGAGAACATTTCAGTATAGGGTACTTAATTTTGATCTAACTACGGCTAGAAAAAAAGCGAATATTTCGGTCAGGGAAGTTGTTACCTTCACTTTCTACCTCCGATAGTGATTTCTCTTGAATCGCTTTCACTGCAGAGTAAGACATGTAAAACTCTCAGTCTCGGCTTCTGTTCTGTAACATCACAATAGTAATCAAAGCATCATTCAAATCCATTTAGCCTTCAGCACAAGAACCTCAGGGAGGCTGCTGTCATCAAATTCTTGCTTTCCTTATAGTTTTCTCTGGAAACGGTAACACTGCAAGGCGCAAAACATGACTAAAAGAACTGTTGTTCTGTAACGTCAGAATAGGTACTGAGGTGTCAATCAAATCTACCGAGTGTTCAGCTCAAGTACCGTGGGAAGATGTTACTATGAAATTCTGGGTCTCGTCAGAGTCTTCCCTAGAAGCGCTTTTAGTGCAAGGTGTAAAGCACGACTTAATAGAACCTTTCAGATTAGGGTACTGAATTGTGACCTAACTGCTCATAAAAAGGTAATTAAGGAAAACTAAATCTCGGGAAGGGAAAGCAGCTACTACTAATATTGTCTCTCGTTAGAGTCATCTCTCCAAGCCTTTTTACTCTAAATTGCAAAACACTACTAAAAGAAACTTTCAATATGGGATAGTAAAACTACACTTCAAACTGCACCTATAAAAGCTCTTTAGGAAACATGACTATTTCGGGCCGAGACAATGTTACCATCAAATTCTGGCTCAGGTTATAGACTTTTCTTGGCTCTCTATCACTGTAAAGCAAGACGTGTAGAACTCTCACTCTAGACTTCTGTTCTTTAGCATAAGAATAAGTATCAAAATATCATTGAAATCTGCTTAGTATTCCTCAAAAGCACTGCAGGGAAACTGCTAGCAACATAGCAGATATGTTCACAATTGAGTAACCTATACTAAGAAGTTCTCCTAATCTTGCTTACAACTTACAGTGAAAGCACTTCCTGAGAAGACTCTAACGAGAGACCGAATTCTACTGTAGAAATCTCCCTGTGGTACTTACGCAGAACGCTCTGAAGTTTTGTTAGACTCTTTGTTACTCGTTATGATTATAGAATAGAGAAGACTAGAGTGAAAGACCTAGCCTCGTCTGTGTGCAGACAGAGCAACAGTAGATGAATCAGCAGGACATGCAGTAAGAGAAGCAGAGGCATAAGAGGAAGTAGCAGATGAGAGGAAACAGGAGATGCTGCAGGAGATGTAGCAGCAGGATATGCATCTGTATTTTTTTTTCTAGCCGTTGTTTTTTAGCTACATCCTTCACCGATGCCTCTGGTAAGCAGCAGACCTCTCTGTGGAGTGGGTCAGGGCTGCAAATGTGTCCCTCTCTTCTTTTGAGGTGGGAGCCCCCTACAACAATCTCCCTCCTCTTCTTCTTAATGGAGGACGTTTTTATTTTATTCTGAGGATTGTGTGGCCTAGGTAAAGATTCTAGGCTATAGTAGCCATCAGGATTAGATTCCACCTGCAGCACCTGATACTTGTTCACCAGGGGAATCTCAGGTTTTGCTCTCTGCCGGAGGGAAGCAGACTTCCTTTGTCTGGCAGGAACTTGCCACCATTCCTGATCTCTTGTAACCCCAACCTTACAGTTTGCAAGTAGATGGTGATTGGGCATACTAGCTGCAGTAGGCTGCTGAGTTAGTTAACTGCAGGAGTTTTAGCATGAGGAGATACAGGAGGAGATGCATTCAAGTGTAGGAGACGCAAGAGGACTTGCAGAGGGAGTTGAAGCATCAGGAGATGTATCAGCAGGATGTTTAGCAATAGATGTAGTAGGAAATGCATCTGCAGGAATTGCAGGAGGATCTGAAGAAGGTGCAGCGGGAAATGAAGTAGCAGATGCAGCTGTAGATGCAAAAGGAGTTGCGACTGCAGGATTGGAAGCAGCTCCGCTCCCTACTACGCCACCCCCACTAAACGAATACTGGCATAGGTGAGGTCGGACAGTCCCGCCCGCCCTCCCAGAGGAACTGCAGCCACCTGCAGGCTCTTCATTTCCTATCGAGGTGGGGGAGGAGGCAGCGGCGTGGCATAGGTGGGAAGGTGATGCTAAGACCGGCGGGAACTCCGTAAGCGGCTGCTCCAGATTTAAAGAGACATCCCTTATTTTATCTGTTTTTTTTCTTCCTTTGTTTTTCAAGTGGTTTGGGCATTTACTCATTGTATGTTGTGGGCACCGTTTTCAAAACAGAACAAGTAAAGAGAAAAGAAGTAAACGATCACATGTGCACAAAGAGAAACCCTAAGTATTTTCTGTAGCCATCAAGCTAATTTCGACCTGGCAATTAGAAACATTCGTGCAAAATCACCTTGTTGCTTAAGTTGAAATGACCCCCCCGCCCCGAACAAATCTTTCTGTCTGAATGCACAAAGTATCTAAGTGCAAATTTTAAGAGTTACTTTTTCTATGGCTTTACAACCCACAGCTCAGACCGGGGAGACTGCAAAAGAAGCGATAAAACACATGTATGCTGCTATAATGGCATTGAGAATACTGACATGCGGAATCAAAACTCCACAACTTATAAAGTTATAAAGTAGGTATGTTTATTCAGCTCTGAGACATACGGGAGAAACATTTCTCCAAAACAACGTGCGTACCCATCATGGCAACTCCTCTCACCTTTATACAGTGAACTGCTACATATTCCTAAAATGCTTATACATGTTAATGAGTTTAAGAAGAAATCTCTTCCTGTTTTTTTGCTTGTGAAGGATTTTCCAAGGGATGCAGGTAGTTTTCTTCCTTCTGCATCCCTGCTCTCAAGAATCCAGTTGTCTTTATTAATGGTGTTTCCGCTCTTATCACAGGTCGAGATGACTTGTCCTGCTTCTCAGAAGTCTTTTAACAATTCCTACATAATGCTTATAGAGATATGTTGTTTCAGCTAAACAACTGTTATCCTGGTGTATTCTGTAGGTACAAGCAGTTTCTATTCCACTATCCTTCAAGTGTCAGTTGCTTTGCTAAAATAATTTTCTGCAGTGTTAGTCCTTTCTTTGTTTTCATCTGGGGCTGCTAAACAATGGGTATCCTGTTAGTTGTTCCCAAGGCCCCAAATCAATACCTCAAACAATAAAATCAGATAACAAGCCAGCTTATATTTATCAGAAAATGAAACACTGTCTTCAATGGGCAATTGGTCATCGCACAGGCTTCCCATGTCCTCATGCAACCGTGAAGTCACTTTTGCAAAAACAAAAGACAAGCGAGCGGAAGGGCGGGGCGGGAGGGTCTAACTGGAATCAGGACCGGCTAAAGATGACAGAGCAGAGCAAGACAACAGTAGAGCAGGAGAACAACTTGAGGTGGTTTATCAATAGAACACGGTACATTTTTGGAAAAAAATATTCTTTTGCTTTTTGGTTTTTCTCTCCCAGAAGCTGGCTGTCTATTGTTCGTCTTGATGGTTGTACCTTTTGATGAAGGGACTGGGGAATTTTTGGAGTTGTCTCCTTAAGTGTTCTGGCAGGGCGGAGTCCGGAAGGTCACAAAGTTTTTAAATGATTCTGTTATCTTATGTTAATGAAGTAAGCCTGCAGGTGGGAGTGGCAGTTGTTACCTGAACAACATCTCATGTGGGATGGTCAATTGCCCAAAATAGACATGTTACAAGCACAAAGTTATAAATCAATGTTTGCCTGAGATTTTGGCCTGCTATCCCTATGTAAGGAAGGCTTTGATGCTTAATAAAGATCCTTCATCTGAAATCACATTGATTTGTTCATCAAGGTCCATTTGCCCCAGCCGCGATAGAAAACCGCGATTTAGGGTAGTCATTAGGAGGAAGTTTTTCACAGAAAGAGTCATTGGGTATTGGAAGAGGCTGCCCAGGGAGGTGGTTGATTCTCCTTCCCAGGAGGGCTTTAAGGCACGTGTAGACAAGGTGCTGAGGGACATGGTTTAGTGTTTGATAGGAATGGTTGGACTCGATGATCCAGTGGGTCTCTTGCAATTGTTTGATTCTATGTCCTGTAGCTTCATCTCCTCCTGTGTCATCTCCTGCTGCATCTCTTGGTACTGCCTATAGTTCAGCTGCACCTCCTGTTACAACTCCTGAAGCTACATATCCTGTGGCATTTCTTTCTACTTCAACTCCTGATGCTGCATCTGCTGCTTCATCTGCTGCTGCATTTCCTCTTCCTGCATGTACTCCTTATGCATTTCCTGCATATTCTGATTCATCTCCTGGTGCTTCAACTCAAGCTGTTGAATCTACAGCTTTATCTACAGATTCATCTCCAGTTGCATCTCCCGCTACTTAATATTCTACTGCTTCAACTCCTGCAGCATCTCTTGTTGCATCTTATTCTTCAGCTCCTCCTGCATCTCCTGCTTCGTCGTACTCTTTAGCATCTCCTTCTTCTGCATCTGCTGTTGCATGTATACTGCTGAATATCCTGCTGCATCTCCTTCAGCTGCCTCTGATCCTGCTGTGTCTATGACTACATCTCCTTCTAGTGCATTCCCTGCTACACATCCTGATGCTGAAATTTCTGCTGCATCTGTTCTTGAGAATCTCGTGCTGCTGCATCTGCTGTTGTTATGTCTACATCTGCATCTCATCCTGTTGCATCTCTTGCTTAATCTCCTTCGGCAGTATATACTCCTGTGTCATCTCCTGCTGCATCTTCTTCTGAATCACCTTTTACTGCATCTCCTGCTGCTGCATTTCCTGATGTATGTCCTGTGCCTTCATATCCTTCTGCATCTCCTGTGGCTGCATATGCTCCTGCATCCACAGCTGCATCTCTTGTTGCTTTAACCGCTTTATCACCAATTCCTGCTGCATATCGGGCAGCTTCATCTGCTGCTTCTGCATGTGTGTCTGCATCTCCTACTGTTGAAATCTCCGGCTACTGCATTTTGTCCTGAATCTATTAATGCTGCATCTCCTGCTGCTGCATCTCCTACAGATACATCTCTTCTCTGGTATCTCTTGCTGCATATCTTGATGATGCATCACCTCCTGCATTTCCTGATGAATCACTTTCTTCTGCATCTCCTGCTGAATCTCTTGCTCCTGCATATCCTTCTGATACGTCTCCTTCTACATATTCTGATTCATCTCCTGCTGCTTACAACTCAAGCTGCTGAATCTCAAACTGCTGCATTTTCTGTGCCGGAATATCCTACTCTATGTCCTAATGCGGCATATGCTGGGTTTTTTTTTCTGCTGCTTCATCTCCTGCTGCTTCTCTTAATGTTACATCTACTGCTGCTGCATTTCCTGCTGCATAACTTCCTGCTGCATCTGCTGCTGTATCTAATTTTGTATGTCCTACTTCTGAAGATCCTGCTGCTGCACCTCCTCCTTAATCTACAGTTTCATCTACTGCTGGTGCATCTTCTTTTGCTGCATCTTCTGCTGCTTCATTTGCTGCTATTGCGTCTTCTGATGCATCTCCTGCTGATGCAATTCCTGCAGCACTACTTGCTAATGCATCCCCTGATTCTTCATCTCCTGATGCTGTATCTCCTGCAGCAATATCTACTGCTGCTAACTCTGTCTCTCCTTCTTCTGCTGCTGCAACTGCTGCTGGTGTCTCTTATGCTGCATCTATTAGAGTTGCATCTCATTCTGATGCATCTGCAGCTTCATCTCTCGCTGATGCATATCCAGCTGCATAATCTACTGCTTACTCTCATGCGTCTGTTTCTCTTAATTCATCTCCTTCTGATACATCTGCTGTCGCTCTGTCTGCACTTAGAAGAGGCTACCATGGAATAATGCTGCTTCCCTATATCCTGTATTTTTATCCACTTTTACTGTAAAGCAAGACACTTAGAGCTTTCACTCTATGCTTCCCTACTCTATAATCAGAATTAGTAACAGAGTCTAACAAAATTTCAGAGCGTTTTGCATGAGTACCACAGGGAGTTTTCTACAATCAAATTGGGGGCTCTGGTTAGAGTCTTCTCTGGAAGTGCTTTCACTGTAAGCCGTAAGCAAGATTAAGAGAACATTTAAGTAAACGATACTAAATTGTGAACATATCTGCGCCAATTGAGGAACCTTAGGAAAACTGAATATCTCCAGAAGTGTAGACGCTGCCATATAATTCTTTCACACCTTAAAGTTATTTCTGCAAGGACATTCACTGCAAACTGGAAATCAACATTAATAGAATGTTGTAGTATAGAGTCCTGAAATGAGATCTAACTGCGTATATTAAAGCATTTTCAGAAAAATCACTATCACTTGATAATAGCGCCTTTGTCTGTGAAGTGCTTACTGCGTTCACAACAAGCAAAGAGACGCTCAGCTATGTGGATCACCCTCACCTTTGCCTGGCCTCCCAGTAGCTGGAGAACTCCCCCGTCACATGCCGTGAGAGCAATAAGCACCATAGTGCACTGGCCAGACACAAGTAGGTCCACACCAGTGTGTGCCCTTTCACCTGCACCAATTGAGGCAAGACCTTCAGCCTGAAGAAACACCTGGTCAGACATCAGTGTATCTGCATGGACAAGCATCACAGCAAAAATTTTGAGCTTTAAACATAAATACATGGGAATTTGTTAGGATCGAATGCTGACACTTGTTAGAGTCCTGTCATGTACCATTTTCACTTCAAGCCTCAAAGCAGTAAGAGAAATACATTTTCATTTATCCTTGTGAATTCAGACTTATTGTATTCTAAGGAGCTATTACAAAATTCAATCGCTGGAAACATAACAGACTCTAACAGCTATTAATGTTTTCTCTGGTAGCGGTTTCACTGCATTCTCGAAAACACAACTAACAGAACATTTTATTATAGGCAGCAATGTACTACTGAAAGAACCTTTAAGTACAAGGTAATGAATTGTGACTTACATGTGCATATTAAGGTAATTTAGGAAAAAGCGTATGTCTCTTTCCAGGGAAGATGCTAGCATGGAATACTGCTACTTCCGAATGCTGCCTCTTATAGCACTTTCACTGCAGTGCCAGGCACGTAGAACTTTCTTGTACTTTACCATCACTACTTTGTGTACTTTACTATCGGAATTGCTATCAAAGTGTCTAACAAAGTAAACAGAGCGTTCCGCATAAGTACTGCAGGGAAGCTACTGCCATCAAATTCGGTTTCTCATTAGAGTCATCTCTGGAAGCGCTTTCACGGCAAGCTGCAAAGCATGACTAACAGAAACTTTTATTATGGATATCCACCTGAATATCCTGTTTAATGTCCTGTTCCAGCTCCTCCTGCTGCATTTTCTCCTGCATCTACTCATGCTGCATCTCCTACAGTTGTATCTAATCTTCTAGCCTCTCTTTCTGCATACCCTGATACTCCATCACCTGGCGCGTTTCCTGCGGAATCACTTTCTTTTGCATCTACTACTAAATCCCTTGCTGCCGCATCTCCTGCTGATATATCTACTGCTGCATATTCTGATTCATCTCCTGCTACTTCATCTCAAGCTTCTCCATCTCCTGCAGCATCTCCTGTGGCTGAATATCCTACTTTGTGTCCTGCTGATGCATGTGCTACTGCTGTGTCTGCTGCTTCATCTCCTGCTGCATCTCCTAATGCTAAATCTACCGCTGCTGCATCTCTTGCTGCTGCATCTAAATCTGAATCTCCTTCTGCTGCACCTCCTGCTTCATCTACACCTTCATCTACTGCTGTGGCATCTGCAACTCCTGCTACTACATCAACTGCTATTGCATTGACTCCTTAATATCCTGCTGGATCTTCTGCTGCTGCATCTCCTGCATCTGCATCTGCTTCTGCGAAGTCTCTCTGTCTGCATCTCCTGCTTCTGCAACTGCTACTGGTGCCTCTCTAGCTGCATCTACTGGAACTGCATCTCCTGCTGATGCATCTAATATCTCCTCCTGAAACAGCTCCAACTGCATAACCTGCAGCTTTCTCTTATGCATCTGCTTTTGTTACTGCACCTCCTGGCGAAACATCTGCTGCTGCGTTAGGCAGCTACCATGAAATTCTGGCTCTTGTTAGAGTCTTCTCTGGAAGCACTTTCATTGTAAAGCAAGATGTGTAGAAGTCTCAGTCTTAGGCTTCTGAATAGCTATCATCAACATAGGTATTAAAGCGTCAATCAAATTTACTGAGTATTCAGCACAAGTACTGCAGGGAGGCTGTTACCATCAAATGCGGAGTCTCATTTAGAGTCTTCTCTGAAAAGCGCTTTCTCTGCAGGCTGCAAAGAATGACTAAAAGAACCTTTCAGTATAGGGTACTGAATTTTGACCTCTTTGTAATAAGGCACTTTAGGAAACGTGAATACCTCAGGCAGGGAATCTGTTACTATGAAATTTTGGCTCTTGTTAGATTCTACTCTGGAATCACTTTCACTGCAAATCAAGACGTGTAGAACTCTCAGTCTAGGCTTCTGTTCTGTAATATCAGAATTGTAATCAAGGTGTCAATCAAATCTTCTGAGCATTCAGCATTAGCACTGCAGGGAGGCTGTTACCATCCAAATTCTGCCTCTTGTTAGAGACTTCTAGGGTTCTGTTCTGTAACATGAAAATAGTAATCTAGTGACAGTCAACTATACTCTACAACACCTCTACCCGAGACATTCACTTTTCTAAGTCACCTTAATAGGAACATTTAAAAGTCATATTTAACCACTCTGTGTTGACATAGTCGTTGCTGTTAGTCGTGCTTAGTCCCGTCCTCCAAAGCAGGTGGGACACCGGGCGGATTGCGGGGGTTACTGTCAGTCTAGGTTCTGTTATGTAACATCAGAATACTTATTAAGGCGTCAATCATCTCTACGTAGCGTAAGGGTTATGGTTAGGGTTAGTGTTAGGGTCAGGGCGTGCGACCATTAGTGTTAGGGTTAGGGTTAAGGTTAGGGTTTGGTTTAGTTTAAGAGTTAGGGTTAGTGTTAGGGCTAGGGTTTAGGATTAGGGTTTAGAGCTAGGGATACTCTCTACAAGTACCTGAAAGGAGGTTGTAGAAAGGTGGGAGTTGGCCTCTTCTCCCAAGTGACAGGGGACAGGACGAGACGGAATTGCCTCAAGCTCCGCCAGGGGAGATTTAGGCTAGAGACTAGGAGGAGGTTTTTCACAGAAAGGGTCATTGGGCATTGGAATAGGCTGCCCAGGGAGGTGGTTGATTCACCTTCCCTGGAGGTGTTTAAGACACGGGTGGATGAGGTCTTGAGGGACCTGGTTTAGTGTTAGATAGGAATGGATGGACGAGAAGATCCAATGGGTCCCTTCCAACCTGGTTGTTCTGTGATTCTGTGTGATTTCTGTGATTCTACACGTCTTGCTCTGCAGTGAAAGTGATTCAAGAGAAGACACTATTGGGAGGAAGAATTTGATGGTAACAAATTAATTTTTCCTAAAGTGCATTTTTACTCTCTATTGAAAAGTTCTACTTTGCAGACCTATCACAGCGTAATAATGCAAAAATTAATATCTCGGAAGCTGCTGCCATCCAATTCTGGCTCTCCATAGAGTCTTCTGCTGAAGCGCTTTCTCTGCAAGCTGCAAAGCATGACTAAGAGAACATTTCAGTATAGGGTACTTAATTTTGATCTAACTACGGCTAGAAAAAAAGCGAATATTTCGGTCAGGGAAGTTGTTACCTTCACTTTCTACCTCCGATAGTGATTTCTCTTGAATCGCTTTCACTGCAGAGTAAGACATGTAAAACTCTCAGTCTCGGCTTCTGTTCTGTAACATCACAATAGTAATCAAAGCATCATTCAAATCCATTTAGCCCTCAGCACAAGAACCTCAGGGAGGCTGCTGTCATCAAATTCTTGCTTTCCTTATAGTTTTCTCTGGAAACGGTAACACTGCAAGGCGCAAAACATGACTAAAAGAACTGTTGTTCTGTAACGTCAGAATAGGTACTGAGGTGTCAATCAAATCTACCGAGTGTTCAGCACAAGTACCGTGGGAAGATGTTACTATGAAATTCTGGGTCTCGTCAGAGTCTTCCCTAGAAGCGCTTTTAGTGCAAGGTGTAAAGCACGACTTAATAGAACCTTTCAGATTAGGGTACTGAATTGTGACCTAACTGCTCATAAAAAGGTAATTAAGGAAAACTAAATCTCGGGAAGGGAAAGCAGCTACTACTAATATTGTCTCTCGTTAGAGTCATCTCTCCAAGCCTTTTTACTCTAAATTGCAAAACACTACTAAAAGAAACTTTCAATATGGGATAGTAAAACTACACTTCAAACTGCACCTATAAAAGCTCTTTAGGAAACATGACTATTTCGGGCCGAGACAATGTTACCATCAAATTCTGGCTCAGGTTATAGACTTTTCTTGGCTCTCTATCACTGTAAAGCAAGACGTGTAGAACTCTCACTCTAGACTTCTGTTCTTTAGCATAAGAATAAGTATCAAAATATCATTGAAATCTGCTTAGTATTCCTCAAAAGCACTGCAGGGAAACTGCTAGCAACATAGCAGATATGTTCACAATTGAGTAACCTATACTAAGAAGTTCTCCTAATCTTGCTTACAACTTACAGTGAAAGCACTTCCTGAGAAGACTCTAACGAGAGACCGAATTCTACTGTAGAAATCTCCCTGTGGTACTTACGCAGAACGCTCTGAAGTTTTGTTAGACTCTTTGTTACTCGTTATGATTATAGAATAGAGAAGACTAGAGTGAAAGACCTAGCCTCGTCTGTGTGCAGACAGAGCAACAGTAGATGAATCAGCAGGACATGCAGTAAGAGAAGCAGAGGCATAAGAGGAAGTAGCAGATGAGAGGAAACAGGAGATGCTGCAGGAGATGTAGCAGCAGGATATGCATCTGTATTTTTTTTTCTAGCCGTTGTTTTTTAGCTACATCCTTCACCGATGCCTCTGGTAAGCAGCAGACCTCTCTGTGGAGTGGGTCAGGGCTGCAAATGTGTCCCTCTCTTCTTTTGAGGTGGGAGCCCCCTACAACAATCTCCCTCCTCTTCTTCTTAATGGAGGACGTTTTTATTTTTTTCTGAGGATTGTGTGGCCTAGGTAAAGATTCTAGGCTATAGTAGCCATCAGGATTAGATTCCACCTGCAGCACCTGATACTTGTTCACCAGGGGAATCTCAGGTTTTGCTCTCTGCCGGAGGGAAGCAGACTTCCTTTGTCTGGCAGGAACTTGCCACCATTCCTGATCTCTTGTAACCCCAACCTTACAGTTTGCAAGTAGATGGTGATTGGGCATACTAGCTGCAGTAGGCTGCTGAGTTAGTTAACTGCAGGAGTTTTAGCATGAGGAGATACAGGAGGAGATGCATTCAAGTGTAGGAGACGCAAGAGGACTTGCAGAGGGAGTTGAAGCATCAGGAGATGTATCAGCAGGATGTTTAGCAATAGATGTAGTAGGAAATGCATCTGCAGGAATTGCAGGAGGATCTGAAGAAGGTGCAGCGGGAAATGAAGTAGCAGATGCAGCTGTAGATGCAAAAGGAGTTGCGACTGCAGGATTGGAAGCAGCTCCGCTCCCTACTACGCCACCCCCACTAAACGAATACTGGCATAGGTGAGGTCGGACAGTCCCGCCCGCCCTCCCAGAGGAACTGCAGCCACCTGCAGGCTCTTCATTTCCTATCGAGGTGGGGGAGGAGGCAGCGGCGTGGCATAGGTGGGAAGGTGATGCTAAGACCGGCGGGAACTCCGTAAGCGGCTGCTCCAGATTTAAAGAGACATCCCTTATTTTATCTGTTTTTTTTCTTCCTTTGTTTTTCAAGTGGTTTGGGCATTTACTCATTGTATGTTGTGGGCACCGTTTTCAAAACAGAACAAGTAAAGAGAAAAGAAGTAAACGATCACATGTGCACAAAGAGAAACCCTAAGTATTTTCTGTAGCCATCAAGCTAATTTCGACCTGGCAATTAGAAACATTCCCCTCGGGCAGGGAAGATGCTACCATCAAATTATGTCTCTCATTAAAGTCTTCTCTGAAAGCACTGTCAATGGCAATTAAGACTTGTAGATAACTCAATCTAGGCTTCTGGTTTTAAGCATTAAAATATGTAGTAAGACATTATTGAAATCTACTGAGCATTCAGCACAAGTACCACAGGGAAGATGCTACCATCAAATTTTGGCTCTTCTTAGAGTTTTCTCTGCAATCAGTTTCAATGCAAGCTACAAAGCAGCATTAACAGAGCCTTTTACAATAATTTTCTGAATAGTGGTCTAATTGCTAATGTGACCTATAGGCATTTTAGGAAAAATGAATACCTCGGGTAAAGGAAGATGCTACCATCAAATTGTGGCTCTCATTAGAGTCTTAACTGAAAGACTGAGGGATTTACAAATCTTATTTTACAGTGAAAGAACTTTCAGAGTAGACTTTAACAAGAGCAATAATTTGATGGTATCATCTTCCCTGCGAGAGATTGTCACTTTTCCTAAAATGCATTAGTACGAGCAGATAGAGCACATTTCAGGACAAAACAGTAAAATGCTTTGTTAATGCTGCTTTGTAGTTTACAGTTAACGCACTTGAAGAGAAGATGCTAACGAAAGACACAATTTGATGGTAGCATCTTCCGTGCCCGAGATAATCACTTTTCCTAAAATGCTTTAATACGCACAGTTAGATCACATTTCAGAACACTCTAGAAAAATACTCTGTTAATGCTGCTTTGTAGCTTGCAGTGAAAGCACCGGCAGAGAAAAGGCTAACAAGAGCCAGAATTTGATGCTAGCAGCTTTCCTGTGCTACTGATTTTCTTCTGTGCTGAGAATGATAGCACTAAGCATACAGCAGGTAGCTGCTAATTTTATCAGAAAGGCTAGTTAGGAAAGTTGATAAGAGGGAAAATAATGAATGAATGAATGAATGAATGAATGAATGAATGAATGAATGAATGAATAGCTGGCTGAGACACCGCCATGTTATCATCATAACTGCACAGCAGTGTCTGTGCCCACTCACCTGCATTGCATGAGGTCTGTTTGGACCTCAGGACACTAAAACTGTCTTTCCTTTAAGAATATCTCTCTGTCAGTCTCCTGAGCCAGAAGGATTTCATCTTCTTGTAACTTGAACACTAATAATGCAGTCCCTTTAAAAATCTCTGTCGCAATCCTGAACAAAAACTGTATGGTAACAATTGTGTTTTTCTAGTAAGTGTAATGGCTGAGGACCTATAAGTAATAAGTGAGGTTCTGTTTATGACGTAGGATGGGACACCTGACTGTGCCCCTTTGAAGGACAGCCCGTCTACATTTTGCTTGCTATTTGAAGAGATGCCAACTCTGAATAGAGGCAATGGGGCAGGCCAAAAGTCAAGCCACATAACTCTCTCCAACCACATAAAAAAGCCACGAGTAGGCCACTGAGGAAAAGAAAATGGAAGAAGGAAAGACTAAGTATGGGAGCCAGGACGACTTCAGGAAGCTCGTCAGAGTAAGCCATTTTTGTGTACTGTTGTCTGGGTAACACATTGCTGGGATGGTGAAAAGTGATGCATCCTTCACATTTCATAAGTAAGGGCTTCTATGTTAGAGGTAGAAAACCACAACTTACGTCAACAATGGGAGCCCAAAAGCATTTTAAAAAATGTCAATTGAAACATGGAAAAGACAGAGAGACAAAATCTGGTCTTAGATGAAGAGATATATGTTCCCAGTTTTATCGAATCAGAAGAACTTAATTTTGTTTTGTTTTTGTCTGTAGAACCTGGCTGAGTAAAAGCACTCCCAGATTTTGAGTTCATTTTTCTCTTCTTCTCTGTGCAGCAATCTTTATTTCTTCCAGGTGTCTAACATAAATGAATCTTTAGTTTTACCAGTATTTGTCCCTTTCTACTGTCAGTATGCACAAATCCTTTTTACTCTTTCAAAGCAAACTAATAAAAAGTTAATTTGAAGAAGAAATTGCATCTAAGAAGGTATTGCAGTTTTTAGTGTTTTTGTTTTTCAAGGGCAAAAGAAAGGAGAGAGTCAAGATGAGAAGTGAAAATCAAGGAAGGAAATAGAGAACACACACAAAACATGTAAACAAGAAAAGAACAATGCTAAGACAAAATATTCTTGGATAGCAACTAAGCACTCTTCAGAAAAGTAATAGGATATGACTCAGGGGTTGTTCTGTCATTAAATGTGGACTGATGAAACAGCAAGAGGGTACGCAATCATTTAACCAGGGTAATGCAGAGAAAGACCAAGAGATCACTAAAGGAAAATGACAGGTGCCTCCAAGGGTTATCAAGAACAACTTATTATCGAAAGATGCTGAACTTACTTAATAAAGCGAACAACACTAAATGAAACACTGTCCAAGTGTTCTCCAGCGAAGGAGAAGTACAGATGGCAAGTAGACCCAATAGCTCCTCCGGGAAGGCTGGAAATTGCTGATGGCATTGATGAAAAACCGGATGATGAAAAAGCAGTAAGTCTGCAGACAGACTGAGCTCTGTGAGCAGACTGGACACAGAGCAGAAAAGGAAGACACACTTACAGAAATTGTTTCTAAGTTAAGTGGATTAGATCTTGCCCATCCTGTGTGCAGAATGAATAATGTCCTTATGCCACGTACACATTCCACAGTGCTGTGAGGAGAGCAGTGGGTGCTCCAAATGTAACATGGTGTTCATGCTGCTACACTCAGTCAATAAGAGTTGGACTACCTTTTTAATTCCTTCTCACCAAACTGCTGTTTTGGAAATAGTGGCAACAAATTACTGAAAAAATACCTCATATCTCTTCAAAGAAAGAAAGGTGCCAACTACCCCAAAAAAAGGTTTTGCTAAATTGTGAAAGAAAATGGTAGCAAGGGCTGAAATACTTCTGATTACCTCAAGTGCGTGAAGGGATAGTTATGAGCTGGATAGTTTATATAAGCAGTAGTTTATATGGGAAAATGTTCAATGCCAATCCCACTCCTCTACTCTGACAGCAAGGATTTGAAAGTCAGCTTGATCTACAAAACTGGCGAGGAAGTCTGAAATCAATGGTATAAAATTTTATAAAAGGTGTAGCACTTTGGATTTCTGAAGAAGAGGGCAAATTCCCAATGCCAAACTAGTTGGATGGACTTTAAAGACCTTGTGACTGTGCAATCTATCATTTTTTTAATTAATGGAAAAAATATTTTTGAAATTTTGATAGGAATGAAACTGAAATTTGGATAGGAAGGTTTGGACTCGATGATCCGGTGGGTCTCTTCCAATCTGATGATCTATGATTCTATGATTCTACCTGCCGGATACATCAGAAAAGTATTTAGGGTGTTGTAGCGGAACATGGACCAAATGTTAGCTATTAGTGTTATCCTGCTGTAAGAATCTAGAGAGGGCTCAGAGTTGTTTTCTTTCTTCTAGTTAGTTTTCCTGAAGAGGCCAAATCAAAAGAAACCAAGATTCAATAGGAATAACGAAATACTGCCTGGAAAATTCGTCCTCTTGTCTCTATTAAATACAAACTTAACATCCACCCCAAGATCAGATGATGATGGTATTTCTTTGCAGTAGAGGTTGGACTAAGTAAACTAAGATGTCATCGCACCTCTCCAATCCTGGTGAATAACATTATGATAAATCTTAGGAAGTAAATAACTAGCACAATACATATAAATGCAAAACTTCATTTTAACAACACAGAGATATAAATAGACACAGGAAGAAGACACAATTACAGTTTGAAGGACAATGACCTGGTATTTGTTGAATCAACGATAATCAGTCCTTATTAGAGGAAGTGCTCCTGCTGAAGAATCTGTTCTTCCTGCATTGATTTCCATCCTATGCAAAACTTCATGCTTCCTGGTCAAAACCCACTCCTTTCTCTCTTTGGAGCCTAGAGCAAGGACAACAGTTTGTGCTGCATTCACCTTTCCTGGCAAATGGAACTGTTGTATGTGGGGAAAATGAGGGTTTTATGGTTTTTCAGATGCAAGGGTTTTTTTGGATCATGTACATCTTTTTTCGATCACAGGTATAAAGAAGATATTTTTCTATTCTTTGATATTATAAAGATATAACAATGACATGGAGCAGGAGTTGCTTTAACAGTCAAACATTTTGCATTTTGGGCAAACGGTGCATTACACACCCACTACCTTCTTGTTTATTTGCCTGACCATGAAGTGACAACTTTACAGGGCAGTAATAAGCCTTAAAGACTTTGTAATTTCCTTTGCGTAAGTTGCAGAAGAGTAAGATATAGACTTGTGTTTTGCAGTGGGAAGAGAACTGTTAATTAGAACTTTATTTGAGAATCAGACTGGAGAGGTTCTTAAGTATGGTGCAGGAGCAGTGGAATGATATCAGTGGAATGAACATCTGCCCCCCTGTTAGTTTTTACTGATATCAGCTCCAGGAGACATATGGTGTGAGAACTTTGGGTCTGTTTTTTTACCTGTGATATGGTGTACAGTACGTCAGACAGACTCTAAGTCAAAAATCTGGGGTGAAGTTTAGCTTAATCTCTGGATGAAGTAAAGATAGCTGTAGTCAAGGTGAAAATTTATCCAATCCAGAGTTACTGGATTAGGCATTTCAGCTAAAATTGATGAGCTTTTTTTTTTAAACTCCCAGCCCATCAAAATTAATGCACTCTCTCCACGTTTCTTATGTGAAACTGTGAAAAGACATTGGTAGCATCACCTAGAACTTCTTCCCTGGCAAATCAAGGGAACAACAACACATATTCACAACAGAATAAAACCTGACATATTTACCCATCTGTGTTTGAAACATTTCTGCTCCAATCAAAGATATTTGCCTGCTGATATCAGCCTGCAAATTCACGCTTTGATGAGCCATTGAGGAATAGCAAAACTTATCTAGGTCACCTCCCAAAATCCTCTTGCCTTAACGGGAAGCAAGAACCTTTATTTGGCTCTCAGTCATGGCCACAAGAGGGCTCTGGGAGAGCTGCCTACAACCCTCAACAAGTGTAACCTCAATTTTGAACCTTTTAACTGAGTTACAGTATTGGTAAATCCTGTAGCAAGGCAGCTGAGATTATGCTGGATATTACCAATAAGTTGGCAAAGATCTAGAGTCAACTAGAACTTAAAACTTGCTATGTGTCCATACAGCTGTTGTTTTTAAGGACAGAGTTGTGCGAGTGGTACAGGGGAGTCAGAAGTGTTAGCACTTGCAGCCGAGGGTTTTGCACAGGAGACCTAGCAGAAACCATCCAGAATGAAGAACCTGCCTTCTTAGCCCTGCCATTATTTGTTCTGCAGCAATCTGGCTGAAGATCTCCAGTTCTACACCTGGCTTGGGAATGTTTTCACCTTCTAGACAGCAAGGCCACTGTTGTGCTTAAACTATTCTGATGCCTGTTCTACTAGAGAATGATTTCACAAAGCATCCGATGCTCGGAGCAATATCTGGTCAAACTACATGTCATGGCAGGACTATACACTGAATTATGACTTACATATGCATGGAGAAGCAGTGTGCTTTGATGTGACAGTTTGATGAGCTAAGACAGGATGAAAAATGCCCACCGATAACATCTTAGCAAAAAGTGAGAGAGAAAAATATCTGATTTATTTTCCGGCTTTTCCACTCCAAAATTGGCAGAATATTTGATTAGATAAAGAGTTTAAATCACATTTCCATTTTCTTGATATTTCTTGTAAACATCCGAAATTGTGTTGAGGTAGTAAGTAGGGCACTTAGGTAGAGTTTTGAAATTGAAGACAATAAGGCTGTTTTCTCCCTTTGCCCATTGTAATTTACTTCAATTCACTTATTCTACAGTAATTTAAGTAAATAGCTGAGAAATTATGAACTCTTTGCTTCACACCATGTTGTTGTATTCAATCGTTTATGTTAAATGTCACAGATGGTGAGAAATGCAAGCCCAGAATGAGGTAGAATCCCTAGAGACATGGGCTGGAGGGAACTCTTCAGCATTTGAGCATCCTGAATCATTCTGAGTTGTGTTAAACTGTCTTCTCTGAGGTTTTCCTGTGGCTAATTAATTACAGAGAGAATTCAGAGGCCTTTGTGGTATAGTTTGCAAACATTGAGCTATGAGTCAAATGGTGTGCACCTAAACAAGGCCTCGAATGTGGGTAAGATTCCATAAGACTTTGCTAAATTTGGCAGTTTATCGTTATTTGTCTGTGACATTTTGCATCCTTTCTGTATGACGAGTTCATCTTGTATTTGGTGCATCTTGTATTTGCATATGGAAGGGAGAATGCAGCAAGCAGAAAGACTGGTGGAACTATCATGGGGTCTTAGGGAGCTTTATTTGTTTCCATACTAATCAAACTGATGTGATATTGCAACATCTTTCTTTTTGTGTTACCCTTGATGTGATAAAAAGCAGCAATGCCCAGGGAAAAATCAGGAAATTCTTCCTTTTCTATTTTATATCTAACAAAGGTGAAGAGAATGCGTAAATCCAGTCTTGACATGAATATTCTCCTTCCTTCCCTTAAAGCAAGAGACTGACATGCTAGCTAAGCGGAAACATCTCTTTCATCTCCAGATGTCACTGTTAGGCCCAAATCTATACAAAATATCAGCCTTGGAAATGTCATGTCTTTCCAAAAAACTGCAGCAATTTTTGGCATGACATGAGTACTTCTCCCTACCATCTGTTCAGAATCCTCTTCCTCAGGAAATGTCTCCTCCTGCTGCTATATATCCTTATTGCCTAGGCTTATGGAATTAGTGCTGTGGAAATTCAAAATACTCGGTGTTCGGCTTGCATAAATTTGATCATATCTTGCCAAGTGTCCCCTGGGGAGAGACTATCTTATTTTAAGTGCTTCAGGTCTGTGGGCAAGCTCAAATTGCTTCAACAGGAACTGGTCTAATATGTGGTTTATTACTATTCAGTGAGATAGAAGAATTGTTGGGTTACTTCAGTGACCAGTGATATGGCCTAAATAATAAATGACTGTCAGTCAGAGGAAGTTGAAGGTCCACTGGCTGATACAAATCTAGCAGATATCAGGCTTGAGGAAAAAGTAGCTTTGCAGGTAATTTACAAGCAGTGAATTTGTGAAATTATGCCAGAAAGAATTTAAAAAGCCCCATTCTTCATCTCCTTGATTACTTGAATGCTGCAGTCTATGTTACATAAGTTCACCTTCTACCTTGCTTACATCGCCATGGGAATCCAGCTATGTGAAACTGTCTTAAAAACGGAAAATATTAACAAGAAATGTAACTGAAATAATCTGGAAAAAACCTAAACTGAAATGTTTCTGAAGGAAGGAATGACTTATAAGGATCAGCGTTAGCGTTGCAGGAGTTATCATCATTTACTACCTTCTGTATCTTTTGGTGCTGTATATTGCAATCTGTGAGCTTTTCATTTATGTTCCCATGTTACAATTGTCAGTCTTGAACCTCAAAATCACAAACAGAATTAAAAAAAGATAACAGAAGGACCTTAGTAACCAAAGGCTTGAAACAAGAAAGAAACTGAGCCTCTTTGCAGTAGCTGTCACCTTCTAGGGTGTCAGAGTCAACCCAACCCTGACCAGCTGTCTGAGTGGGCTTCGGTTGACAGTCACAACAGATCTCATGTAGTTCTGGCTGTACTGCTACCACATAGCAGGGCTCAAGTAAATTCCTGTTTCTCTGCATCTTTTTAGCTGCCCTTTCTCAACACCTAAATCTTCTCATGGGAAGGCAGAACTTTTCCAGACATGACTCGTGGTGAGATTCTGGAGTCTGACAGACAGATTCCTGGGACTTCTCATTTGAGAGGGTTGGAAGAACACCAACAAAATGTTGAGGTAAAACGTCACGGAAATCTGGTGATATATGGAATATTGGCTATTATTTGAATGTACCACCACAATGGCTCAAGTCTGAAGCTTTGAACCTACCACTCAGTTTCCTATACAAGATGATTTTTAAAAGTCCTTGGTTCAAATGGCGTTGTCAGAGGGCCTCAATGTGGCCTCCTGCTTTTAAATGCTTTTCTTGAGCTACCAAGAAAATAGAATGGGAAATTGAATGTGTAAACAAGGGGAAGGTTGCTAACATGTGTTGGGCTTACTTTCCTGGTGCATAGTTGTTACAGATACTTAAGTAGCAGAGTGGTTGCACAATACTTTAATTACTATGTTTAGATGAAGGCTGTTCATTATAGGAGTCATACTCTGTGGCTCCACTTTCTCTTCAAGTTGTAATTTGAACAGTCATTGCTGAGATGAATGGGTGGCCAGCATGCACTGAAATTTTCTGTATGGTCCTCACAGTTCATAAATGGATATTCTTCACTCTGCATTTCAGGTGCCGGACTTTGTAAGTTCAGAGTCTTCTGTGTAAAAGGTGCCAGGTCTTTGAAGTAGAAATAAAGCAGATGAAGATACATGAGTGATGGGGACACTGTGATTATTCTTACAGGCACCTTTAGATTTTTCCTTCTTTGTATCTGAAATACATGCACATCTGCACTACTTGTATTGTAGAATCTGATTGGTAGCCAATTTGTTAGGAGAAGAGGATTTTTCAGATGAGTCTAAGCAAGATTCTGGGATGCTGCACTACATACACATCTGGTACCTGCTGGTACACTTGAGTCTAGTGTTTATTTTTCCTTTGAAAAGATGATTAAAAAAATTTAAAAAAACAGAGAGAAAGAAATGAGGTCACTTCAGTTTTACTGAAATGCCATGATGCAGATCTAGGTGAGATGGTCATTCTACCTATCTTCAGGAGTCCATAATTTAGGGTTGCTACTTGATACCAAAATAACTAGTGGTGAAAAAGGGGCATCATAGGAAGTGATATCTTCTTCCCTCTGTTCAGGCACTTGTCCCACCCCAGAATCAAACCTGTTGGTAGGAGGTAAGTTTACAGTCCTTGTCCTTTCTTATCACAGTAAAATTAGACATATCTAAGGAATCTAATTTTCATTTCAATCCTCTAACTCAGCACTAGGGGTGCAAAAACATCTGAGGATGCTTAAAGAGGATATCTGAAACCAAACCATTATCAGGTGGTTTCTCACTTCTCAGCCTTGGAGAACAACTCGTCAAAGCATGCCATGTGAGATAAGAAGTCTGGGGAGAGTGTTCAGAATGTAAATGAACGATGGCCAACAATTCCTAATTAGAGACACTCAGAACTGGAGTACCTGCGTTGGACCTCAAGGACTTATTCCTCAGTCACATCAATGCAGATCACAAGCAGACTCAGCTATCCCTTAGTGTAATCCAGACGATCTTATTACCTACAGTTTTGTTGGTTTTTTTTGCAGTCAGTCCATTCTCAATATCCCCAAAATGGACATTTTTTAGACGATATATAGATTAGTATTTCTCTTTGGGGCTTCTCACTGGGAATGTCTGCTAGATTCTACTGCATGGCATTGGCTGAAACCAAGTGTCATAGTGCCTCTCCTCATCTCATGCTGTGAGCTCAGTTGGCTCTCGCCCCAGGTATTTTTTCTAGCTGAAAGAATAAACAAAGCCACCCAGTTTAAATATCTGTGTTATAAATTTTATCTCAACAAGAGATCATTTCCCAGTAGCTACGGCCACGTGCGGAAGGGTAAGGACCTGTGGCAATTAGAAATTAGGTGGAGAGAATATTGCGTCATGTTGAGACAGGTTTTTCAGCAATTGTATACTGGCAACAATTAGAAGAGGCAGGAGGATCATTAGATACAATAATTCCTCAGAGCAGGCTGTGGATTGCAGAACAGCCATCCACTCCAAATTATTGCTCATAGCTAATGATATGTATGAAGTACAGTGAAAAAACCTCACTCTTCTGAGAAACAGCTAGTATGGGTGTATTAGTGATGGGGCTGAAGGAAACAGAGTGGGTTCCCTGTCTCTTCTAGTCATAGGTCTCAGTTTCTGCAGAAGAAAGGGATCCTGTTGCAAAGACTGCTACTGGACTTACATTGATGTTTTAATTTGTTCTTCTGCCTTTCACCCCAACTTGTTGCTCTGTTGATGACATTCTCAAACTGCAGTGCTAGCAGATATCACAAGCAGGGCAGGTGCAGTCAGCTGGGATAGGAGGTAAAATACATGACAAAAGGATTTGCTGAGGAAGTTGGGTATGCTCAGCCTGGAGAAGAGAAAGATTTGCATGTTTAGGACGGAAGATTAGCTTCTCTCTTTCCAAGATTAATGAGAGTTTACAGGCAAGAGAGTCAGACTCTTCTAGCTTAATAAAGACAAATCCATTATATACCATGTGTTTCACTGTCTGACTATCTTAATGGTCTCTGCTCGATTTGCTCCTGTTTATTGATACTTCTCTTGCACTGAGGTAACTCAAAACTGGACACCTGCATCCTCATCCGTGTGCAGCAACATGGAATAATGTTATGTTGGCTGTGCTTTTTCTAACGTTAACTGAGATGCAGCTAAGCTACATCATTGTGAAAGCACACTGCTGACCCATGTGTTTTTCTTGTCCACCAAAAGTCTCCAGCCCTTTCCTGCAGAGCTGCTTCAAAGTCAGGTAGCTACCACATGGACTTTGTGCAAGATTCTGCTCTTGCTTGGTTAAATGTCATAACTCCAGCCCTCTGCAGCCCATTGTAGTCCCTCTAATCACAGCCCTGTCTGCCTGCCAGAATATAAGATGCTCCCCGCAATTTGGTGCCATCCTTGGAACCAGAGAGCATATGCTCACTCTCACATAGCCAGCCGATGAAAAAGAGGATTTGTGTATTGTCAGCCGCTAAAAACTCACAAGATTAAAGGTGATAATAAATTCCTTTAGAACATACTTAAGATTTTCTGTGAACTGAGAAAGAAATTTCTGACTTCTGTAGAAATGAAATGCTGCGATTTTCTCAAAACCACAGGATCTTGAGGCCTCAGGGTTTCAGAGTTTTCAGGAAATAATCTGAGACCTCATTGTCTCATTTTCGTGTTTTGTAGTTTTATAGTCACCTGTTCCTAATGGGATTACGTTGGCCCTAATGTATTGCAATAGTAATATGTACTACATGTGATGTGCAGTTGGGTTATAGGACGATGAAAGTTATTTACACTGCCTCTGTCCTGCCCCGAACTGGTTCTTGTTATTTCGACAGGACGGACTGTTTTTTGTGCACGTTCATGTCCATCTGCAAGAGTAAGATGTTGGTTCATCATAAAGCCAATGAGCTGTATACTACCTAGGACACTCCATAAGAAATTATATTTGCATGTCCTGAGATAAACTTCGGAAATACCAGAGTTGGTGGCCACTCTTAGGACTGCCACATGAAAAAGAAAAACAGAATTAGTGCTTGAAAGAAAGGTATGAAACATGCTTTTCTTGAACACTGGAGAATGCCCACAGCTAATTATGGAGGATGAAGCTGCATGTGCGGATGCTAGTTAGTTTTCCAAGTGCTTGTCTAGTTTGTCTTGCCCAGAGTTAGAGAGACCATAAAATCTGGAGTTGGGAAAGAATTTCAAGTCAAATAGTAAACGCAGGATTGAGTTATTTGCTATTTTGCCTTTTGATACAGGGATGTGATTTATTTACAGGGCATACATGGGAATTTAACTTACCAAATTCCTTTCCCTTGTGGGCACTGAGGTTATTGTTAATAACCTTTGTTGTTCTTGCTGAAGAGAACAGCATTTTTTGTTACATTTAGAGTAGGGGGTTTTTAAGCTTCCTTAAGAGCATGTGAGTTCCTCTGTAGTTCAAGAAGTACAAACTTGTGTCCTTATGAGATCTGAATGACTACTCAATGGTTGCCTTTGACTGCGGGAGGTTCGATAAGGCAGCCTGAAAGATCCTGCTGTATTTTCTACATTGAGCCAAGCACAGTGTATCACAACATTACATGCTGCTCTTTCGAACTAAGTTTCACCAGGAAAAGATGTCTGTCAAGATGAAGCTACCAAGATCCACTGACCAGCCCTTGCTAAACTTCTGAAACAGGAACAAAAAGTACATAACCTGTTAGCAAAGTTTTGTCCTAGGCTCTTGACTGTCTCCCAGCTGTCTACTGCGTTGATTAGAAAGAAAATTTTAATAGCTTCTAGAACAGCTGTCACAGATTTGGTCTAGATGGAATGAAAAACATGCTGGATCATGAGTATCTGAAGAGATATGCCACCAAGCCGTCAGACAGAATGTTCCCAGGATGTCTACATATTCTCATTACCACAGAAAAAGCCCGCATGCTTCTTTGAAATCCAAGCAGGTCTATGGCAGGTTCCATCATGAGCAATACCTAATAGAAAGTCTGAGACACCTCCCAAAAGATGAGTGTCAAGTCTCTCCACCTTTGATAAAACCTTGTTGACAAATAGCAGGTTTGCCTTAATTAGAAGTATAACTAGTAAGTGCAATTCAGAACCAATTCAGGTGTCTTACTCTCTCCAGCTGCTATTAAAACTGATGTCTCAGGTAATTACCTGCAAATGGGTATTATTTTCTAATTGAATACACAGCTCCAAACATGTGAGATGTGAATGAATGAGGTAAATGCACGTGCAGCCAGCAAAGCTCACAGCTGGCTGTCATCTTTTCAGTGCCACAAACATGGCTCTCATTCATCCTAGGAGACATGGGGACCTTGCTATGGATCTCCAGAGGCCTCAAGGTCCAATGCAGCTAGAGAAATTACATCTGCTTTGCTTTTGATATTTTGTTTAAGAGCCTGCTTAGATATTTTGTTGGCGCAGAGGCCTTTTAAACATCCACCTGGGGTGAATATCTGCAAGCCACGTGAAAGGGCTGAGCTGGGAAATATGCAACAGTTATTGCAGCACAACACTCCACCTGCTTTATCTGGTCTTAGCTCCAGCCTTCATTCTGGTGGACGCTGTTACATCTCACCAAAAGTCTGTCAGAAAGGAACTTGCAAGAGACCTCAAAGTGTTACAGAGTCCTAGATCAAGGACTGTGGTGAGATCCGAGGCAATAGACTGACCTTTACTTGTTGGAGTGCCCTGGACACACTCCATGAAAAGTCTGCCAGTGCATTCTGTACATGTGAATGAATATAGGTGTTTTTCTTCACTCCTGGTAGAACTGTCATACCTGTATGGAGGCGGAGCTGTAGGGTTAATGTTCCCTAGCTCTTGCGAGTGCAAAGGTACTATATCTCTGATACCCATCAGCATAATTGGAAAGAATTAGCTTCATGAACAAATCCATCGCAGGATTCACAGCAGAACAAAAAAAAAAGTTACTAAAGGAGGCTCGAGTCTATAGGTTACCCTGAATGGGAGAGCTGAATGTTGCAAAAGCACTAAACAGTGTAGTAACTTGCTCCTTTGAGTTGCCGTCTCCAGTTCAGCTGTGAGGTGCTACTGCTGCTTTGAAACAGAGATTCATTGAGTTAGGCCAGTTCCCATGGTTCCAAATGGCCTGGTAGGTTTTTTAAGGTCAGAGCATGAGGGGCCTCATAGGAAAAGAACAGAGCTAAAGAAATCCACAGAAAAACCATCCTCATTTAAAGAGTAGCAGGTCAAGGTACGGAAAGATGTTCTAAAATGACAGGGAAGGTGAGAAACTGATGCAAAGGACCTGATGCAATCACCTGAGCACAGTTCCTCTTCCTCCTGGCTTGTGTGTTTCCTCAATGCATGAGACATACATTCAGAGGGTTACAACAATCCTTTTTCTACCCTTCCCATGCCCACGAGCACTTCTGACCGTGAGAAAGTTTTGACATGTAAAGATTACTCCCGTAACAACGCCTTGCTTGCTGTCAGCCGAAAGCAAGTAACGCCCTCTCTAATGACTACTTTCACAAAGAAAGCAAATACACAACGATGCACTCACCTGTCCCAGGAGATGACTGGTGTCGCCCATGGGATGAATTAGTGAGGCTTTTCAGCACATGTGTTAATAGCTTTATCACCAAAGTGAAGATGCATCCTAGCTGCGGGATCAGAGGGGCTTTGGGACCTTCACCTTGGCAGACGCTGCTCTGAATATTATACATCTGGATGCTGCTTGTGCAGTGCAGGGATATTTCCCAGAAACTTTCCAGTTATTCAGTACAAAGGTATAAAATCCCTTTGAGATCATCCATTAGTGAGGATAGTCTTGTAGATCCAAAGCTTTTTTTACTCCATATTTTTGTAGATGCCCTGTAAACTAACATCAATGCACATACTGAAGACCCTAGTGCCACCTTTGCTTCCTGTCCCCTCCTGTTCTTAGCAAATTGCCCTGTTGGAACCTCACTGTCACAAAGTTAGAGAGCCAAGTTGCATATGTGAAGGTAGTTTGGGAGTGTGGTTCACAGCATCCAGAGAGAGTGCCTGCCACTGTCAATGGCATTTCCAAAGAAAGGAGCCAAATCCACCCACATGGGTCACGGAGACTGTGTCTTTCTGCCACACATCTTCCCTCTCACCCAGCCCTGGCAGAGCTGTATCATTCTTCACGTGTTGCCATGTGAGCTGAGGAGACCTGCCAATGTCTTCCAGTTTCTATGGCCTGTAGATCTGGCTTCAGATACAAAATATCTGTCCAATTCTGGTGTTCTGGGGAAGGACTGGCATTTTGGTTTTGATTTGTTTTTATAAGAGGAGTGGGAATGTTAAGGTTATTCAGAAATGTGAAGTTCACCATAATGACTTATTAAATCAAGAGGCTATAATAAAAAAAATCAGGAATATCTATGTTTGTGGTTCATGGAAAACACAAAATAGAACAGTGTTTTCTGGTCCCATTCTGTGATATTTTTTCCCCTTCTCCACACTACCCATGTTTGCTTTCCCTATGGCCACTGTTTCATGATTCTCCGCAGAAATAAAATCATCATTGTTTCAAAATTCTTTCCAGATATGTCAGCCTTTGCTCCAGGCTCAGAGGTTTTTAGGTACTATTAATACACAGGGAGAAACCAGAGTGAATGCCAAGCAGCTGATTTCCAATGTTTTTCATCTTCTCAGAATCTGAGGCTTTTAAATAGATCTTCCCTCAGCTCCAATTCAGAGACAGTTACTCTTCCAGAGATGTGACTTAAAGAAGCTTTGAGTGTGAGCTCAAAAAAATTTTTAGAAAAAGTGAATGTGCTTTTGAAGAGCTGCTGGTCTTCTTTCTGCAGAGGGTCCATATGTGTACAGAGGCAGTCAGGAGTGTTGGCAGGAAAAGAAGCAGTAGAAGTGGCCAGGAGAATCAGTCGGATTGCTCACAGCAAAAGCGTTCTTCCTCAGAAATTTAGATCCAGACTCTGTAATGTTCTTAACTGTGAGTTTAAATTTAAGCATCTGGATCAAAGAAATACAAGCTCATGCCCTAATGAGCTGCGAGACATGACCCAGGCAGAGTTTGGAATGCCATGTCACACTGTTTTCTGCTTTCTGGAGAAAGCCACATATAGAATCATAAAATCACTAAGCTGGAAAAGACCTTTGGGATCATTGAGTCCAACCGAACCTGTCCACTACTTAAAGTTATAAATGCCTGAGCATTCATCCACCTGTCTTTTAAATACCTCCAGGGATGGTGACTCAATCACCTCCCTGGGCATCTTATCCAGTGCTTGATAACCCTTTTGGTGAAGAAGTTTTTCCTAATGTCCAATCTGAAGCTGCCCCGGTGCAGCTTAAGCTTGTCCTGTCACCTGCCACTTGGGAGAAGAGACTGACACCCACCCTTCAACAATCTTCTTACAGGTAGTGATAAGGTAACAGAGAAACACCACTTTTCACCAGCCTCTACTTGGATGCTTAGCTGTTGACCACAATCCTTTGAATGTGACCATTCAGACAATTCCTTACCCATTGAGTGATTGATCCATGAAATCCATGTCTCTCCAATTTAGAGACAAGAAAGTCATACTTCCATTGCAGTGTTTCCTCCCTTGTCATCTCAATCCAGCAGCTTTCCTGAAAATATGACAGGTTTTCTAGCAAGAAACTGAACTTGGCTTCCTTTGCTAGCCCCTTCCTAGGCTGTGCAGGGAACCTGAAACAAGCACACTGTTCAGTCTCTGATTCCAGCTTGTTTAGTGAGAAAGAAGTGAGGAAACACACTTGAGTGGGATTTACTCTTCTTTCTGGACATTGAGGGATTGTTCCTGCTGTTGGAGGAGTGATTTTCTCCATGTTTCCATCACTCAAAACCTGGAAACCTCCCTGTTATCCCACATTAACAAACAACTCCTGGTTTTGTTTTGGAAGGTCCTTTTTTCTCAGGCACCCTGTCTTGGGCAGCCAGCACTTTGGCTAATTTCCTAGACTATATTTTGGAGCTGAGTGACTATCTCTATGCTATCCTGCCAGCAGTGTGGTGGCACTGAGCAGTGCTTGCCTGCAGATATCCAAAGGACATAGGTGGCAATTTCTTTCTAATTTTTCTGGGTTTAAGTTACCTGAATCTAGTCAGACCAAGGATGCTGTTAGCAACCTGGAATGCTGCCCTGGCTGCACCAAATCAGTACCTCTCTTCTCACTCTAGGGAATGTGGACTGGCAGTGCTGGTCCTTAAAGAGCATCAGGCAAAAATAAAGACACAGGTGTGTAAACCAGGTTGTGACCCACATTGCAGCCTGCTACAGAGATGGAAGATGTCCAGCATCACAATGGTTAGGATCACTTTTCTCTTTTCCTTGACAGACACACTAGTGCATACCACAGAAACTTTTTATACAGGAAATTGTCTCAGGCATTTTCAGACCTACTTCCATCACCAAATGACAAGACGTATGACCCCCTCAAACACAATCCTATCTTTAAAAAAAAAATCACCAAAAAGAACAAAAAAAAAAAAAACACAAAAAACCTGGAACATTTTCAGTGGGTAGGAAATGCCAGAAACTTTGTTTTGACAGGTAAAACAATCAATCAAGACCATGTTAAACAATGCAGTCAGCTGGTACCACATTTCTCATCAGTCAATGGTATTTCCAGAACACATCCAGATTAGAGCATGCAGCATCTGACATCTTTGAACAAAATAAAGAAGTGGCATAGACAGTCACTCCAGAGGTTAGTCACAGTGGAAAGCAAGTTTCTCATCAACTATGCAAAAATAAAGGTGTGGTGCTCATCCAAGAACCCTTCAGAAATACCTTGTCCCTTCCTCCCCTGCCCACAATAAGGATGGTGAGGCTCTGTAGAGTGTCCAGAGAAGAGCAATGAAGCTGGTGAAGGGGTTGGAGAACAAGTTTTACACGGAAAGACTGAGAGAGCTGGGGTTGTTTAGCCTAGAGAAGAGAAGGCAATAAGAGACCTTATTGCTTTCTATCAACTACCTGAAAGGAGGTTGTGGAGAGGAGGGAGCTGACCTCTTCTAAGTAACAGGGAACAGAACGAGAGGGAATGACCTCAAGCTCTGCCAGGGGAGGTTTAGGTTGGACATCAGGAAAAAATTATTCACAGAAAGGGTCATTGGGCATTGGAATAGGCTGCCCAGGGAGGTGGTTGAGTCACCTTCCCTGGAGGTGTTTAAGGCACGGGTGGATGAGGGACTTGGTTTAGTGTTAGATAGGAATGGTTGGACTGGAAGATCCGATGAGTCCCCTCCAAGCTGGTTGTTCTGTGATTCTGTGATTTTGTGATTCTGTGAATTTATGTGACACCCAAATTAAGTACTGGGGAAAAGTGCACTACTTGCTCACTTAATTGAGTTTCCATACAGATTTTTATTCCTCTCCAGTGAAAAAACATTATCTTCCTTTGATATCTACTACGTTTACACAGGATTTCTTTGACTTCTTTCTTCATCAAAACCCAAATTTTGTTTCATTGTGCCGGTGTAAATGCAGGCCAGTTTCATTAATGTTCCCAGACTTCGTGAGTGCAGAGACTTGCATGTCACTGACTTACAGGCTCGTCTGCGGTCTCCCGCAAGTACTTTGCAATGTCCTTTCAGGATCTGAAAAAAGGAACGAGTTTTATTTTCAAGGCACCTAGGAAGGAGTTTCCCAGATGGGGAGCTCAGCAATGTGGCACAGCAATAGTTTGTGGCAAATCGCAGTTTGGGTACCCTGCACAGAAGTGAAAGGAGATTAATAAGATGGATGTAACTGGACTCTACAACAGGTTGCTCTCAGGGGCAGAGGAAAAGGCATGAACAGGACAGGGAATTTTTGGTTTTATGAGGCAAGTCATTGCAGGT
Source organism: Coccyzus lansbergi (assembly GCA_033558105.1). Classification (NCBI taxonomy): domain Eukaryota; kingdom Metazoa; phylum Chordata; class Aves; order Cuculiformes; family Coccyzidae; genus Coccyzus; species Coccyzus lansbergi. The sequence goes on along the minus strand of JAUMJK010001477.1, from coordinate 205,474 downwards.
ACTACAACTATGGGTTCATATGAGAAGTGTCATGCCAGAAGTTCTAGTTCTCTTTAAAAAATGAGGTGGGGGAAGCATCATCAAACATCTTCTCATTTATCCTAGAAGATAGTGGGAATATGCAAATAAACAACCATTGATTTCCAAATAAATGCAGTCTCCCATTTTTCCTGGGTGTAACGAATAGCTGTCATACCACCCAAAATCTTGGTGCAGAGAGTCAAGGACTTCACAAGTGCCAAATATTGTAAGCATTTGTGGAGGAGTGCATCTTGGCCAAGGGAGTCACCTCTTGAGATGGGAGCCAGGGTGCTGTCAACTGTGGCACAGCTGTGGTTGAGAAGGCTTAGCCTCAGCCCTGCCTTGATCAGCACGTTTCTAGTGCTGGCAAACTCCTTGCATCCCAAACCTGCCCAGAATCCAGGAAGGAGGGGACAGGCATAATCCTCAGTTTGGCTCTGGGAGGCTTCCTTGCTGTCCCCAGTATGTGGGGAGGTAGACATGACTAGGCAGAGGCTGGGTGCCTTGCATGTACAGGATATGAGCACCTCACCATCCTACTGGACCCTGCCAACATACCGGGCTGGGTCCCACAGGCTGGGCAGGCGTGCCCAATCTCATCTGCTGGCTTGCCTGCAGAGTATAGATTACTGCACAGACAGCAGTCATTAGGGACATATGCACTGAAAACATAAACAGGCTGTTTCATCAGAACTCAAACTTCAACCCTCACTGTGGTCAGATGCCCAGGAAGCCACTTACTGGGATGCATAGTCTCCTTCTCCCACCTTTCACAGCCTGTAGACAGGAATCACATTGTTTGTTTTCTGCCTCAGTTGCTTGCAGGGCTTGCCAGGCTCTGTGAAGTTCTGAAAGGAGGTGTTCAAGGGGGCTGCAAGAATCTTTGGGGTACACAACAGGCAGTGCATTGATATGGACCTTGTATAGCTGTCAGCAGCTGGACAGGGGAGTTCTTTTAAAGTTAACACTAAATGTCCTCCATTCAGCACAAATGGAGCTGGACTTGGGTCTGGAACAACCAGGATATTGCCTCATGTGAGACAGCTACCGAGCCAAAGTGGGCTTTCACTGTTCCTAACAGTCCTCATACCTTTAGCAGGCAAACAAGTGTAATTTTCTCCTTTGCTGCCTCTCTTCAGAGAGTTTCTCCTGTGAGCCCTCTCACTTCCGGCAGGAAGGCTTGGACTTTTTGTTGTTCTGCCCCAGAACCACAAGGGCCATGGCTATTGCCTGGAGCTGTAGACACGCTTATCTGAATATGGGATGCTAAGGAAGAGATTGCAACAAAGCATAAAGAAAGGCAAACAAGCCACAGACTAACTGCAGGTGACAAAGGGCAGACAGAGACTCTTTCAGGTAACCACACAGATACTGTACAAGGACACAAAGATAGAGGCAGGAGACAGGACAAGAGGAAATGGCCTCAAGCTCCACCAGGGGAGGTTCAGGCTGGACATCAGGAAAAAATATTTCATGGAAAGGGTCTTTGGGCACTGGAACAGGCTGCTCAGGGAAGTGGTTGAGTCACCTTCCCTGGAGATGTTTAAGGGACGGATGGATGAGGTGCGGAGGGGCATAGTTTAGTGATTGATGGGAATGGTTGGACTTGATGATCCAGTGGGTCTTTTCCAACCTAGTGATTCTATGATTCTATAACTGAGGACAGAGGAACAGGCCCTGACGTTACTGGCCAGTAAGCAAGATATGAGCTGGTTACAAGGCAAGACCCTTGAAGCATCCTTCAAGATGTGATGGCTGAGCAAATAGGAAGGTCATTGAGTTGGACATGGGAAGTATGACTGGGACGGACATTTCACACTTAGAAATTTCCCTTGGGCAGTGGAAAAGAAATCATAACATCACCATACACAAAGCAGAACAAGCACATGTCTATTTCTAATGCCTCCCAGGGCTGTTCCTGTGCCTACAGTGCCATTTCTGCTTTCTATTGCTAATCTGTGTTTCTCAGGTATCTGTGGTTCTAAATGGCAATGATCCTAGAAAAGGAGAGGTCTATGCCAGACACAGCAGTGAAGAGCGAAACAGGCACCTGTTGGTCAGTGTCATCTGAGCTCTTCCTTCATGCTTTTCCATCTGGGTGCAGGAGGGTCCAGACTCATAACAGTACCTTTCCATAGACAGGAGGGATGCAAATTAGGAGCAGCCTACTGAAACCCATTAGCAGGGGACCAGAACAACATGTCCCATGTGCTCTTTATTCCTTCCCGCTTTCCTAGGGGGAAACTCAACCATGGGATAGCAGCTTCACAGCTCCCAAGCTCCAGGTTCAGCTGTGAGCTGCTGGGGGTGGGGGGTGTCAAACTTTACTGCAGCAGCTGCACAAAGCTTAGGTAAAGTCCCCAGAACCTTTCCACTGGAGCCTGGGTGGTGGTGGCCTGGGATGGTCATAATTTTCTGACTTCAAGGGAAGCCCAGGGTTGAAAAGCTTCCCTGCTTCCAGGTTATTTCACACAAGTCCAAATCCTCGCAGCTCCATGGCTGTGTATCCTAGAAACAAAAGCTCTGCAGTCAGCCCCGACAAGCCAAAAGTGGGTCAGGTGGAAATGCGGGAGACCAGTGACTCACCTCATGGCTGACTGGGTAATTTGTGAGGAGGAAAAAGGGGTCAGCTCTAGGAAATGGAGCACATTCCCAAGTCTTTCTTTCCTCTGCCAATAATCCTAACATCTCTTCCACCAACAAAATGACAATGCTAGGGTCAGCCCTTAATGACAAAGAGTACCAGCCCTAAGAAGAATCATAGAACAACTAGATTGGAAGAGACCCATCGGATCATCGAGTCCAACCATTCCTATCAAACACTAAACCAAGCATCTAAGGGCCCAAATGTGCCAATAAGGCTGAATATCTGTCAGGGTTGAAGTGTCTGCCCTCTCAGTTCTCCCCCAACACTCAAGATGCACAGTAAATTAGTCTCCTACAGTGAGTGTCTGAGATTTAATCAGATGCATCCCTACACCATCACATCACGGGGAGAGAGGTGGATTTGAGAAGCTACGTAATAGGTATAGCTCTGTCCTGGAAGCTGCAGGGCCAAGGGAAGAAGGAAAAAGGGCCACACATGCTGGTGCAGCTCCAATTAGCACCTCTGCTGGCCTCAGGTTGCAAGCACAGAGCATGTCAAGGAGGGAGCTGCCTGTTCAGACATACTGACATTGTCTCTGTGCAGGGGAAAGGGGAGGGCACAAATCCAGGAGACTGCAGCTGCTTGTTCACAATATTTGCTCATTACCTTGAGCACGCAGCAGTCATTCATGATCCTGGTCAGCCTTACCTCCTGGAGCTTTGTTTCTCATGGCCAATGACCACAGCAGCTATCCAAAGTCTCTACCAATGTCTGCAGTCATACCAGAAAAATTCCTGCCATGAGACGGATGATGCAGCATGGCATAGCTTCTGGGGGGAAAAGGGACAAAAAGGACATTTTACGTGCCAGGGATTTCCAGTTAAGGAAAGGACACTGTGGAAAGACAGGTCTGCAGCTGGCATTGCTGCACAGCAAGGAGCTGTTTGGTGCTGCTGTGACAGTTAGATGAGGATGGAGTGTGTCAGACAGGGTTGATCCTTGGCTGTGTGACGGCAGGTTAAAATCTGACATGCTTCAAGGGGATGCTGTGGCCAAGTGGACCTCCTCTGTCCCCTCCCCTTTGGCCCTGGGGCCCCATTCACCACTGATAAGTTTCAGAGAAGGGGATGTGGCCACTACCCACTTCTTCCTCTCCAAGAGAGTAAGAAATGACACTAGTGCAAGACAAACTTCTCCTGTGTCAGGGAAAAGGAAATAGGCTAATACAAAACCAATCCATGTGGGCTAAGCATGCCTTTGCTCCCCATGCAACAAGCACTGGCTGTGCTTAGGTGTGCGTGTGCCCCAAAACACTCAGCACTGACTGCAGCAAAATTTGATGACTACAACTAAAACAATTCATTCATCACAATACCTTTCCTGTTGAAAAGTGCATGCACGCACATCAATGCTTCTGTATGTCTTGATTGCCCTTTCCCGGTGAGGAAGGATGTTCTTCCCTGATGGCTTTGGTGTTTCCAGGATCTTTACACTCCCTAGTGCTTTGGGATAGCTAATTTTTTTCCAAAAGACTCTACCAACAGACCCTTCCGCCAAAGAAGTTCAGAAAAAAAAATGAGAACACTGTATAAGCAATTGACTCTTTCCCCATAGCCATTTCTTGATGGTCAGGGAAGGGTAGGGTGAATGGAACATTCCTAGTGATGCGGGATGGGCTTTCTTAGCCGCCCAGCAGTGAAGCTGGCAGGGACATGTGTACCACAGGGAGGGAAGAGTGAAAATTACCAGAAGTTTGATGAAAATTAGAAAGCTCATCTTTGTCCTGAGACCTTTGCAATTTTTCAGAAGAACGCAGAAAAAGGGAAGCCAGTCCTCTCATGTAAGGAAGCAAAACCACATCCCTGCCAATTTGCTCTCCAGAGACAGGGAGGGAAAGTCAGGCAAGCTTTCCCTTGGCCCAGGAGGTCTACAGAAGTGATATCATCATGGCCCTCAAAATTCTTCATCAAAGTAATTGTGTAGCCACATTCACAGGCATTTCCCTTGCAGATGAAGTGAGCTTTTACAAGGCTGAAGAAATGCAATACACAGTTCTAAAAAACCCTTATGTTGGAAATTTTCCTTTCCTCTGCTGTCTTTTACCACACACTTAAGCCCAGGAGGAGTTTTATGTGGAACTGAAACCAATGCATGGTGCAAGGGGAGTGAAGGGACTGCAGTGGTTTGCAAGTGAACCCCTGGCTTTGACCTTGGTGGGAGATCCCAAGTGCTGATCCTGATTAATGAGGTTTCTTTGATACGATGGTAACCTTATTGAAGTCGTTGCTCTGGGTAAATTTTCTCAGTTTCAGCAAAACCTTCTGGTGGCATCACTGATGCTATCAAATGGGTCCATCTCTCCACCCCCTCACCCCAAAATTCCTGTGATCCCATGTTTCTGTTGGGATGATCTCAAGTCTGTTTCTGTCAAAAAGTCTCTGGCCATGGTTTTAAGACAACATTTGAAATTATAGTTCAGATTAACTTCTCTGGGTAGCACATTCAGATGTGGGTCTTTATTCAGGAGATCCCCAAGGGTGCTGAGAAGATGTATGATTCTCCACAGGCAGTGGCTAGTGTTGGCTTTCCAAGAAGGGGTGTCAGGTCCCTCCTGTGCATTAGGAAGCCTATGTTGGAAGCAAATGTTGGGAAGGAGGTGGACATTCCAGGGGACTCCTGTGCTTACAGGTAACCCCTCTCCCCTTACGGCAAGGTGTGTGGGATCAACACCAGGCAGACAGAGTTTAAGTTTGCAGTACCAGCAAGGGCAGAGTCACCCAAAAAGGCTCCCAGAGGTAGCACAGAAGGTCTGGAGCAGGCAGCTGTGAGCCCTCAGTCACCACCTGGCCACACATTGCTAGATCATATGCTCTGCGAACTTGGTCTTGCTCACCTTACCCAGGGGACACCCAGGGGAGGGCTGGCAGTTTCCCCTTTTTTGGTTTGGTTTTATTTTTGCTTCCTCTTTGTCTGCTTTGTCACCATTGTTCTGCCCTTTGGAGAGCCTGCAAGGCCACACTGTCTGTGACCCTTCCTCCTCCTCGCTGCATTTTCCTAGATCAGTCTTTCCTCATGCCCACCACTGTTACTCACCATGCTCTCCTTTAGCCACTGAGTAGTGGTCACACCAAAGATACTGAAAGAGAGAGAGAGGAAAATCCTTCATTTTTTCAGAAGAAAACGGAAAGAATCTAGGGAAAGTCTCCCCAGGAAGAGCAGCCCTACCATTCCAGCTAAAATGCAGGGGTGAAAAGAGATAGTGCTGGGGACTTCCCATGCCTCTGGACCTTGCTGCCTTGCAGCACAGGAGGGATGTTGTGTGAGGTTGGAGAGCCCAGTGCTGTGGTGCCCATGCTTCCTATACCTCTAACTGGAGCACCAGGTGCTTTCATCTGGCATGACTGAAATTGCTTTTTTTAGCCTGTTTGGCAGTATACTGGCTCCAAAGGAGGCAAACTATTCATGCTGGACTCTGCTGGCTGCCAGCTGTCACGGCAAAACAGATGGCCTTGTCACTGGAGCCGTGTCTTGGGGACTTAACAGCAGAGATGCTGAAAAGAAGCAAGAACAACTCCTAGTCCTGAGATAGCTATGTGTGTGTGTGTGTGTGTGTATGACTTGTCCCACCTATGTCTTTTACCTCCTATGCAAAGTTTGCTAGAGACTATCTACTCATCCCTCTTTGCCTTCAGACATGATTGTTTGACCTCTTCTCTCTTTATTGGCAGCCACTGGCGAGCCTGTGCCAGCAGCATAAAACAGCACAAATGCATGTGGGCTCCCACATCATGACAAACTCCTCAGAAACATGACTTCCTCCCTGCTAATCATGTTACACCCCATGAACAAACCGGGCTGGAGCTCAGAGTCCAGAGTGACAGGGCTTGAATGACCAGCAATCTGGGAAGCTCTGACCTCATAGAAAGAGTTTCATAAAACACTCCCATGCTCTGAGAAAAGCAGGGTGCAATACAGAGTCATTCTCAGAAGATTATGTCCCAACAAAATGATTTAGTGAGTCTTGGTGGTGAAGAGCAGTCTACAGATACTGAGCAGAAACCTGTCTATGCATCCTTTGTGTGACAAAGCAAACAATCTGCAAAAAATAGGAATCTTTTCCTTAATTAGTTGAGTCAAATTACACTTCGTTCTTACTGGTTAATTCAGGACAACACTGTAATGTCACAAATAAAGCAGCAAGTAAGATGTCAATTCTTCTGTTCCCATAGCTGGACAGAGACAGATTTGAAATTACTTTCTCTTCCAGGATGGAAATGGAGCAGGAGCAGTGAAACAAGGAGGTAGCAAGTTCAAAGCAAGCCCAAGGAAGTGGCTCTAACATAATCATAGAATCGTAGAATCACCAGGTTAAAAGAGACCCACCAGATCATCGAGTCCAACCATTCCTATCTAGCACTAAACCATGCCCCTCAGGACATGCTGAGGGGACCAGAACTGAACACAGGATTCAAGGAGCGGCCTCACCAGAGCTGAGTACAGAGGGAGGAGAATCACCTCCCTGGACCTGCTGGTCACACCGTTTCTGATACAAGCCAGGATACCATTGGCCTTCTTGGCCACCTGGGCACACTGCTGGCTCATGTTCCGTCGGCTGTCCACCAACACCCCCAGGTCCCTCTCCTCCTGACAGTTTTCCAGCCAGGCTTCTCCCAGTCTGTTGCTCTGCATAGGGTTGTTGTGCCCCAAGTACAGGACCCGGCATTTGGCCATGTTAAACCTCATGCCATTGGACTCAGCCCAGTGGTCCAGCCTGTTCAGATCCTTTTGCATACCCTCCCTACCCTCCAGTAGATCCACACTTGCACACAGCTTAGTGTCATCCGCAAACTTGCTAAGGATACACTCAATGCCTTCATCTAGGTCATAGATGAAGACAGTGAACAGGGCTGGACCCAGCACTGAGCCCTGGGGAACCCCACTTAAGTGTAACTGACCTCCAACTGGATTTAACATCATTTATCACCATTCTCTGGGCCCGACCATCCAACCAGTTTTCCACCCATGACAGTGTGTGCCTGTCCAGGGGAGAGGCTGCCAGTTTCCAAAGCAGAATGCAGTGCGAAACTGTGTCAAAGGCTTTGGTCCAGGAAGACCACATCCACAGCCTTTCCCTCATCCAGCATCCGAGTCACTTTGTCATAGAAGGCAATCAGGTTAGTTTGATGCAGTGGAACTCCTTGCTGCAGGATTCTGTGGATGCTGAACATTTGCATGAGTTCATAAAGCACCAGGGACAAGTCGTGGAGGAAAAAAAATCTATGAGGGGTTACTAGATCCCAGTGCTGGCTCAGGAAGTCCCTGCACACTGCATGAGATGGGGAAGGGTTGCCTGGGAAGTCATAGAATCATAGCATCACCAGGTTGGAAGAGACCCACTGGATCATTGAGACCAACCATTCCTATCAAAAAAGTCAAAAAAAGTCCTGGCTCACTTGCCAGGATTCATGTGGTTTCTGAGGTGCCTGAAGCAGGTTATCTGCACTTGCAACCAAGTCACTGATCTGGCTGGAGTTTTCACATCTCCGTATTATGGCTGGAGTACAAGCACCCTTTGAGTGTTCCCGCTGTTGGATTGGCCGGGACATTTACTAAATAAATTTGTGTAGCACATAGCTTTATTGTTTCTGCTGTTTCTGCTGTTCTACTTCTTACTATCACTACTTTTTTTTTAATTTTATTTTTTCTGATTTCTACCAAGCCAGCACTGCTGGTCCTCAACACCATTCCTGGCTTTAATTCCTCCAGTTTGGAGGCAGCTGCTCACAGGATCAGTGATGGGCTCTGGCTGACCTGGACATTAAGGAGTCTGTTGGAGTGTTTCCTATTCTGCAAGGGGTTTTCTTTTTCCCCTTAATGAGCTCGTTGGGCAAAGCAGAGTGCAGAAAGAGTGGGCTCCTGGGAGAGTTTTTCAAGGGCATAAAGTCTTGTCAGCCAGGCTGTAGCATGTGGCTGTCCATCTGCATGCCAACTGCTGCAGAAGTTGAGTTCAGATGCAAGAGTGTTTGTTTGGCAGCGACCTGAAAGCCTGAGGTTTCTACTGCTCTTCTCTGTCCCTGATGGAGCTGCCAAGGGCTTTTTCATGACTGTAAAGGCAGCAGGATCAAGCCTTTCTCAGATCAGGCCTTTTTTTTTTATTTTTCCAAGAGAGACGGCATGTTGTCACAGCAAGCCACTGAGGAGCAAATTGCAGAAGGCTAGGAGAGTTGTTGAGCCTGGTTTCATGTTCCTGCAGAGGTCTGGCAAAGGTCTTCCACCTACCTCCTCCTTGGAAAAAAAAGCCCAGCTTCAAAGTTCAGTGGGGATGCTTGTGGCAAACTCCACAAAGTCCTTCATGGATACGACCATCTGACGTATTTTGGGTGTGAGTCAATGCCTGATGCACCAAGACAGGAGGTGAATCAGTCATAGGGCTCTGCTGGGAGTGTCTAGGAAAACATCATGGCAGCTGTAATTGCTTCTGACCTCTTGGGCCATTCACACTTGACCCTATGGCTGCTTCATCTCTGGCTAGGGACAGCAGGGCATAACAAGCCAGGGCCTTATGTGCCCTCTGAGTTTGTGTGATCAGGCCACAGTGGGAGCTGAAATCATCTGTGAAGTAGGGAAGGAAGATCAGCTGGAGGTACGTAGGAGTCCCATAGGGATTTCAGACTTCTCTTATCACAGCCTCCTGCATACAGCTGTGAAACTCAGGTCCCTGGTGTTCATAGCTGCTGGCATTAGAGGGACCCTGAGAGAAGCAGTGATGTAATAGTTTGTCATGCTGTGACAGTGCTCAAGCCTGCTCTGCGAGGCAATGGAGAAGGAAAAAGCCAGACTTTAAACTTGAATAGGATTTGGGGGTTTGTCTGTCACAATCACAATGACTGATTCTCTGTGACTCAGGATTTGAATCTTCCTTTGTTTTGTTTTGTTTTGTTTTGTTTTTTTAATACTAAGTTGCCATTATCTTGATCCCACGCAGACATCAGGCTATACCAACCATCAGGCTATACCACACAGTGAGGGCTGCATTAGCCTGTATGGCCATTTTGGTTCAAACAAGTCTACTCAGCAGCATTACACTGAGCAGCACAAATATTAGGGGAAGACACACGGAAACAGGGCAAGTGTATGCCATAAGGACTCCAGACACATTCATAGGCTGTGAACATTTCTGGCTCAGCAATCTCCCTGTGTTTCACAATAAGGGGTTTTATGAGCTTTGCCGCCAGGAAATTATCTTTTTGTTTTTGAAATTGTGTAAATTCCGGGCATGCGCAGGGGTCCTGCAGCAAGGCAGTCCCCTGGTTAACACTACACGTGAGCCAGAGCTCCTTATTTTGGTTTTCCCTTGCTAGCTGACACCACTGACACCGGGCAAAGTGCTACTGAAAAAGTCCATGAGGAGGTGATCGGAGACTCAAATGAGGCTCCCTCCTGGCCCACTGCCTGAGGAACAATAGCCTGGGTTCATTCCTGGAAAACCGGCATGCTTCCAGTTCCCTCATGCCTGCCATTTGGGCCTTGGGATTGGGAATGGGTGCAAGGGAGCTATCTGAAGCCAATGACACCCTCTGTGCCTGTATAAGAAGCGGCACTGGGACAAGAATCGCCCCTCCCTGAGTATAATTTGGAGGGGAGTCCCAGTAACTGCTGACATAGAATATTTATTTCCACTGCTGTTTCAAAACTCAGCCAGGGCTGCTGTTTTATTCATGGAAATTAGTGGGAGATTTGTCATTCATAGCCTGATACTACATATAAAGAGGTTATAGTCATTCTTACATAACATTGCTTTATTTATGATCTTGAGCCCAAGGGAGAAATGTCTCTTTCCACGCCCTTTTTTCCTAGCGAAAAAACATCATTCAAAGCTCAGCTTCAGTCCTATCACAGAGGCTGGATGCTTAACCAAACATGGAGACATACAAGTGAGGCATTTTTCTTTCAACTTGCAAACAGTAATGTCCCTAAAGAAAGCAGCTGCTAAGATCTGCATCCCTGTGATTAAATACTGCACTAGGGCTGGAGAGCTCTCAGCAAGCTTTCAGGACTTCACAGACACGTGGGATTTAATATGTGTCAAGGCAAATTGTCTCAGGTTATGTTAAAGCTTAGAATCACACAACCCTTGTTGGCTTTTGTCTAGTTTCCAAAGCCTATCCCTTCCACTGAGTCTGTCTCACAGCAAACCGAGAAGAGGGGACCAACTCTCTGCCACAGATTCACTTCTCTGACTCTGCTGCATTCCTAAATCCTGTAGCCAAAGATATTAGTTTAATCATCATGGCACTTAAAACGTTGGGATTAAGGGACATGTGTCCTCATTTTATCCATCTCACTTCTACATCTGCTTTATAATCCATGGTTGTAATAACATGATTACAGACCATGTGTGTACTGATATCAGGAAGAGCAAAAGCTTCAGAGTTTTGGAGAAGACAGGAGACCAAAGCGGATGGGCACAGGGTCTGACAGCTGGCATGTAAAAATATAAAAATGTATAAAAAAAAATGACAAAATGTCAAGGACGACTCATGCAGATTCTTATGTCAGGAAGCAACTGACTGATGTGGCTCACCCCTGTGTGCCCAGGCTGTAGAAACACTCAGCAATGACCTTGCATCCAACTGGCCACCACTCAAATTGAACCACGTGCTGAGAGATGCTCTGAGTGGGGAACAGACTGGTTCTGCACCTGCAGGGTCCTGCATCAGGGCTAGTCTCTGGGTCCTGGTGGTACTGAGTGTGACATGTCTGTGGAACAATGCGGTCCTAAGGGCAATGAATCAGATCTGTGGGCCTTTATCCACCATTCAGTCCTTGATGTCTGCAGCTGTCTGCAGCTAGCCTCCAATCACTGCAGTTTGTTCCCCCTCTCTCCCTCCAATATCAATTGGAGCAAATCAGAACAGCGAGGGGATTTGGGCAAGGGCATCTCCTGCTTCCACAGGCAGCATTTAATGCCTGCTGTAAAACTGGCCCCCCACACCAAACATCAGCCTTCATCAACCACTTGAGCTAACCGTCTAACAGAAGCCACATAACCTCTTAAAATACTGCTCTTGTTCACTTGCTGTCCTGGATTGGACCTTGCATTTCTCCCCCGATGTGGTAGGAGCTACATTGACCTTTACAGAGATGGAGTCGGGGGTGAGGAAAGGCGTGGTGGGGTTGAGGGAATAGAGAAAGAGAGACTGAGGAAACCAAAGCTGCAGCAGAAAATGGCTTGGGTCCCTTTGCATCCTGCTGATTTGGATGGGTCCTGCCCTGATCACATTTGTATGAGTACAAACCAGCTGCAGCTGCAGCCTGGAGCACCCCATCACTGTTCTGAAGAAGAGTTGCTTTGCTTTCAGAAATAAAGGCTGGGTTTTTTTTCAATCTCCAAATCAACACCAGATTAGGACAGCCTTGGAGGACAGGGTGATGATCTGGGACATGGTTGCTGAAATCTGCTGCTGTGACCCTGGGTTTAAAATAAAAGCATGTCTGCAGCAGTATGAAGCTTCGGCACAAGAAGATAGTGTAGGACAGATGCAGGTGGGTCTGAATAGCCACATGCACTCAGGTGCTCCTTTCACTCCCAGGGTGACCCACTCACTGCCCTGGAGCTCAGATTGCTCACGTGTTTTTGCAGCTGATGGGCTGGAAAGCACTGGAAAGGAATATTTTCCCCTCCTCCACATTCCCAGCCAACCTTGCATAACTTTGCCTTTAACCTCCCTAGAGAGGTTTGTTACAATTCCCCTCCATTACTATGCAAATATGCCCTAGAGGGAAAGAGAACTTGAATTTATTAACATCAATCTGTTAACTCTTTCACTGTTGCACTGCCCTTTGCAGATAGGAGGATGCTTTCCACAGCCTGGAAATCTGCGAGAAAGAGATATGCCATGACAGGTGTGGGGACAAAAGGGAAAAATGAATTCGTGGCTCTCCGGGCAAGCCAGGCTTTGTAGGTAAGCACAGACTTGTTAAAACCTGGATTCTCCTTTCATTTCTGTCAAAGGCCTCCTGCACATGCCAGGACAAAATGCTCAATCCTTCAGCTCCAACCTCTGCCACTTGCTGAGAGTAGTGAGGCTACAGTTCCATGCTTTGTCCAGCTGTAGCCACACAGCTGACCTCTCTGTCTGACCAGGAGGATGGAGGGAATCAAGCCCTTGGGAAAACTCCAGCATAATGTAATCCTGGCCTGTATTCCAGCCCGGGTAGCGCAGAAGCGGGCGTATCTGCTGGGCAGACAGTAGGATAGACAGCTAGGCAGCACACCAGGATGATTCTTTGACTCTCAATTTCCTTCCTTCCTTCCTTCCTTCCTTCCTTCCTTCCTTCCTTCCTTCCTTCCTTCCTTCCTTCCTTCCTTCCTTCCTTCCTTCCTTCCTTCCTTCCTTCCTTCCTTCCTTCCTTCCTTCCTTCCTTCCTTCCTTCCTTCCTTCCCTCCCTCCTTCCCTCCCTCCTTCCCTCCCTCCTTCCCTCCCTCCTTCCCTCCCTCCTTCCCTCCCTCCTTCCCTCCCTCCTTCCCTCCCTCCTTCCCTCCCTCCTTCCCTCCCTCCTTCCCTCCCTCCTTCCCTCCCTCCTTCCCTCCCTCCTTCCCTCCCTCCTTCCCTCCCTCCTTCCCTCCCTCCTTCCCTCCCTCCTTCCCTCCCTCCTTCCCTCCCTCCTTCCCTCCCTCCTTCCTTCCTTCCTTCCTTCCTTCCTTCCTTCCTTCCTTCCTTCCTTCCTTCCTTCCTTCCTTCCTTCCTTCCTTCATTTTCTGGTAGGATATTATTCAGTTTGTGCACACCAGTGCTTTTTGACAGAAATATTTGTTTCTCCATGTTTTGCAAAGTCAAGACATGAAGCTGAATGGCTTTTTCTGCCTTGTGGCTTCTGCCTTGCAAGCATTTCTGATGGTTTTTGGTTGTCCCATCATCACACCTCCACAGTCAATGTTAACTAGATTTCCCTTTAAACTAACTATAGCAAGGAGATCCTCATTTTCCTCCAATTGTGGACCCTAACTTGGTGTAATTTGGGCACTCTTGCCTACAGGTTCAGTTTCTCCACTGCCAGCTGTCCGTAAGCCTCAATCCCCACCAGAGCATCATCTCCAGACGTGACCAGCCAGGAGCACAGTCATGAGAATGGTTGGTGTGGGTACACAGTGGCAGTTTGAGCAGCCTAGACAGGTTGTAGTTTACTTTCTGGGGAGAAAAAGTCAAGAACATGCCACCTCCATGCAGACAGTAGGAAGGGACACACAAATGAGAGATGAGTGTTCAGGCAGATGGAAACACTTGGAAATGTCCATCAGATGCACAGGCACAGACATGCTCCATCTTAATGTCCTTCACCAACACTCAGGGACAGCAACACAAATCCCCTCTCCAGCACTCATGCCACTTTTGCCTTTCTATCCTACCTCAGATCAGTTTGGCCTACTTACATGCTGGACAAGAATAAGAAAAATTAGGATTTCAGGTTCTGTCTCCAAGGCCCTTGGTCATCCAGTTTTAGTGTAAAAGCTGGAGTGAGTACTTCAGAAGGCACTGAAGACAGTAGGCTAGCTTATCACGTGGTGGTTGCCAACACTTCCTGCCTAAGGAGCAAAGAAAACAGCATGTTTTTGGATCACATCTGGAGCAAAACTTACTAAGACACTTCTAAAGGTTCAACTTGAGTTCAAATTATGTTGCTATGAAAGTTTTATTTTTTAATTAGTTTGAAACTTGATTCTCAGTTTGATTTTTTTGGTCTCTGGCAGCATTCTCTAAAGGAAGAAAGCAAGTGCCTGGCATATCGCTGGCCAGCAGAGTCTGCTTTACTTCAGGAAAAATAGGTTTCTTCTTTCCTTGTGTCTGATGCAGGTTGGAACAGGAGAAAACTAGCCTTCAGCCCCTCTCGGTTAGGCAACAGGTTCAAATACATTAATGGAGTGGGGTGCATCACACAAAGAGAAGCTATGTTTCCCCCATAGCGAATCTGATTTGGCTCAGTTGGCACAGCACGCAAGAGCCAAGGGTGCAAAGATCAGGCTGATGCAAATGGAGAGGATAATCCAGCAGTGGTCAGAGAGCAGAGAATGAGGAAGAGGCAGCAGTGGGATGCAGGAGCATCACCTACTGTAGGCCTCGAATGTGTGTGATAGGCTGGATTCCTCTTAGGTAGACATGCAAGGTGGTGTTCTGTCTTTCCCAAATTAACAGCTACCAGGTATGCAGGGAAGGGGAAGTCAAGCTGCCCATCCAAATACTGTCCTCTGTGGAAAGCAGAGACCAGGGTAGATGGGCTTGGATAACCACTGGACCCTTAATCCCACACCACATTCAGGGTCACATCAAAGTAGCTGAGAGCCCTCATCTCTTTAAAGCAGACTCACCTGGGACTGGCCAGCATCAGTTTCCAAAAAATTCCATGAGCACAGTTGCTGGTGCTGGGGTTTGTGGCATTGCTTTAATTTGAAAGCAGCCCAAAAAGAGACTTCTGAATGGAACAACTTCTTGGTGTTTAGGTTGTGGTTATGGGGAAACACTTCTGGGCTGTGCATTTGGTCCTCTGGCTTTTAGCCAAAAATAGTGTTCCTCCATGTAGGGGAATCAGGTTGGGGAGACTTCCACAGAGCTGCTTCCCAGACAGGCCGCTGTGGTGTTTTTAAGGCTCTGCAGCTAATGAGCTGTCATTTTCTGACAGGGAAAATATGGTAGTGGCAGCTACATAGTCAGAGGGACCCTGCAGATCTGCCAGCGAGCCCTGCTCAATGTTCCCTGCTGTGGTAGCCAGTCCAGCCTGAACAGGAGCTAAGGACCAAAGGAAGAAAGAGGGTTGTGTGTAGCACGTGGATGTGTGCATGCTTGATGCTGTGAGTGGGTGTGGGTGTGTGCTCTTTGTTTGTGTGTTTGACTGTGTGAGCTCTACTGTATCTGTGTGTGCTCCCTGCTCTGTGTGTGCATGGGTGCGCTCTACTCTGTCTGTGCATGTATGTGCTCTCCAGTGCATATTCCCGTGCATGCACATATGTCCACTCCCTGCAATGTGTGCACACACGTGTGCCCAGCACTGCGTGTAACAGCGGGGGTGACCCTGCTCTCACACTCTCTCTCAATCACCATTCACAAAAACACCCCATAGAACATGGCCAGCTGGAGCTTCTTTTTTGTGAATGGAGCTGGTGTGCTCCACGGTGTGTGCACACACGTGTCTCCAGTGTGTGTGTGTGTGTGTGTGTATGTGCCTGTGTTTGCTCTGCTCTGTGTGTGTGTGCACGTCTCCAGTGTGTGTGCACATGGATGTGCTCCCCAAAGTATGTGTGTGTCTATCTGTGCACATGTGTGTGCACATGTCTGGCAGTGCTTGTTCCACGTGTGTCCCAGTGGGCGACCCAGCTCTCATGCTCGCTCTCTCTCATTCCTCATTCACAAAACCTCCCAGCAGAACATGGCCAAACAGTGCCTCTTTTTCTGTGAATGGAGGCAGCGTGCCCCTCAGTGTTTGTGCATGTGTGCTGTAGTGTGTGTGTGTGTGTGTGCCTGTGTGTGCTCTCCAGTGTGTATTCACATGTGCTCCCCAATGTGTGCATGTGTCCTCCCCAGTGTGTGTGCACACGTGTCTCCAGTGTGTGCACATGTGCTCTCCAACGTGTGTGCATGCATGCTGTTCTCTGTGTGTATGTGCTTGTGTGGGCTCCCCAATGTGTGTGGAAGTTTGCTCCACAGTGTGTGCACACGTGCTCTCCAGTGTGTACTCACACGTGTTCTGCAAGGTATGTGCCCCCCACTGTGTGTGCATGTGTACTGTACTCTGTGTGTGTGCCTGTGTGTGCTCCCCTATGTGTGTGCACACGCGTGCTCTACTCTGTGCGTGTGCGAGGAGGAGGGTACGCGCGTGGAACTTCACCCCACCTACCCACCCTCCCTCTCTCCCTCCCTCCTTCTCTCAATCTCTCTCTCTCTCTCCATTCACAAATCCGCCGTGCAGAAGATGGCCGCCTCGCCCCTCTTCGCATTTTTTTTGCGAATGGAGAGAGGCAGTGCTTGTCCAGCCCCGCCCCCTCGGCGCGAGACCGGAGGGGCGGCGGGGCGGGGCTGTACGGGGGCGGAGTGGAGGTCTGCTGCGCGCGCTGGCCGGCGCCGGCCGGGTAAAGGCGGACTGGAGTCGCGCCTCCTGCCTTCTCCTCCTTCTCTTCCTCCTTTTTTTCACCTTCTCGTCCCTCGTCCTCCGCCATGGTGGCCCCCGAGGGCCTGCGGGAGATGGAGGGCAGCGCGCTGCGGCGGCTGGTGTGCGGCGAGGAGCCCGGGGGTCCCAGCGGGCGGTGCCTGGTGCTGGACTGCCGGCCGTTTCTGGCTCACAGCGCCGGGCACATCCGCGGGGCGCTCCACGCGCGCTGCAACACGATCGTGCGGCGGCGGGCGAAGGGTGCGGTGAGCCTGGAGCAGATCCTGCCGGCCGAGGGCGAGGCGCGCGCGCGGCTGCGGGCGGGGCTGTACGCCGCCGTCGTGCTGTACGACGAGCGCAGCGCGCGCGCCGAAGCCCTACGCGAGGACAGCACCGTGGCCCTCGTGCTGCGCGCGCTCCGTCGGGACGCGGCGCGCGCCGACATCCGCCTGCTCGCAGGTACCCGGGGGCGGGGGATGAGGGAGAACCTGTTCCCAGGGATGATGGGGGGGACCTAGGTGATGGGGAGGAGGGACACACCTGGATAATAGGGGACACCTGGATGATGGAGAAACTGACCCCAGGGATGATGGGGAGGGCATGGATAATAGCGGGGAGACCTGGTCCTAGGGGTGATGAGGGGGGACATACCGCGTTAATAGAGGGGACGCAGTCCCAGGAATAAAAGGGGGGACCTGGATGAGGAAGGAACTGGTCCCAGAGATGATGAGGGGAGAACATGGTTGATGGGAGGGACAGAACGGGGACAGACCTGGTTAACAGAGGGGACGCGGTCCCAGGGGTATTAGAGGATATACTTGGTCCCAGAAGTGACCTGGATGGGGGAGGACCCAGTCCTAAAGATGATGAGGGGGATACCTGGTCCTAGGGATGATGGGGGGGGACAAACCTGGATAACAGAGGGGAAAAAGTCCCAGTGATTATGGGGAGTACCTGGATGAGGGGAGAACCTGGTCCCAGGGATGATGAGAGGGACCTGGATGACAGGGGGGACATGGTCCCGGGGATATTAGGGGCTATAATTGGTCCCAGAAGTGATTGGGGGTGACCTGGATGAGGGGGGACCTGGTCCAAGGGATAATAGCGGGAATACCTGGTCCTAGGGGTCTGTTACCCGATAGGGTAATAGATGGGACAATAGATGGGACGTGGTCCCAGGGATAATGAGGGGGACCTGGATGATAGGGGTGATACGGTCCCAGAGATAGAAGTAGGGATGCCTTGTCCCAAGGATGATGGAGGAGACACCTGGATGATGGGGAGAACTTGGTCCCAGGGATAATAGTGGGGATACCTGGTCCTAGGGATGATGGAGTTACACTTGGATAATAAGGGGGACACAGTCCCTGGGGTAGTAGGGGGGACCTGGATGATGAGGGGGGCGCATGGTCCCAGGGATGATTGTGGGGGACACAGTCCCAGGGATAAAAGGGGGTATACTTTGTCCCAGAAATGACTGGGGGGGACCTGGATGAGAGTGAACCTTGGGGGTGTGGACACTTGGCACCAGAGATGACGTGGGTGGTAACCTGGTCCTGGGAATGATGGAAGGGAAAGCGACCCGGTCCTGGGAATGATAGTGGTGGAGAACCTGGTCCTGGGGACAATGTGAAGGGACCTGGATGCGGGGGAACCTGGTCTTGGGTATGATGATGAGGGAAGTAACCTGATCCCAGGGATGAGGGGAGAGAACACCTGGCCCCAGGTATGAGGATCTGGCCAGGCTGCATTCTGTCCCCGCTCTTCCTCCTCCCCGCTGTCCCACCAGGAGGTGGGAGCCGGTGAGGTTGGGGGTGCTGAGCTAGGGGGCTCCACCCAGTGAGGGTGGCAAGTAGGGACAGCCAGAAGCACAGCCATCATCCCGGGAGAGCATGGTGAGACTGCCCTGTGTGGACCCTATGGGACATGAGGCAAACACAGTGGCACCGGGCACTCCAGATGGAAGTGGGGGTTGGGCATCCCCCCTCTTTGTTTGAGTTCATTCGCAGCCCCACGGTGCAGAGAAGGGTGTCAGTACAGGACCAAATGCCTAGTGCCGTGCTGATGTCTCTTTGCAGCAGGCAGAAAGCCTCAGGATGCCGCTTTTGCAACTAGAACAGCAGCTGGGGCTTTCTCCCTGCCATGCTCTTGGATTCAATGAGATGCTGTGAACGGTTGGAGCTGCTGCGCCTAAGAATTGCCATGAGAGGATTTAGAGGAGGCGGATACTCAGCTGAGGTTCCTGACTGAGCTTGGTGGTTTTTTTTCTTTTTTGTTTACAGCCCAAGAGTTAATTTATTCCTTGGTTTACTTACAGCAGGGGTGAGGATGCATGTGCAGAGTAGCAAATCCATTAAGAGGCTTGATAGGTGAAGGAGGTAGATCTCCTGTTGTACTAGATACAGTAAAAACAGCAGGAGCTGTTGCAAGGGTGTGATATGATGTGCTGCCATGGGAGTGATCCCTGCAGCAAGGGCTCACTTGGGAACATGCTTTTGGGTGCTTTGGTGGTGCTTGAATCTGTGTACATGGCAGGAAATGCTGCTTTGGTTCAAGGATGGCTGTTGTCAGCTGAGGTCTTGTGGTACCCCTGTGGTTCTCGTGGGAGGTTGTTTGGGTTTTCCAGTCTTTTCTTTTGAAGGCATGGGCCCCTAGGAACTTGGGCTTGGCACTAGAGACCTCTTCCTTGCTTACCACAGAGCTACTAAAATGATGGAGCTCGCTCTGATTTCATAAAAGCAGTGCTAACCCAGAACTGTGCCTGGCCAAATGCAAATTTGTTGGGTGCAGGTCATGCAAAGACCCATATCTGTTTTGTGTGGCTCAGACTGCTGCCAGGTTCCCTGTGAAACATCCCAGCTGGGTGTTGCTTGGCCATGGGGACCTGCACGGTGTGGTTCCTGTGCTGGGCAGGACCTGCCATGTGCCACCAGGATCTGCAGACTGGATGGAGCTGCTGGATGTGGTGCTTGACTGAGAAGGCATTAAATCAGATAAGATACATTGAAGAGAAAACTTTTGACTGTTTGAAAGGGCTGCTTTACCTTTCCAAGGAGGGAGTCAACTTCCACACTTCACCCTAGGTGCCTTCTTCCTCACAGGATGGCGTTCTGGCCACCAGGGTGGGATGTGGTGGATCCAGGGATTTTAGGATCAGACCTCCTGAAAGGGTCTAATAGGGGTACTTGTTTCTAGGTACTCCTCCAAATTGAACCAGTGGGGCTGCAAAGGGGTGTCAGGCCCTGGAAATACAGCCTCTGCAAACCGTCCTGCTCATGTGGGAGGGACAGTGCCAGTTTAGTGATGTAGGTGCACGTTTCTGCTCTAATGTACTAGACCCCTTCCTTGCAGAGGAGGAAACTATAAAGAACACCGGGATGCCAGCAGTATTGCTCCCTAGCTACCCAGAGATTCCGGGGCTGCTTCACTGGAGTTGCTTGCGTTTGCTCGTCTTTTGAACATCCAGTGTCATTCAGGGCAATCTCAGAGCTAAGGCTGGATAGGGAATATGTGTGCTGCTGTGTGTGCTCTGGCAAGCTTAAATCTGCAGGCAAATCTCGTGCAGTTGGGAAGAGTCTACAGGACCTATCCTGGGAATCAGGGCATATGGATTCCTGCAGTGATGAGAAAATACCTGATTTCCAATGGTTTTAAGGCTCAAGGTCAGACTCTACAAGGATGGTCAGGGCTGTTGATTTGAATGAGAGAAGGAAATGTCACCAGAACTGTTCATCTGTGGCCAATTCTGTGGTTTCCCTGTGCTGGGAATCTGATGGGGTTTGCTCTTGTTTTGCTGTTAGGGAGAACAGAGGTAACCTTTTCTTATCCTCCTGGCAGCGGGTCAAAGGAGCAAACTGTTCATTCACAGAGTGCTTATCTCCATATTCAGCTCACATCCCTTGTCCTTGAGAGGTAGTGGACACCTCTTTCTGGATAGCTTTGCTGTGGGGTTAGCTTCACTGAACCTGGCCAGTGCCAGGGCTTCCCTGGCCTGTTGTTTTGGGAGCTCTGGGCTGGAGGGTCAAGTTGGGGGAATGGGAAGACCTTCCCTGTTCTATATGGCAGGATGATGTGTCTGGGAAAGCTGAGAACTTACCAGTCTTTGGCCTGGGAGCAGCTTTTCCCGTTAAAATCAGAGGATGCTGGTAACGATGCTCCTACATCTTGGAGAGCAGCCTTGGCCTCAGTCTGGGCTTTTGGCAGATGGCATGTAGGGAACTAAACCCTGGACCAGAGAGTTAAGCAGTCAAGGGCATTGCAGAGCTCTTGGAGCTCTGGCTCCAAGGGCATGGAGGGGTGCTTGAGGATTGCTCCTTTGCTGCCAGGAGCCTGGTTGCTCATCCTGGGGCAGGAGACCACTCTGTCACTGTAGCATCATCTAGTGGTGAAGGGCACGGTGAGGTGTGTCAGCTCCAGCTACGCTGTTCTGCAGTGCTCTGAATGTAGCCTGGGATAACACTTCGTGTCTCTTTTCTTGCAGGGGGTTATGAACGTTTCTCCTCTGAATACCCTGAATTCTGTGCAAAGACCAAGTCCTTGAGCAATATGTCACCCCCTACCAGTGCTGAGCCCCTGGATTTGGGCTGCAGTTCCTGTGGGACCCCCCTTCATGACCAGGTATGTCTAGAGGCCCAGTGCTCAGCCATTTTGATTGCTCTTTAGAATCATAGAATCACTAGGTTGGAAAAGACCCCCAGGATCATCGAGTCCAACCACTCCTGAACCATGCCCCTCAGGACCTCATTTAGCCATCCCTTAAACACCTCTAGGGAAGGTGACTCAACCACCTCCCTGGGTAGCCTGTTCCAGAGTCCAGTGACCCTTTCTGTGAAAAATTTTTTCCTGATGTCCAGCCTAAACCTGCCCTGGCAGAGCTTAAGGCTATTTTCTCTCATTCTGTCCCCTGTT
Organism: Coccyzus lansbergi; assembly: GCA_033558105.1. Classification (NCBI taxonomy): domain Eukaryota; kingdom Metazoa; phylum Chordata; class Aves; order Cuculiformes; family Coccyzidae; genus Coccyzus; species Coccyzus lansbergi. Next base: position 183,819 of record JAUMJK010001477.1, on the reverse strand, counting down.
ACTTTGGAGAAGAGGCCAGCTCCCTCCTCTCCACAACCTTCTGTCAGGTAGTTGTAGAGAGCAATAAGGTCTCCCCTTCCAGCACTGCAACCTCATCCTGCTGAGACCTCCAGAGCCAGAGCTCTGTTCCGTCTTCTCTCATGGGAGAGCACGGTGGTCCTCCTGATCCAAGGTTGTTTGTGCTCCCTGTGGAGTAAACAAGCCCAAACCCTGTTAACCATAACTGCCTGTTCCTGAAAAGGAGGGCAGAAATGGGTTTATCAGCTTAGAAAGGTGGCCTCTGCTCTCTTTTGAGGACTCTAGGTCAGGTGACAGCTTCCAGCACTGCTCAGGGCCTCCAGGCCATCTGGATGTGTCCTGCCTACTCCTGTCCCTCAGTCACACTCATATCTGCTCTTTTTCTTTGTCACAGGGTGGTCCTGTGGAAATTCTTCCCTTCCTCTACCTTGGCAGCGCCTACCACGCTGCTCGCCGGGACATGCTGGATGCACTGGGCATCACAGCCCTGCTGAACGTCTCCTCAGACTGCCCCAACCACTTCGAAGGGCACTACCAGTACAAGTGCATCCCTGTAGAGGATAACCACAAAGCTGACATCAGCTCTTGGTTCATGGAAGCGATTGAGTATATTGGTGAGTGCCCACGCAGAGAAACCATATGTTGCCATGGTGGGGAGGAGTAGGGTCCTGCTACGAAGACCCTGGAGCCTTTGGCTCAGCAGGGCCATTTGTTTCACTGGTTGGAGGGAGGTCAGCCACCACCTGCAGGTTTGGCAAGGGACTGGGCTTTGTTGGAAGGGTGTTGCTCTCACATCTCATGCACCATTGCGCTCCAGATGCAGTAAAGGAGTGTTGCGGCCGGGTCCTGGTCCACTGCCAGGCTGGAATCTCCCGCTCCGCCACCATCTGCTTGGCTTACCTGATGATGAAGAAGCGTGTCAAGCTGGAGGAGGCCTTTGAGTTTGTCAAGCAGCGCCGGAGCATCATCTCCCCTAACTTCAGCTTCATGGGGCAGCTGCTGCAGTTTGAGTCGCAGGTGTTAGCCACCTCATGTGCAGTGGAAGCCGTCAGCCCCTCGGGGACACTGCGGGAGAGGGGCAAGGCCACCTCCACCCCCACCTCCCAGTTTGTCTTCAGCTTCCCAGTCTCTGTGGGTGTCCATGCTGCCCCCAGCAGCCTCCCCTACCTGCACAGCCCCATCACCACATCGCCCAGCTGTTAGCTCAGGGGCTGAGGCTAGCCAGGCAGCCCTACCATGTTAAGCAATAGTGCTGGACACTGCCCTTCACCCTGGACTTGACGTGTTTTGTGTAGAGAAATTTCTTACCTCATCTTACGTTTTTTTTTTATGTTTTGCAAGTGTGGAAGTTGTAAAAGCCACAAACCCTGACCTTGTCCAGGCTCTTTGGAGGAGGAAAAAAATAGTATACTGGGTTTCCTCAAGGGCCTGGTCTTCATCTCTTTCCATCTGTATTTTATTGTCTTGTCTTTTTAAGAACAGATGCACCTCCCCACACTTCTGCCCCAGCTTGTCAGGGTTAAAAAGGGAGCAAACAGTCGTCTTAGTGTGCAGCAGCCCTTCCCCTGCACAGAGACAGGGGTGTGCTGGGTGCTGCTCAGCCAGTTGCTGCAGGCAGGGCTGCAGTGAGCAGGAGGGGGCAGCACAGGATGGGCTGCCGCTAGCCTCATTGCTGCCTGTGCAGACCTAAATGTCTCTTTTCTTGCCTCTGTGGATCCTGGTTCCTGCAAAACTTGGGTCCAATTTCCCATGGCTTGAAGAAGAGAAGGAAGGGGTGGGGGCAGCAGTCTGGGCTTTTGATTACTCTGAGTTTCCTCTCCAGCCTTGCCACTGCTACCCTCCTTCCATAAGGAGCAGGATGGGACATGGTTGGGCTGTAATGGAGGAGAGAAGTAGCCAGGTGGAGGTGAGGCTGCCTCACAGATGTCATCCATCCAGTGTTTTCAGTCTTCCTTTCCACCTGAGCTGTGTCTGGTACACCTGTGCAGCACTTGCCTGTGGCTTTTGGTCTAAGCCTACAACATGCATCTTCAACCCACCTGGAGCCTTATTTCCCACCCTACCTCTCCTTCTCCTGAGCCCAGTCCAACACAGAAGATGCCTCCGTGACTGATGTACATATGTAAGGTTTTGTTCCTTTTTTTTTTAAAAATAGAAATTAAATTTTTATTTTATTTATTGCCTGAGGGAGGGAGAAAACAAATTGTTTGGAGGAAATAAAAAGAAAACTGTTTTCAACACTTGTGGCTGAAGCAGATTTGTCTTAAGACCAAGACAGAAAAGCAGTTTGTGCAGACACTCAGCTTTCACAGAACTGTTAAAAATGTATTTATTGAAATTTAAACTATTACAAGTATTACAGATTATACATTTAGCCAAGCACATTTTTAGATCAAACTCAGTTGTTACAGAGATGTTACCTAAAGTCCACCATGTAGGTAGGCTGAGAACCTGCCCATCTTTGAGAGAGAGGGTAAAGGAGGAAATAAATCATATCACAGCTCCAGGTAATTAGCATCCAAGGGAGGAAATATACTGGGCTAGTTATGAATACAAGTTAAACAAAAGAAGGTCTAAAAACTCAACCCCCTGGTATGTTACCATTTGGGCTGGCAGAGGAAAGCCATTAGGAATGAAGATGTATGAGCTTGCAGGACTTCAGCACAGAAAACCCCTATTTCAATTTCCAAAATTGAAGCAAGTTCTGCAGATGTTAAGAACAAACTGTCAAAATTGTCTTGTAATACAGAGCCTCTAATCAGAGTAATTTAGTAATTAAGGGAATCCAACACTAAAATTTGCTGCCACCAGGTTCAGTAGGACAGAAACAGATAGATGAAAACCAGTCAGAAAATATGACCTGACAGGAATATGTGTTAGTGTAACAGGAAATGCATCTGCTTCTCATTTCCTACTGATTCATGGGTTCATTCACCTTCCTTCAAAAGTTTTAACATGCATATGCTGTCCCCTGACCCTTGAGGTTTCTACTAGGGGTTCAGACAGGTGGGAACACTGCCACTGCATCTCTGCAGGTGTACTGCCCTTCTGAAAGACCAGGAGCCTCCCCTGGCCCTCAGAGGACTGAAGGCTTGGAGGTTCACAAGCCATTTGCTACCTGTGTGCAGAACTAAATCTAACTTTCCCATGTCTTCCTTAGCAGGGCTGCAGCACAGCTTAAAATGTCAAACAACACATTAGATGCATCTCCTAAGATTTCTGAGCTAGATTTTCCTGTGGTGAAGCAACATTGAAAGGAAGAAATCCCATTAAAACTAAATTGAACATTTTCTAACCTTCAGCTTCCAGGAATGATTAGCAATGTTCAAACAGATCTGTTTTGTGGTTGGAACACCCACTTCCTCCCTGATTATTTTGGAAAAATCTGTTCTGGAGAATTTCTGTTACCAGTTCCATGTTGAAATTCTAGGTGATGCATGACCTGTGCAGGAGCTCTGACTTCACTGCAGGGCTCCAGGAGTCTTTTCTGAGGAGTTTTGCACTGAAGTAGTTCCCACAGGCCACGCAGTGACACAACACCTTAGCACCCCTCCACACACCTTCCCATGGAGTAGATGTCTGCTCTAACCCACAACAAACAGTAGGATTGTCTCTTTTCCAGAGCCAAGGAAGCACTTTTATCCAGAAGCTATTCAGTCTCATGTGCCTCTTCTGTGTCTGCTGCCTATCAAGGTCAGCGGTGCACAGAACACTTTGTGCAGTTTTCTTTCTGCTTCAGCATAGAATTTTGGTTTGGGGTATTCTGTTATCAATGAGCAAACCATAGAAATTTGCAAAAAAATCAATTCTTGCTGCATAATGCAGGGGGATTCACTCCCATCACATGCAGACAATTCAAACCAGAGGCTAGGAAACACATTGCTCCTCCCTTGGACTACAGACCAATACTGACAGCAAACTGGTGAAACTAGTACGAGAGGTTTGTAACAGTCTCTGTGGAGCTGGGATCAAAATATACTGGCAGATAAAAATGAGAAAATCAGATACACCTTATTAAGGTACTGTACTCTGCTTTAATCATAACAGAAGATTTGTTAACAGCATTCAGACTGCAATGTCACTGCACTAAGGTACCTAATTGATCTGTCTCATGGAAACAATATTAGCAATGGAGAGCAGGAACCCTCCTTTCTTTGCTATGTGGCCAAATTGCTTTGTTTTGCCCTTTAAGGTCCCGTTGCTGCCTCAAAGGGACATGGATGAAAATCAACAGGTATGTACGACAGCCCTCCCTTTTCTCAGCAGACACCATGTTCTGTCCCTGTGGGAAGAGCTCTTTCTGGAGCCAGTGAGGGGTGCCCAGGAACCCAAGCCTGTGAGATGGTTTATCCCAGTGTTTTCTTGCATCCCAGCTCCTACTGTGCATCCACTGGTGACCCAGTGCTGCACAGGAGTATCGCACTGTCAGGGAACTGCCGTTCTCAGGAAGTCAAAAAACTTCACTTCTTAGGAGACAGCAGCTGCCTAGTTAAGGGGGATGCTGGTTTTAAGGTCCCATTCTCTAGGAGTAATTAACTGCCCCAGCTAAAGCAGCAACATCTGTACCCTCAACATCAACAATCTGCCAAGTACAGTTCTACCACCAAAACCATGACCAGCTTTTTCACGGGTAACTGATGCTGATGGGCAGACCCTCACTTTGTTTTGAACTGTAAGAGGAGTTGCAACACCGTACACATCATCAGGTCTGGGTATTCCTCTGTGTCTGGCCACAAACTGATATGAGATCCTGTCATTACAAGACAAAAAACATGCCAAAATTATTTCCTCACACAGCACCTTTACTTAGATACTGGACAGTAATTTTTATCCACTGGAAGGTCAAGACTGCAGAAGAAATCCAGACTAGCCTTTAGTTCAATCAGCACACAGGAAACAACAAGCAAGAACAGGGTCTGGTGCAGGCTTGGTGGGGTTTTTGTGTTTAGATTTGTTCTTGTTTTTGAAAGATGTAAAGCTCTTAACTTCCACACTCACATCAACCATTTTGCTCACCTAAGCAGCACAACTGTTTTACCACTTAAAACTACGTCTACTCGGGAATGGTGAGCAACACGCACTCTTAACACTATCTGAAATCCTAGTGTAGATAGGCACATCCCCCACTCCATTATTAACTAAGTTAAAAACAAACCCCAAACTTAAATGATGAATACAAAGCTTCAAAGCCTAGTGGTGATCTTCGCAATCCTAACGCTATTAAACAAGTAGCCAAAATACAAGCACCCAATTTTATCAATGAAAATTTGATTAAAAGAACAACTAGGCTAAGAGCCTGGCTTGGACTTCGAAGCTACATACTTAATCAGGTCACAAAATGAAGTGAGAACCAGCCAGTTTCAGACAAATAGAATCCAAAGTTCAAGATCTGCTGCAGTATTGCTATTTCTAAGGTTTTCATTAGAGATACTACAAAGAGGTGATGTACCGGTAGCCAGATTGCATCAAATGACTGATTTTACAGTGGATGATGTTCCTCTATGAGGATAACTTACTTCAACATTAATATCTTAATGTTAAAAATGAAAACTTTATGTTTTAATGCTGAATGTGAAAAGCTCTTCAGGATTAAGTTTGTTTTATCCAAAGGCATCAGCAAAGTCCCACTTGTGGGGAGCACATATATTCTTGTAAACTAAAAGCACGCTATTCCATCACTTCCTTGCTTAAAAGGTGATAAAACCTGAACGCATGAATGGGATGGTGGCTGACAGGGAAATGTACAGCTCCAAGGAACCTTTTATTCTTCAGTAATTACATGCTCAACACCGAAGCACATCTCCTTGCACTGACTGTCAAGAAAAGAATTAACACTGCTCAAATTTCAATCTTCTCTTAAGTTGTTAAAACAACACGAAGAAGTCTGTTTCTACTTTTGTTAAATGCATATCCTCCAGGACAGGGACTTCTGAAATTGTTTGATGCTGTGCTACACAATGCTTTAAATCCCTTTCTCCTACCCAGTGAAATAAACCTGGGAACTTGCAGGGAAAGGGATTAGTGTGAACAAATCCTAGCTTTGTCCTCTGGTATACCTGCAAACAAATCCACTTGCCAGCTGATGTTTTAAAAGTTCATTCTGATCAAAATGTAAAATAGATATTTAAAAGCATTAGTATTTTTGTAAATCCCTTAAGCTCTTCAGTTATGATGTCACATACAAAGTCGTGACATGAAACTGCTAAAATACACTCTCCCTTACCAGTTTGAAACCCATTATTGAGTTCCATATCACAGAAGGACACAAACCAGGTACGCCCTCTTGTCTCATCTTCTGACTTTTCACTCGCTATTTCTCAACACAATCATATGTCACTGTGACTGGAGAACATTTCACAAATTGCATGTATTTAAGAGGAGTCTTATGAAACGTTCCTTTTAGAGATGCCAGCAGAGGGCATTAACCTGCCTTATGCAGTTCTTCCAAGCACAAGAGCTGGTCTTACCCTTGCACACTTCCTAGGACTCCAGAAAACTCAAGACAAAACAGTGAACTAACAATTTGTTTCCACTCCAAAGTTACACTCACTTATATTATCATTTCCTCAGAGGTGTGCAAAAAAGCCCCTCTGTTGAAGAACTGGACCTAGCCCCTTCTCAGATTAAATTTGTATTGCATTATTAATGATTTCAGTCAAATCGACTTCGTGCAAAATATCCTGAAGAAGGTTCTGGCTCAACTTCAGAATACAAGAGAAAAATAAATAGTTGACTAGGATCTCTTGGAAACATAAAACAAATGGTGTATGCTGAAAAGAAAATGATGGGCTTAATGCAATTTATCTGCAAATAAAATAACTAGAATAGTAGTGTCTGAAATTTTAACATGTGAGGTGGCATTGATGAGGATTTCCATTTGCACAATAATGTTCCCAAAGTCTAAGTAAAACCAACATTATTTTACCTGTGGTAACTGCAGAGACCAGAAGCCTGAGATTATGTTATTAAAAGGCAGTCCCTTGTAAACTTTCCTGCAAAGGAACAGTAGCAGTTGAGTATGCAGGAGTTACTCATATCATATTCATCAAGACGGCAATCCTTATAAAAGACATACAGCTTATTTTCAGGTTGTTAAGGATTTCATATGATACTGATTTTGTGAAATATGTATCCAACCAGTCCAAGATCGAAGTTGCATCCTCCTTCACTGCTCTGAAGCTACTAGGTCTTTTGCTCTGCTGCTGTTGCTGTCTGTGAGGGAGCTTCTGGTTTCACAATCTGGTATGTAATGAGATATTCTGGGTATGCCTGAAAGTTCAGACAAGAAAAAAAAAAAAACATTGCTTTCTGCAGATCTTAGCAAGCTCATGTTTTGGGTTTCACTAAACAGTTATCAGGAAGGGCAGTGCAAGAATTGTCTCTATGTTTGCAGAGTGTAAAAGAAAAAGCACAGTTCAAATGTAGCCAGAACTCATGAAACCCTGCAAGGGCAGGTGAACCAGGGATGAACTAATTCCTTATAACACTGCAAGAAGGGAAGTAGCTCTGCTGAAAGGATACAGGAGCGCCTGGGTGACAGCAAGGGAAAGCAGAATCAACAGTGTGTCCTGGCAACAAAGGCTACCAGCATGCTGTTATACCATCAGCCACAGCACAGACAGTCCACTGAGTGTAGCGAGGATTAACTGTTCATTCAGTACTCCCTAGACCGCATCTAGAGAACTGCATACAACTTTTGGGCCCTCCAATACAAGAAAGTTGCCAACAAGCTGGAGCCAAGTTCAGTGAAGGATCAGTGAGGAGCGAATTAGAGGATAAACAAGAGGCTAAGGGAGACGGGCTTGTTCAGTTCAGAAAAAGGAAGGTTTTGTGGGACCTTATATCAATCTTCCATCATGTATGGAAGGCTACTGAGAAGACAAAGCCAGACATTTTTCTGAGCTGTGCAGTAGAATGAGATTAATGAAATGAGGGAGGTTCCTACTGGACATATTTTTTGCTCCGAGGATAATTAAAAAAAGCAGCTACTTCGGGAGGCTGTGAAACACCACTTTTCAAGGCCTTCAAGACCTGCCTGCTCAAAGAAAGCACACAGCAATCTGGTCTGAATTCAGAATGAATGAGAAGCTGGCCTAGGTAACCTCCTCAAGGTTCCTCCTAACCTGAATTTATTATACCACCTGGGAGCCATCCAGAGCAAACCACTTTTCTAAAGTAAGGGTCTAGTCAAGTTAAAAAATCACTTCCTGAAGATTGCTGTCCTACTTCAGCTACCATTTAAGGGTAGTCTCTGGCAGACAGCGACACTGACAGTGCTGGGAATCTACAGGCAAAAAGCCCAGAATCCTCATAACTACAAGAGCTCCAGAAAGAGAATCACAGAATCACTAGGTTGGATCATCGAGTCCAACAATACGCACATATCGTTACTGCAGTAATGCCAGTAAAATGCAATGGGAGAACCAGTGCCTACTAGCAGCTCCGCACAGGGGGAGTTAGGCAATTCTGCATGGTATAAATCAGAGCAGCTCAGCAAACAGGAGTAGAATTTACTGGCTCGTTATTTCCACAAAAAATCTTATCAACCAGGTTACCACAGCTCACGTGGTATGGAAACCAGTCACATCCCTGCTCCAGCTTCATGCTCTGCCCTTCTGTAAACCCAGTCCTTGTTAGCCCAAATACCTGTTCTCCTCTGTAGATAACGTATTCAGCATACGCAAGTCCATTCACACTTGGCCGGCCAATAACTGAATGGTGCCCTGGAGGGGCATGAGCCATTTTCATCGTGCTGAACTGAAGAAAGGATTTTCCAAGGGTCACTCTACAGAAGAGCATTTGTCTAAAGCAAAAAAAAAAAAACAACCCATCATTTAAAAATATCTTACTAGGATTTATATGGTTCCAGAATTATTTCAATCTTTTGAGTTAATTTTGTTACAATTAATTTCTCAAGATTTTTTTGAGAAGCAATTTAGAAACTAGTTCTAAAGCTGCACAAAATCTGTGCCCTCCCCCCCAAAAAAATCTTTCTTGACACAGAAGGGAAACCACACATTTTGTTTAGCCCTCATGCAGAGGGCTTGTTCTAGTTCATTTTATATAACTCACTGGTGCTACTAGTAGGGTAGTAGGCAAAAAGCACACTGATCTACTCCAGTACAAAACAAAGCTGTGATTAAGTCCTGTTCACTACTTCCAAAATGATCTGATCCATAGTACAACACTGCACTGCTGACCACCACTTTGCACTGTAGTCTTGTTCTGAAAGTGCCTGGAGTTTAAAGCTGTTTTCTCCTGACTCTTCATTTTCAAATCTGCTGTTACAAGCCTCTTTCCCAAGCTGCAATTCACTTTGATTTATAATCACTGGATGCTTAGAAGTAATTTTTGACCTTTCTGTGGGACTTACTGCATTCATATCCTTTTTTGTTGAGCCTTGACAAATAGAAAGCTGCATTTTTCCTGCCATGACAAAGCTCACGGGGCTATCCTCTCCCAGCAATTCATTCTAAGGCAAGACTGTAAAAGCTAGGCTGACTAGAAATAGGTACAGGGAACTCTGATGGGCTCCTACCTGTGGCAGATATAGCAGGACCTGTCTTTGTGTGTGGGACAGCCTGTTCCTCCCCCTATCCCATACACATATTGGTTGCTTTTTGAGGAGTTCTCCGCAAAGTAAATTCCAGCTCCAAACATTCCTCCAATGTACGCGTGCCTTTCATCGAATCCTTTATGAATGATAGCATTAATAAAAGGAGACCCTAGAACAGAATGACACAAATCGATGTATTGGCACACATACTTGTGAAGCTCTATAGTAATACAGGACTATGTCAAGAGGAACTGGTCAGCCTCAAACAGACCATTGAATACCAGAAAGCATGCTCAGTCAGCTGGAAGGGGGTGATACCCAGCAGGAGGCAGTGATGTGTGGGATTTATCATTATATAACCAAGATCCCATGCGTGAATCATATTTCTTACTCACTTCATAGACCTCATTTAATGGCTTCCCCCTTCTCATTTCAGTCCTATTTATCTTGTCTATGCACACCTTCATGAGTAGTCAGTACTGCTTAAGATGGGGCAAGATCTCAGGACAATCATACCCAAAACCAATTTCCTAGGCGGAATCATGGAAGAATTTAGGGCAGGGAGGACCCTCAGGCAACTGTCATTTGCGGGCACTTCTGGATGCTTCTAGAGAACATCTTGCTGCAACTCATGGTTCATTTTGATTCCTTTTCCTGATGGTTGCCTGAAGTACCCGAGTAAAATACTTTTACTCTGTGTGCTGCTCTCCTCTTTTAGAAGACACTCTGTGTTTCTCACAGCAATGTAACGTCCTCCCAGGAGCTTTACTGAAAAAGACTAAGATATAGCTTATCAAAAGACTTTGTTTTAATTTATAATTTTTTTTTTAGTGTTGCTTTTCAAAATGCAGTGACTGCACAGTCTAGCTCCACCACCGCCATGTCTCAGTATTTCTAGTGGAGAAATACCATTACTGAACAGGACGGTGACATGGCAACATTAACGTTGTCTGGGAGTCCTTGTAAGACTTTCCTTTTTTTTAAATACCACTTCATACCTATAGAGATCACTTCCTTACCATGAAACAACATCCGTTCATTGTGATGATTATGATTCTCCTCTGAGACCTCCTTCTGCCTGTGACAGAACCTCTCCCGCAACTTCTTGTTCATGACCTTTTGAATCTGTAGTGGTACAACAGGTCCAACCATACTTGAATTGGCATAAAAATGAAATATGTTTTCACAGAGTTCACATAAATTTGACAGGGAAACTAAGACTAAGACACATGAATGGCATAAAGAAGCACCATGGTTATTCAGTATGCAAGGCTTTCAAACAAGTTGGTAGCACATGCTCACAGATGGCTAAAATATTGTGAAATTGCAGCCTAATATCTTGGGTTTAGGGGAGACTTTCAGGCTTTTTACTTTACAGTTTATAATACCACCAAAACCTACAAACTGTCTGAAATGCCTTCCCTCTCTGGTTTGACCTCTTTTGAGCAATCCAGGCAAGCTTTTTGAGGTTTGAATCTGTAGGAGACGTGCTATTTAAGCTATCCGGAGATATTGTTCCAGCCACAATCTCTAACGCCACTCTGGATTCTGTAAATGACTTCACCTTCACCGCTCTCCATTATCTTTGAAAGATCATGGAGAACAGGGGAGGTGCCTGTGGATTGCAGAAAAAGCAATGTCACTTCAGTCTTCAAAAAGGGTAAGAAGGAGCACCTGGGAAACTACAGGCCACTTAGCCACCCCTGGAAAGGTGATAGAACAGCTCATTCTAGATGTCATCTCCAAGCATGTGGAGGAAAACAAGGCTATTGGAGTGGTCAACAAGTTCACCAAGTGGAAATCATGCTTGACCAACCTGATAGCCTTCTATGATGGCTAGAGGACAGGAGACCAGCAAAGCTTTGATGCTGTCTCCCCTAACATCTTCACAGGTAAGCTTAGGAAGTTTCGGTTAGATGAGCGGACAGTAAGGCAGGTTGAGAACTGGCTGGATGGCAAAGCTCAGAAGGTTGAGATCAGTGGTGCAGAGTCTAGCTGGATGTCTGTGCCCTCATGGCCAAAAAGGCCAGTGGAGTGCACAAAGAATAGTGTGGCCAGCAGGTCGAGGGACGTTCTCCACCCCCTCTACTCTGCCCTAATGAGACCTCTCTGGAGTATTGAGTCCAGACTCTCTTCAGTGGTGCCTAGTGACAGGACAAAAGGCAATGGGCACAAACTGGAACACAAGAAGTTCCATCTCAACACAAGGAAAAACTTCTTTACTGTGAGGGTGATGGAGCACTGAAACAGGCTGCCCAGGGAGGTTGCAGAGTCTCCCTCTCTGGAAATATTTAAAACCCACTGGGATACATTCCTGTGCAATCTGTTGCGGGTGAACCTGCTTTAGCAGGGGGGTTGACTAGGTAATCTCCAGAGGTCCCTTCTGACCTCAACCATTCTGTAATTCTGTTATTGGCTTCAGGACTTATGATCTACTGGGTTAACTTGCAAAGGCTCTGCACAGGCTCACTTTTCAAACAGATATACATGAAGGGTTTACTGGGCGTTGGGAACAGAGTCCTTTTATCATTTTGTTTACTTCTGTTTCCCCTCAAAAAGGAACCAGAAAGTGTACTTTCCCTCAGAAAGACAACACTGTTTCCTGATATGCCAGGGCTTGTAAAACCTATGTTTGACAGGGGTAAAGAAGAAGGTGTCAGGATCCAAAGTAGCATAGCGAGATAAAAATTTTTAATAAAAAGTCATGCTCAATCTTTCCCCCTCCCAAAAAATCTCTTTTAAAAAGACAAGAAAAGCCTACACTGAGAAAAAAACCCCCACTATCTGTGTTCCAAAGTCAAATATAGAAAATTAAGTTAGGCTGTGAAATATTATTTCAACAAAGAACTTGAAATATAAAAGGGTGACCCATTACACCAATTATGCCTGCTTGCCTAAGTAGCAACTTATTTTACCACATAGAATTAAGAGATTTTGAAACTTACCCTGATAACATTATACCTATTGAAGATCCCGCCAGCATTTCCACCATCGCGATGCTCCCGGATTGTACTCTGCATCTACAGAAATGAACGTAACTGTATGTTCAGCACACAATGCCTGCTAATAAGGCAAAGTATTCATGCAACATCTCAATATATCACTGGCAACAACACACACTGAAAACCAAAAAATGTTAAAAAAATCCAAACCAAAACCTCAATTTTAAACTGAACTACACTTTCATTTCTCAGGCACCCAACACCCTATGCTGTTCCACAATAAAGAAGTTGAATGATACATTTATCCAATCTTGTAATAAAAATTTACTTAGGAAAAAGAAGGACAGTAGCACTCGTTATCAAAATTATACACAAATAGAAAAACTTCTTTAGATTGGAAAAAATCCTTTGAAAATGAATAAACAATAAGATAATTTTGAAGTAATAGCAAGTGTGTTTCTAAGGATCACAGTTTGTATTTCTTAGTGATAGGAAAATGCTTGCACTGTAGATTTTCCTGTGTCATTAGCAGCCCCCAAGAATTTCAACAGTTTCACTGTATCTTTTCCTGTGATATTTATAGCTACAGCAACAACATTTAGTAACAGCTCAAATAAATATCACAATCAACTCTACCAGACAAGTGACCCTTTCTGTCAGAAAAGTTTATACAGAAGATCTGCATAGACTCCACTTTACAGAATTACTAACCAAAAATATTCCAGGCTAAATTGACAGCAATCCTGAAAATCTTAGATTTTTAAGATGATGCCAAACCCTTCTGTGCTACAGTGTAAGAACACTAGATAAACTGCAAATGCACAGTAAACTGGAGGTTTTTTTCAAACACAGCTCTTCAGGAGTTCTCTTATGATTTAATTTTTCTTTCAAAATGGTATTTGCTTGTAGTTTACTTAAATAAAAGAGTATGTGTGTGTGTGTAGGAGGCAAAATTACAGTCAACTTTCAATTATCCAAGAGCTGTTTATCTGGGTTACAGACTAACTAAGACATTGAGACAAAAGAAAACAAAGCTGGTTCACATGCAGAAACAGTCCGAGCATAGAAAATGCCTACAGATTTGCAAGATCTCAATCCCTTGGTCTTCACTCATGGCCTTTGATTTGCACAGGGTTGCCTTTCTGCAGAAAGCTGTGGAAACCCTTGCTGTGAAAACCCTTCTTTGAGATGACATCCAAAACACAAAACCAAAAAGGCACAACTGGGAAAACACTAAGGAAGCACACAGATCACATATGAAATCCTGGAAGGATACAGCAAAATAATTTCCATCATGGCTCTCTATAAAAAGACAAATCAAGAGCCCTAAACTCTGCAATTCATACACCTAAGCATACTTCATTAGTTTTAATCTGTGTTGCATGCTTTAGCTCTGAGGATTTATAAACGAAAAGAGAAATACATAGGCACTGGAGTATTAAGAAAGTACTTGCAATACCTCCTCTTCTACAGACTGATACTCCTTATCGTCGGGAGCAAGGTCAAGCAGAATGGTCCCCTGACTCACGCAGTGGAAAGTCAAATAAGGATTGGTACCTGCAAAGGAATTAAATAAAAATCAACAGGAGAAAACAATACCAGCTCTATCTGTATCCAGCATCACCATTATTGTTCTTAAATAATCCTGGTACAATAGGAAATGCAAAATAAACACAAAGCAGAGGCATAACCTTGAAAAGAAAGTGATTTTGCTAGCAGCAGAGGCTTTAAAAGAGAGAAGGAAAATGCATGTGGGACATAATTACATTTTATTGTTTACACTTCCAAGAAAAGCATCTGAGAAGTGTGAAGAAGCAAAAAACTCCATCAGGTCAACACTTCAGGATACAACAGGCCTGTGGACAGGTATACAGTGCAAATCTATCCAAAACCTCCTGCCTGGGTAAAGAGTCCCTGGAAACTGGCACAGCCACCACAGCAGACTCAGGGGTGTCCATTCTCTGGAAAAGCAAGTCCTATTCTCCTCAGTAGGCTCTTTACAACCCACTGAGCCATCAGATATGCCAGCAAGTACATTCTCCCAACATTCAGGTTCTTTCAAGTCCTGGTGACAAAGCCTACATTTACGGAAGGTGGGTGACTGCTGAGAGTCTGCTGTACGCTGAGACTAACCAGTAGAACTGTCATATTTACCTTGCTGCCCTCCTAGAAGTCTCTCCACACCTTTAATTAATTTATGACGGTGTCCATATGCATTGATCCCAATTTCTTTAAGCTCTTCATGACCCATGTCTGCCAGCACATCCAGGGTTATCTGGAAATGAGAAAGACCACAAAAATCACTTCCCAAACTTGGGCTGATTCCCAAGGCTGAAGACCCATCAGTTCACAGAATGGAACATACTGATGCTGCAAACAAGAGAGTGTATATATATTTTAAGTTTTGCTACACTTCTAATTGCTGCTACCTTCTGGCAAGCCTCTCCCAGTCAGCAACATACCCAGCTGCTACAGCCTGAAGCTGTGCGAAAATTTCACTTTTCTTACAGCAATATAACAGGAGAAATTTACACATTAAACTAGAATGGGAAGGTCAGTAAATGATGAAAAAACATGCAACTTGATTCAAAAGAACCTGGATCGTTAGTACAACTGGACTTGCAGGTATTAACTCCATCCCCTACAAACTGAATATCACTAATTCAAAAGAAAGCAACTCAGGCAAAGAATTAATAGCTACACTGAACATCTGTCCAATTGAGCAGTAAACAACCCTACTGAGATTGCCATGGAAAAGCCACTGAAGATGTAATTCCAGAACATTAATAAAATACAGAAGAATCTCAGATAGCAGAAAGCATCAGCAAAGATCCAGTACAAAGAGGAGGCTAGAGCCAAGGTGAAAAAGTGCACATGGAGATACTGCAATGTTTAGAAAAAGTTGTTTAAAGCAATAAGCTCAAGGAAGGCAAGCTTGGTTTCACTAGAGAGTAAATTACATGCAGAGCTAAACCATTTCAAAATTATGAATGAATACAGTGACTCTGATTTGCATTATTAAATCTTATTAGCAGGGACAGTTAGGGAAGCAAAAGCTGAACAAAACCAGGATGGCAACAGGAAGGTGTGAAAAATAACAAAAAAGAAATGTGAGCAGAATATGGGTTGGTTTAACCTTGGTTTGCTTCTAAATAGAAGCTGTTCCAAATTAAAGAAAAGAATTTATACTTTACATATATGAAGGAAAAGAGATTATATGGACTTTTAAGTTTGTGGAGATACTTCCTGTAACAATTCACGGAAACAGCTGGCAATTTTTCTATAAGCAACACATTACACTTCAAATGTTTGTTTCCTGATCTCTCATAAAAGATTAGCAGCAGCCGCCTGGGAAAAAAATAAACATCAAATCCAGTCTCTTGCACTTGTACCTTTCACTTCCACTGTTGTCTTCATTTAGCTCAAACAAACTAATGATCTATTTAACTGTACCATGTTAAATTGAAGAAGGATATATTAAGTTAGTCTACAAATGTACTTCTGCTCTGAAAACTTATGTCATCTTGCGAAACTGTCCCTTTAGTTGTATTATTGTATTGAAAATTATTGATAAAACTGCATATTTTTCCCCTATCTCTCAATTCCATTTAAAACATTTCTAGCTCTGCAAAGTCCAGTTAATGCTACAATCCTTACATATTAAGCAATTACATTTCTACATTCTCTCTAATGTGGCTATGCCCTGCTAAAATCAGATTTTTATTTCAGCTTATAGTCAAACTGTGCGGTTTCCTAGCTCTAACCAAAGTGTCACATGCAGCAGTACGGGTGGCAAAAAGCTTAGTCTGGATGCCAAAACTGCCAAGGGGCAAGTGCAGGTGACATTCCAACTTTGTTGTAACCAACATGTTCAAAATTCACAAGGACCAGTGTAACTCTGAGAATACAAGCCAAACTGGCAGTCATCATATATGCATGGGAAAGTGAAAGACACTGGATAGGTGAATCAAACAACAGAAGAGATTTGCACAGGTTTCTCAAGTTCACCATGAAATATTCGGTGACTTATCTGCAGTTCTCTCAGATGTATCCATTTTTCTGTAGATGTGAAGTTGGTTTCTTTGTTTCCTTTTTACAATTAGGGAATGAAAATGTCACTCAAGCTTATTAGATCAGCCTATCCTTCAAACACATGAGCAGAGCCGAGGCTTGCCACTTACCTGTTCTGTCTCAAAGATGTCCCGAAGGTGCTCAAGACCTAGACTTTTTAGGAACTGGGTAATGTTCATGTCAAGACCAGAAACTGTAAGAGAAGAAACAAGTCATTTGCACCTGAATTTAAAACAAACAAACAAACAAACAAGAGAAATGCTGCCAATACTCTCAAAATTCCAAACTCTGGTTTTGGGGGTTTTTTTATAATCAATTTTGCCTATAATAAACAATGTGCTTCCACTGTGTGTGAGCTCAGTTCAAAGCTCAGTACTGTTCCCTCCTTGGAAGCAATTCTTAAAAAGCAAAAATTACCTGTGGTAAATACAGGCTTCTATTGCAAAGGGAAGGGAAGGAAGGGGTGGTATGTATACTTGCTATGTAAACGCTTAGATGGTGACAAAGCATGCATTCCAGGTTTAAAAAGCCTTAGTAAAATCCCCAAGCCATCATAATAATAATTCCTTCATCAAAATATTTCTGTACAAAATAATCAACAAACACTTGGGCTCCTAATTACAACTGCCTTTGTAGTCAGACCTAATAACAGATAGAACCTAAAGCCGAACAGCCGACAACACTCATGGCAGAGCACATGAAAACAGAGCAAGCACCAGAGGCTTTACAATGCAGGTAACAGCTCAAGCTGTACAATATTTTCTGGCTAGTCAGAAATGCTTTTCAGATAAAGCAAGGTCTATTTTGATACTAAGCTACTGTACTTCCACCAAGGCAAACTTGTCCAGCAGCAAATGCACCTTCTCCTTCCTTCCTTTCAGTTCCTGCTGCTCCATCACCAGCATTGGATGCCCCTCCTACGGCTAGTTCTGCCAGTGGCCCAGTGAGGTTATCTATACTGCTGGCAGCGGACAGGCAGGACGGCGTAGATGCTGGTGAGATCAGGGAGGCACTAACAACAGTAGCTTGAGGCTTAAAGCATGTAGGCAAAGCTTCTGGAGGCATCGCATCTATCAGCAAAGCTCGGATATCATCAGCCTGAAAACCAGAAAGAACATTCAACATGAGGTTCTATTGCCACAAGACACCGATCTCTGGAAATATTTTTTCTTTTAATTGATCATGCTGTCCCCCCACTAAAAAGAAAAGTACAAACTTCTGTAACATGGAAATTCATGTTTACAAGAACATTCTGATTCACTGCTCAGATGTAGGTGAATCACGCTTTCCCCATTTCTAAAGATATGTAAAAATGTATAACTAATTTCCTTTCTGGCCAAACGCCTTTATAGGTGTTAATGCAGTAACTACATCTGAAATCCTTCACAACTTAGGCCAAAAATGTTGTCTTATCATTTCTCTGTCAGGTTCAACTTCTGGTCTAGTATTTTGCACTAGATCGACCTTTCAATGGCAGGACTTTACCACTGCCTTTTCTACAGTCACTCTCCATAGTGTTAAAATAGAAAAAAGACAGCAGCTACAAGCATGAACTTCGCTAGCAGTTGGATTTAGCCTTTGTTGAATACATTAAGCAGGACCCTTATATTCAAGAATTTCCTCCTCACATGCCCTTGCATAACAGGATTAAGATATCCTCATTTTCCCCACAGAGAATTCAAATGGTTTTTCTACATCTCCCCACAAAGTAAATTTTCTAGAGCTCATATTATTCTGGAGGAAATTTCTTGAACTCTCCATAAATAAGTCAGTGACCTTAAAAGATACTCATACCCTAACCAGATACAGCATTAAATTTGGTCACATTATGGTTGCACGACGGTTAACCACTAAGATTGGTTAACCTGGGACATACATGTTCACATAATCTTACTAGGCTTCTTAATCAGCTGCCACTGCTAATAAGAAAGTTTCAGGTGCCAGATATAGAAAAAGTTTTATAGTCACTTGCAATTCTTAGAATATTGGTTTGCACTAAGTCAAAAAAGAGCTGAGGTAATATGCAGGTGCTGAGCATAATCATCCCCTAAATGACCCCATTCCTCTAAAGGCCCATCTGATTTTCCTCCTAGGTTCAAAGAAATAATCACCAACAGCACACAGATTGACCATCATTAGGGCCATTTCCCATTAGTTTATTTCTGACAATGAGATGACTGATTCCCAAGAGTGAATCCTTAAGCAGAAGCAAACCTTAAATCACAAGCCGCATTAAGATCTCAGCCAAAGGAAAAAGTCCAGACCCATTGGTAAAAAGTCACAAATTGTCGCCCAGAAGATGCCCATCTCCTTTTAGATCACCACCACTGATACCCCGGAGGTCAAGAAAGCCATTTAATATGCAGAGTAAATCCTTCAAAGCAGTCTGTGGCGGGCACGTCAACATGAACTTACGGTTGCTAGGTCTAGCGGTGTCTGACCCTCTTGATTCTTCATCGTTGGATCTGCTCCATGAGCTAACAGCAGAGCACAGAGTTGTGTTCTTCCTTTTTGTGCAGCTTCATGCAATGGTGTGAAAGCCCATTTATCTGTTGCATTTACACACGTATTATATTTGATCAACAGTGCTGCAATATCCACATGCTAGAAAACACAAGAACAACTTAATCAATGTAATACTGGTAAAACACACATCTCCTTTTGTGTGCTGGGGGTAACCTCTTCAGGTACCACTCTGTAGTGCACCTCCACAGCCATTACACCTGAATCTGTGCACTACCAGATCAACCTACCAGCATATGTATAACTGGGATCAGGCATAACTGGGATTTCTGCCACATCACCCAAAGTACATAGCACGAATCTGTGCCTGCTCCAGGAGCAGACATGATGCTTGATCCAGCATAAAAATTAATAAGAGTTAACTCTCAAAATATTTGTAGACAAATTTGAACTGGCAACACAAATTAACAGGACTACAACATTTGCGATATGCTATGTTGTAGTCCTGTTAATTTGTGTTGTAGTGCTGAGCCACTGCTTAAATGTCTGTATGCGAAAGTCTTTGCTGTACTTTATTTCTTTCTTGCAATTTCTGGCAAGATTTGAAGCCATCCGTAGCAGCTCAAATTTGTCCTTTCTCTAATCATATTTTATAGAGAACTGTAACTGATAAACACATTATGAGTGTCATAAGGACAACAGTTTTACATGGGCTGTGAAAATAATGATCTTGCAACCCACACTTCCAGCAATATCCCATCCTTGAAGTATCCCAAGTTAAAAGAATAGAAAGCTGGTGAATAAAACATTTTGTCTGCCTCTGGCCAGTAAAATTACTTGTGCAATATAGCTAAGAAATAAAAAAGCACGGAGTCAGAATGAGTAGGTAGGAGCACAAAACACTGAAATTGCAAAGACTTTGCAATGGATTTAATTTCTTCTCTTGATGACAATTAAGCGACTCTCAGCAACTGTCGTAAAAGGGCTTGCTCTCTGAATAAGTGTGGTTTGAAAAGACTGTTAAATTTATTTTTCCCATCTTCCAAACTTTTAAAGCAATTGCTGTTTCTGAGACTTCTCTGCCACATGAACCTCTGCTGAACGACATGAAGCATGAAGCCCTGTGTGGGAGAATCAAAGACAAACACTTTGTGGAGAAAAGGTCGAGTCTGTGAAACCAGTACTCATCACCTCTCCATCTCCCATCAGAGAAATTTGAAAGTGTTAACAATAGTTCAGAGAGAAGTGCAGAGCGTCACAGGAAAGGTATACAGCATCTCTTACTAAATAAGCTGATGGAAAAGCACCAAACACTGCCTAATTAACTTTTCCTAGAGACAGTAAGTCAACCCAAATTAGATTGGAATTACGATTTTTAGAAGTGATAATCAGCTTGAGCCAACCTATAACACTTCCCTGCACCAATAAGGAATGTTTTGCCTTCATATAAAACATGTTTTGGTCTCCCGTGCTTGAAAATAAAGAACACAATATCTACAACAGAATGTATCTCTAGATCTAAGCAATGTCCAGGGAGTTTGACGCTTATGGCAGGTATTGATGAACTATACTGCTTGGTGGTATTAAAACCCAGCATCATAAAAGAATTCTGTATTGCACTGCTGACCCTTCAGCAAGATTTGGAGCGTTCTGCTCTTTAGGACACTGGGAGTCCAGGATGTTCTAGAGAACCAATACAAACAATGCAGGCTATGGATCATTGATAAGCTCTCCTTAAAAACAACATGAACACTGTACACTATTTCATTTGGCTCTCAAATAAAAGCAGTTGTGGTTCTATTATGATCAGGTCTCCCAGATTTTGCTCTCCTTGTGCCAAGGCCAGGCAATAACAGACAAAGCATATAATGAGATAATTAAAATATGCTGCTTCTGGACCATCATGTCCTCTCTGACTGTAAGCACACTGCTGGGAGCTTCCCAAGCACTGTCTCTGTACAAATATTTGTAAGGGATTTCCTTCTCACCTGAACCACAATTAACAGCTGCTTATAAGCAATCTATTGGGTACCCATGCAACTCATACGCACCGGATGCTTCTTCCCCTACAGAGGAAGGAGGACTGACCTCATGCAAAGTGGTTAGAACCAGCCACTGCAACCCCACTGCAGCAGAAAGCTTGCCCAGGAGGACACCCGTGCTACAAACTGATCAGCTCTTCAATACTTAACCTTTAGCAATAGCTCCTCTCCATAGACCAGCTTCAACAGACACTTACTTCCTTGTCATCCTCTAGACACAATCCTCTGCTATTGTGCTCTTTCCTTCCATTTAAGTCTTTCAGCAACAAAGATTGTTCAGGTGTTTTCTTTTTCAACAGTTATCCCAAATCTAACACTGTTCAATGCCCACGTGAAAGCTGTTATAGTGATCTTTCCAAACTGCAGCCTTTAACTGCTACAGTATACCTGAATCTGTGCCTTATTTAGATCTGCAAGACAGCAAACAGGACTAACAACAACTTAGCCCATAAACATGAACTATGTTGACAGCAAGACAGCTGCGAAATAACTGGCTTTGGATATGACTTTAAGGAGCTCTTTGCTGGTCTACTCACAGCAAGAATGCCTGCACCTACCCCATAGGATGCTGCATTGTGTAGGGGAATTAATCCTCCTTTGTCCTGGGCATTAACATCAGCACCATGCTCGAGAAGGTATTCAGCTACTTCCAAATTGTTGTAACCAGCTGTAGAAAAGTCACAGGAAAAGAAATCAGGTATTAGGAGAACTAAACTAAAGAAAACATACTAGACAGAAAAGCTAAAGCAATTTTTTGACTGCAAAAGCTCCTTCTTACTACTATCCCCTGAAATACAACTGCCATAGTTACCAAGTCTCTATACAGGACAATCCCCTGTGAAACTCCTACTATACCAACCCTAGCTTTAGTGATCAACTTCCTGTAGCCTTGTCGTAAATACACAATCCTTCAAAACCTGGTAAGTTACCCACCAGCAAGATGCAGCGGTGTTGAATTTCTTCCCTGGGTATCTCTGCAGTTGATATTTTCTTGAGTACACAGCTTCTGCACTCGTGCCAGGCATCCTTTCTTGGCAGCATCTAGCAAGGCAGCGTCTCCTCGCAGTAAGTCCTGGATATCTGTGTCTCCTTCTTTCACCAAATCTAGGGGAGTGTTCCCATCTCGATTCTTTTTTGTTGGATCAGCCCCATGCTGCAAAGAGCAAAGTGGAATGATACTGTCGCAACTATAAGCAACACAATGCACATAAGGGTGTGAGTATTTTGTCTCACAAAACAGGCAGTGGGGGACTTTGCCAATCTGCCATCATGAAGTAAAAGCTGTAACAACTGTATAGATTAATAGGTATATGAGAATAAATCCAGGAGGCTGAGGCCTAAAGTGCTACTCTGCACTACGCTACAGCTGTGCAAATCTCAACTCCACAGGCAACAATGGCAGCCTTCAGCAAGAGCTGCCACAACTCTACTCGCAAGCAAAGTAAGTTCAGGAGCATCTCCTATATATATCCCACTCTCAGAGTGGATGCTAAAGAAAAGCCAACTACAAATTCCTTGCTAGCCAATCTCCTCTTTCTGCAAACTGGCTGGCAGAGGTGTTTCCTCAGCATATCTTTATGAGCCAGTGAAGCCAGGCCCCAAGTTTCACTAAATGCAACCCTGCTACTGAAAGGCACTTGTTTCAGAAAGCATCTAGAAAAATAGTCATTTCTATGGTTTCCAGTAGATAAGAGCACCATCTTAAGAACTTCATGGATCCTGGAAAGCAAAGGGAAGAAAAAATTTTGTTGGGAAAGTGACAAAAGTGGATTTGGATGACTCCTGGGGTGTATCTCTACTGGTGAAGCATGTAGATCAACCAGTGATAAGAACACAGTACTGGAGCATGGGATGAGGAGGAGAACATACACCTACATACTCAGCATATGGTGTGAGTCACATCCATGTATGATTTTGTGGGAGGACAGTTCCTTCCCTGTTTGCTCTCAACATTAGTGGAAAAAACTCCAAAGATACCCAAGGGAATGGCAGAAAGACGTGTCATGGGAGGTTTAGGTTGGATATTAGGAAATGGTTCTTCACCCAGAGGGTGGTGGAGCACTGGAAGAGGGTCTCCAGGGAAGCAGTAATGGAACCAAGCCTGACAATATTCAAGGACAACGTCCTTAAACAAATGGTGTGAACGTTAGGGTTGTCCCATGCAAGGACAGGAGTTGGACTTGATTCTTGTGGGTCCCTTCTAACTCAGGACATTGTACGATTTTATAGATAAGACAGAGGCAGCTTCTGGCACTGCACCTGTTTGGCCAGCCCCTTCAGAATAATCAAACACAGCGGTTGACAGGACAGGAGGGAACGGCCTCAAGATCTGCCAGGGGAGCTTCAGGCTGCACATCAGGAAAAAATATTTCATGGTAAGGGTCACTGGGCACTGGAACAGACTGCCCAGGGAAGTGGTTGAGTCACCTTCCCTGGCAGTGTTTAAAAGATGGGTGGGTGAGGTGCTGAGGGGTATGATTTAGTGATTGATGGGAATGGTTGGACTCAATGATCCAGTGGGTCCTTTCCAAACTAGTGAGTCTATGATTCTAATTCCTGCTCACAAGTCTACCCTGCCATTTCTCAATGGTGATTCCAGCAAAGCTGCATTAGTATGAGCCACAGGGAGTGAGCTGGGAAGAGCAGAAAGAATTAACCACCATATATTTGGAAGCAGTACAGCAATGCCTGAAGTGTAAAGGGTAAGCAGTAAGGGACAGAAAGGGACAGTATTGTTTACACAGAACCAGTTCTACAGCTGTGGTCCTTTTGGGAAGAAAGCATTCCTTGCACGAGGCCTTTTACACTGCAATGACTTCTCCAATAAAGGACCTTAGATCTCTTAATTTAAAACCTAACGAAACTGGGACTATTCAAATACTCTCCAGAATGAAGAGGCAGTGTCTCCTAAGACACTTGCAAAAGTATAGAAGGAAATGAAGGCTTTAAAGAAAGGTGATAAAAAATGGGAGATTCTCCAGAATGCCTGTACGTTTTTGTTTCATTCTTCAAACAGAGCAGGACATAAAGAGTGCAAGTCAGGAGGAGACAAGCTCAACATCTATGGCTCAGCAAAAGTGATGGTACTGCCAGTTGGCCTAAGAGACACAGCAGGAAAAGCCCTGAACAAACTGTGGTGCGAGCACATATTCATGGACACCCAGAGCCTTTACAAAACTGTGTCACCTTAAGGGCACATTTAGCTCTTATGCAAGAGAGATTTCAAAAAAGAAAGATTTCAGCAATTTTCTATTTCCCATCGTACATCTTTTCAGGATCCTCTGAAGACAAAAAAATGGCTCATTCGCAGTGGTATGATGAGGGTAGAGTCCAATGGCATGAGGTTTAACACGGCCAAATGCCGGGTCCTGCACTTGGGACACAACAACCCTATGCAGAGCTACAGACTAGGCGAGGTCTGTCTAGAGAGCTGCCAGGAGGAGAAGGACCTGGGGGTGTTGGTTGACAGCTGACTGAACATGAACCAGCAACGTATCATCAGTGTATCTTGTATCAGAAATGGTGTGACCAGCAGGTCCAGGGAGGTTATTCTCCCTCTGTACTCAGCACTGGTGAGACCACTCCTTGAATCCTGTATTCAGTTCTGGGCCCCTCACCACAAGAAGGATGTTGAGGCTCTGAAACGAGTCCAGAGAACAACAACAAAGCTGGTGAAGGGGCTGGAGAACAGGTCTTATGAGAAACAGCTGAGAGAGCTGGGGTTGTTTAGCCTGGAGAAGAGGAGGCTGAGGGGAGACCTCATTGCTCTCTAACTACCTGAAACGAGGTTATAGAGAGGAGGGTGCTGGCCTCTTCTCCCAAGTGACAGGGGAGAGGACAAGAGAGAATGGCCTCAAGCTCCACCAGGGGAGATTTAGGCTCGACATAAGGAAAAAAATTTTCACAGAAAGGGTCATTGGGCATTGGAACAGGCTGCCCAGGGAGGTGGTTGACTCGCCTTTCCTGGAGGTGTTTAAGGGACAGGTGGACAAGGTGCTGAGGGGTACGGTTTAGTGTTTGATAGGAATGGTTGGACTCGATGATCCAGTGGGTCTCTTCCAACCTGGTTGTTCTATGATTCTATGAAGTAGGCAAGGCTAGAAGAGGAAATAAGGTTAGCAAGAAATTCTACTCTAGCACTCTCTTGTACACCCACCCAAGGCAGGATTTGATCTTATGTTAAGAAGTCTCTCAAATTCATGTTTCTCGCTGGCAGCATGTTGGCATTACTTCATGCTTTTTACAGGTTCTTTCACCAATTATAATGAACATTTATTCCACAGAGTATTAATATGTATTTCCTCCGGGAGCTAGATAAATCATACATTAATAAAAGTTTTAAATTTCTCACGTGCCAGACATCATTTAGGACACAGGTTTAGTTACCACTCTGTAACACACTCTTGCATAATTACTTACAAAGGTTTACTTAACTACAGCAACTGTTTGGGAAAGGGATGAATAGGATAAGATGGATATTTTGTATTTGTACAGAAATTCAGCTGTTTTTTCCAGTTTCAAAGTCTTGTCCTACGTGGCTAATAGTATTAATCACATATTGAAAGAAGTAACTGTACTGATGATTATTTGTAAGTGAACTGACAACTGTAAGATGAAAATAGAATCTAAGGCACCACAAAAAACTCACTGAATGCAATTAATTTTGTATTAATTACTCAATCTTCAGCAAAAATAAACACACACCCATTTAAAGACACATCTGAGAACTCCCAAACACATACTTTTAAAAGGAGCTTGCAGATCTCATATTTTCCTTTTGCTGCTGCTTCATGTAGAGGAGTGAATTTCCACAGGTCTGCGACATTGACAGAAGCGCCGTGCCTCACCAAGAGTTCAGCCACTTCATAGTGTCCATAAGAACAAGCATTGTGCAAGGGTACTAAGCCACTAATCAAAGAGAAAGTATTAATGGCTACAGAAAATAAAATCCAATATGCAATCATATGAAGTTCTAGTACATAAAACTCCCACCAGACATCTTTCGGTCCTTTCAGTTTTCATGGCTTTATCTCCCTGCTATTAAAAGTTAATTAAAACTTTATTATCCTTCTTCAGTATCCATAAGACTTCTAAATACTTAACAAGAAACAATGTTACTACTTCCACAACCAAGTAACTTCAATGTTGTTAACAGTCAAAACTAAATGGCAAGAATCCCCAACTTTGGATATTTGAATGCAAATTTCAGAAAAGTTGTAATACAGTGGGTTTGAAGTACAGCTATTAGTAAGTGGCACATCTGACATATACAGAAAGATATTCAAACATTTATTTCAGAGAGAGCATGAAGATTCAGAATTGGAAGTGTTTTAGCATTGCAAATGAATTATCCCCCACCTTGAACCAATATATTGGAGTGAGAGATCAAACACAATCATGCTATTCTACATGACTGCTTTGCAAATAATGTAAAAATCTGCAACTGGTTCATATAATTTAGCTGAACATTAACTGAATAACTGTATCATCTGATACAACTTCAAGGCTGCTGTTAATCAAAACAAAGTCTCCAAATGGGCAAGACAGGGAAGAAAAGGGTTATGTATTACAGCACCAGATATGTATTTGACAATGGCTTTGCCAGAAAGTTAGGGTCTATAAATCTCTCAACTATGATATTAGGAACAAAGCAGGACAAGGAAGGACAGAGAAAAATTTTCAAGTGAGAAATATGATGGTTACTGAAATACAAAGCAAAGCAAACAGAGGTGGGTAGAAATCTCAGAGTGATAGAAAACAGCAGAGTATATCACCAAATGAAATGTACCCTTTGTCTTTGGCATGCACATCTGCGCCATGGTGCAACAGATACTCCACCACTGATACGCGGTTATATCCTGCAGCAAAGTGCAGTGGTGTTGAATGACGGCCTTCCAAATCTCTACAATTCACATTCTGAGGGCTGCAAAGTTGCTGGAAAGATAAAAGAAGAAATAAAAACCTAGTACAGAAATTAAAACAAACAAATATACACCCCTACAAAACAAACAAAACCCACTCACCCAAGCAAACAAAAAGCACTAAAGAAAAACCCCAAACTACCACCCCCAAAGATCCATTTGGTCCATTTATTATTATATACAAATTTTTAGAAGTTAGGTTTCAGAAAATTTCTTTCCACTTAAACAAAGTTAAAAAATTAGCTGCTCTAAATGTATGACCGAAAGCACTTCCGTGACAAACAAGACTTAAATGATGGAAGCAGTATGAAGATGTTCCTAATGTATTAGAAAGGGTGAGCCTCTAAGTCATCAAGCACCAGGTTCAGGGCCATGTGGCTTTCTCCAGATATGCTGCCATTTCCAGCTTATGCTGTCTTCTGAAATCTAGAATTATTGAGTTTGGTAGTGAAAGGAGCTGCTGATGCACAAAACTGTTGCTGTTTAAATATCAGTATGTATCATGTTGAAGTTCAAGATAAGAATGCGTGCAGAATAGTCTATCTGCAGGTTATTTTGCGCACAGACCAAGTATGAAAGACAAGATCAAATCTTTCTGTGACGCTGGGATTCCCTTCATTTTCAGATTAAAGATGGCTTGAAAAAATGAAGAGGTTTGCCTACCCTTGTTTTATGATTTAGCATCCACTGGGCTGTACTTCCACAACACTCATAGCAGAGGCTTCCACAAACTTTGCACAGCAATAAAAAGTGGGCAGTTAACAGGAATTGCTCAAACCTACCTTCACCGTTTCTAAGTCTCCAGCTTTGGATGCTTCTAACAACCGATAATCCACATCAGATGTGCGCACAGGTGTACTTTCTACATAGGGAAAAAAGACAGACCAGAATTACTTAGGATCATTAAATTATATTAACTTACTCTCAGGATATTTTACAGTCTATTGTCATTTGTAAAAATGCAGCTGGAGTTGGGATGTTACAGTTCACATTGCCCAAACAGCTGAGCTTTAATTTCAGTGTAAACCAATCAGATTTAAACAAAAGAGCTTTATTCTGCCCAACGGAGTTTCAATGCTTTGCTAATCCTATGTATGGTAAAAATGGCCATTTCTGCACTTAAGAAATCTACATGCTTCCTGGGATGGATTCAAAGATTTACTAAAGTTCAAAAACACTTTTCTTAACGTCAGCAAACTGCATGAGGTGACAGTGCACAGCCAGGGTTAAACGTGCTCAATTCAGCATCTGAATTACAGCCTTTGCACTCTTGCAGTCATGATATGTCTCATACGATGAAGCAGTGACAACAGGATGGGATTTCTACAATGGCTCTAGTCACATGGTGACTGCCTGGTGACACTCCACTTGTGTACTGCACCTCATAGCAACAATGAGATCTGTTGATTGTTATAAACCAGGGGTAATAAAAATTGTATCGGAAAAATGACATAGTGATTAAAAGGAGACCTTTTGAGAGATATCCTTTTTCCTCCTTAAATGACTGAAAGACAATGACAGGTTTTGGCCTGAAAACTCTTTTACATCACTTCTCATTAGAAATATAGCTGTGAGAAAGCAAGCATGCGCTGAGGGAAGAGTAAGAAGTAATTGGAAAAGAGCCATGGATTAGATGTACCTAGAGCTCAAGTGTTGCTCAAAAAGGAGCTGAAAAAGCAATCTCAATAACTTCATTTTGAATAGACATTGCTTTCTTTAGTAAAAGCTGCTCCTTTCAAGCTCAAGGATTTATGGAATAGATGTTTCAGCAGCATGTTGCCTCATGAGTGGGCAGAAATAACTGCCTAGTGCAAAACAAACAGGGCAAGATGAACCTGGGTTTGCAATGCTCTGCAAAAATGCTTTAAGAACGTCAGAGTCCTGGAATAGGCTAAACTCATTCTAGATGGGCATGCAACTCGATCAAAAATCCTTACAAGACTTATTTAAATGTAGAAGATGGGGGTACCATTTACTGTGAGGAAAGAGCAGAGATACCTTGAGTCTTAAAGACTAACAGAGTCTCTGCAGAGCTCAGTCAATTGCTGACTTTGCATTGTAATCTGTGATATCACAGGAGTGGAAAAGAGGTTGAAAGAGCTATTTGTTGCTGGTTATTTGCCATTTCCTTTCCTCTAGTCTACCTCAATCCCCTAGCAAGCAACTGGATTTGATGCTTGTAAAGGACTTTTCCAACCTATAATTCTAAATGACTCAAACACATGCTGCAAGAGAAGGCTTAGAGCAGGGGTTTGATAAAAATATTAGTGACTGTGGGCAGAATCAAAGTCCTGTTGCTGGAGCGGGTTGTGGCTGGATTTCAGCTCACACCTTTGTCTTAAGTCATATGCCTTCCCTTGCTCTCCTCAACAGCACCACCACCTCAGCATGCTAAAGCAGAGAGACACGAGGTCAGGCCAAGTCCTATACTGGCTCCAAAGCTCAGCTCCTTAGCAATTCTTTCTCTCTTCTCTAGGCTCCTGTCCTTGTCTTCACCAGACAGTCAAGTCCCTGACTTTGGTGACGGTAAAAAAGGAAATCAACTAGAAACAGTATCTAATTACCATAGGAATGAGAAATTTCAGTTCCACTAGATCAGAACATGAGTACATGAGAACATGGCTGCACTAAGCAAAGAAACAAACCAAAGCCTACTCTTCAAGGAAAGCAAAACCAGTAGCCTTTTCTAATAAGCATCTGAAAAAATTAACAACCTCACTTTACAAGCCTTCTTATATTACATGGCCATATTTTCACCACTTGCAACCAAAAAACACAAGCAGCTAAAGTTGCTGGCCACTCTTGCCATCAGAAAGCTGTTTTCATGACTGTTATCTCACAGTTGGAAAGCAGTTCAGCAATCAAGTGTGAGGAAGAAAAAAATCCAATTGTATATGAAAAACACTTTCAGCTGTGAACTCAAAAGTCAGGTAACAATATCTACCAGAACAAGTTCAACATTCAAATAAATATTTAACACAATATTTGAAAAACATATAGTATTATTTGGTAAATAATTTCAGCATCCATTTACTAGCTTTGAAATATAGGGAATGTGAAGACAAGACTCCTACATGTGTTTTTCAACTTTTAAAATTTTCAGTCTTTAACATCTTCAGGGATATAACAGGAAGGCTGCTTCTGCTCCAATGAAGAGCAGAATAATAAGGTATTTGAAATTAGTTTTCCTAGAAAAGGTTAACCAGGGAAAATGAAATTTAACTTAAAAATTTATTTTAATCAAGTGTTTTCAGAGTACTTCTAATTTTGCTATTTTTTAAAAAGGATACACTTCTATTGTCTTTAACAGCAGAGAATGTTTACTTTCTTTGAATTCATAGACGTTATTCTCTCAATATCCATACGTATATTCACAGCTATATTTTAAACAGGTAATGCTACCTGTGTAACCAGTTATATGTAAGCAGCTACACCTCAGAAGTGGGTTCACTTCAAAACAGCTCTTCCTTGCACTGCCGTAAAATGTCTCTTTTTTTTTTTCCACGTTTTTCCTTTTTTTTTCCTCTTGTTTTAAGGCAACATTGTTGAAAACAGTGAAGGAAATGGAATTTCTAGCTACTATGGGTCTTCTCATCTATCAGGGTATCTGCCTTGCTTTTACTACATCATATCCAACTGTAAAGTGAATTACTTGCTCTGTAGGAGCCACCAATACAATTATTCTTCTCTCTTCTCCCTGATTGCAAAAATTCAAATGCAACACAGGTAAGAGGATGGAAACCCTCAAGTACTTAAATGAAAAACAGCGGCATCCTCTTTTAAACATTTACTCACCTTTTTAAAGCAAGCTATAAACAAATTGTTATCTAAACAGAATTATTTTCACAATAAAAATCTTTCTGTGCTGGACAAGAGATTTGAAATTCAAACAGTTTAGCAGCTATCATTATTTTTCTGCCAATAATACTCTGCTTGTGACAACTTAAGCATGGAATACCTAACAGGGTGGCTGGTGAGAGGAAAAAGGTTTCTCACAGGTACAGCAATGTCCCGACTGCCTTGGACTTACTACCAAAAAACCCACAAACTCCCCACATCTGCCTTCCTAGTCTCCATGTACAGCAGCACACTCTACATACACAAGATATTTATTTTCTTGCAGATTTGTACAAAATCACTGACTTGAGTAGGGTTTTTTTGTTTCATTGTGTTCTTTTTTCTGAAAAGTATCACGCAGAACATACTGTAGATGTGTGCACACAATGGTAGAAGAGAGGGATGAGAAAACTACTGCAGGTCTGTTGCATTGAAAAAGAAATAATATCCACAGGAATCTTAAAGGAAGAAGTTGAAGTTCAAACACACAGGCTTTTATTTTTACCCACCACTTAGAACCTGTTGCACTGCTTCATTTCCCATCTGTGCTGCTGTGAAGCCTTGTAAAGAGATGATGGAGGGATCAGAGCCATAATTCAGCAAGAGCCGGCAGGTTTGCAAGTGACCTGCTAGGGCAGCCCTGTGCAATGCTGTCTGACCAAGGGTGTCCAGTGCATTCATCTGAAAAATCAGCAGCAATATAAAATAAAACATTGCTACAATTAAAAACCCGTAGCTGTACCTGCCCTTAATACGAGCAATAACAAGATTTTTCCAGCATACAAATTCATCAAGCCCTCTGCTTTACAACTAAACAAAGTAAAATCATAAAATAGGTATACAATCCAATGTAAATATAATTTAAGGTAGATGCCTTCCTGTCTTTTAATGACATAGGTTATTTGTTTGCTTAGCTAACAGACAGTACAAGCTCTCCAAAACCATAATTTAAATTGTGATTGAGCTTTTGACAAATTAAATGAAGAAAAGCAAAACTCTCAAAGAAGAGGAGAAAGAGGTAAATAATTAACCAAACAATTCAAAGATCTTCCAGCTTTAAGAAAATTACCATCTGTCATTTTCAAGTGGGCATTACTCACTACCAAGAATTAAAGCAAAACAAAGACGTCAGATTATGAATTCTATTAAGGAGCAAGGTAACAAAAAAGAGGTTGGATACAAACACTCCATTTCCTCCTCACTTTTCCTACTTTTATAGAAATGTTATGTATAACTAGATATAATTCTATTCAATACAAGACTGTATAAACAGGCAAAACTGAGTATCGCTTCCAGAGAGTATGATATAATGGAAACCTATCTGTCTCTCAAGATCTAACAGTATCTAAATAACTGGAAGCATCTCAATAGGTTCACTATCAGAGAGAAGAAGAGAATAACAGAGAGCCTTTAAAAAGGAGGAAAAAACAATCATGAAAATAACCTTTCAAGAATATGCTTTGTACCTAGCAGCAACTCATGGCAAATTTAAATGCAAATGTCCAATAGGTTTTTTACCACTTTATGAAATACAGAACTACTCTATATTCTCTGCAAGCAACTCAGAACCTGTTATCTGTTTCCAAGCCTACCGATTGTAGGCTGTGAACAACATGCATAATAAGCTCCGTTACTGTAAAAAACCACATTTTCACCCTCTTAAAATCTTTGTGCTGGCAGTGAGTAAAGGTTTTGTTTGTTATTTCTCACCTACGATGAAGCCTGCAAATCCTACCGCCTTGCCATGAAAACTAGTGAAAAAACATTTCGGGTTAGATGCTTGTTTTATAACTAAAACAGATTTATTAGGGAGAAAATACCTACTACCAGATCAGGAAAATAAAAAAATAGAATACCTGCAGTACCACAATATCAAGTCACAAGGAAGAACAAAGAACTACCACATAGAAGTGGAGTGTGATTCAATATTGTTTGAAATTCTTTTACGTTCCTGAACAATACTACAGATGGATAAAGCAAAAATTTCTCAGATCACAAACCTCTGTTGCAGGAAGACGTACAGGAGAACAGTTTTGCTTTCTTCTAACCATGCTTAGCCCATGCCACTCTAATGGGATTTGCCTAAAAGTTTTGTTTTAAATAAAAACTTACTGCAATCATGAATATTAACTAGATGCTGAATGTCCCAAATCCATCATTTTGTTCAGATGATGATCCTCATCTGTTTCAGGACACCAGATACCTTTCACCGCTGATAAAGGCACAGAGAAAAGCAGAAGTCTGGGGCTATACAGGTTTAGTGATGGGAAAGACAGAATGAAATGAGACTTGTTGATTCTGGAAATAGCTGATAACGCTTCGTTTGCCCAAGAAAGAGAATCATAACTAGTTCCATAACACTGAATTCCTGTGTTAAACATGTCTGTACTGAAAAAAAATGTTTAAGAATAGCAGCAAGACACTCATACTGCATAATTCAACACTGACTGTGTACCTGGAAAAAATGTTAATATTCATTTGAAAAGAACACTGGCAGAGTCACCAGATCCATCATCTCACATGACTTATGTGGGTCTCCTTTCACCTCCAAATAATTATCTTTGCCAACATTTGCAGCAGAAGAACACCAGGCACTTGCACAAATGCCTGCCTACTTCTGGGGTAGAGGGCTGCAGCTGAACAGAAGGCTGCATGCACCAAATGAAGCTTTTCATCCCTCAGGAACAGAATTAAGCCTTGCAAGGCAATTTCATGGGGAAAATGTATACTTTGAGGCAGATTTGCTCTCACCCGTCGCACAGTACTTGTCTAAAAACAATCCAAGAATGTAATACAGTAAGGTTGAAAGCAACAGGATTTATTTCCAAATGAAAATCAATTTGAGATTACAAATTGAAATGAAAACTGAGATTAAATGCTCATAAAAATCAAACTTTGTGATACATCTGCCTGAGTTAACAACTGCTCAATACTAATATAAAAACATATCCCCTTTTAAATTCATTGCTAAAGTTGAAACCATATTTGACAAAATGCAAAATATCCCAGGTGTGCTGCCTTATTTGTTTGCAGAAAAAGCAGATTGTTCCAGATACACTTATAAAAAAGAGACAAATATTCAACTGGAACCCATTACAAGCAGTCTGCAACCAGAAGGCTGCAGCTCTGAATTACTTTCCTGATGGGTTTTCTAAAAGCAGGTAAAAAGAACAGATTTGACAGATTTATTCCACAGCATGCTGACTCTGGATCTAGTTTCTTCATCTGTTAGCCTGAAAGCAGTCACTCCACTGCTGAAACCATGAGATAAAAGCAGAATGCAGTTATCAAATGAAAGGTGTTTTTAAGTAAAGCTTTTCATGGGAAGATACCACCCTATACAGTATTTCCCAATGCAGAATTCCTCCTGTTCTTTCCTTTTGTCCCTTTCCTCTCCTTTTCCCCATCCTAATTAGATGCAGTAAGAGAAATCAAAACAGTCATGGTCAACAGACACAGCATTGCTGCAGTCTCAGAGCAGGGTACAACAGCAATATTCCCCTGGCTGCCAGGCATTTGCAGCAGCTCAACAGCCGGGATCTGTTCAGGAAACTTTTTTTTTTTTTTTGCAAGACCTCATAGGCATATCAGTTTTCTACTGGTATCAAACGCCCTAAATACCCTCCTATTCCTTGACATTAAACAAAATGCAACAGCTTCCAAGCGCTGCAGTTTTCTCTGAGATCTTTCTACTACAAGCACATTCTAAAAATCACAGCTCCAGCATCCCAGTATCCTTTCCTACAATGCAAGTGCTCTAACTGCATTCCCACTGCATTTATTCCAATGACAACTTGTAACATGTCTTGTGTCTTTGTGCATCACTAACAATAAACAGGACAGGGATGAATAGATGCTGGTGGCCACTTCAAGCTTTGTCAGAAGAAAAAGAATGAAAAACCCCAAATTTTCTTTGAAGGTCCAGTTACTACTTCAAATTTTAAACTAAATGTGAAGGGGGAGGGTATTGAGTCCAGGCTAGGCAAGTGCATGCCTGGATGTGGGCCACTAGAGTTTAGCAGGGGGCGTGCTGGTGAGGACCACCAGCACGTCACTGCACAGGAAGTGGGGGAGAATGCATCCTGGATCAGCAAGGGAGATATAGGTATTCTGGTACCAGCTACTCCAGTTAACAGGCAATTGGGAACAAGCACTGTCCCCTCTAAGAGGGTTGAAGGCTCAGCAGCTCAGCTGAAGTGCATTTACACCAATGCAGGCAGCTTGGGGAATAAGTTGGATGAGTTGGAAGCCGTTGTAGGGCAAGGAGCCTATGACGTCGTTGCCATCATGGAAACGTGGTGGGATGACTCATATAACTGGAGTACAGCTTTGGTGGGATATAAGCTCTTCAGGAGGGCTAGAAAGGGTGGGAGAGGAGGTGGAGTAGCCCTCTTTGTAAGGGAGGACTTGGACACCTCTGAGATGGACTGTGGCGATGAGGAGATTGAGTGCCTGTGGGTTAAGATCAAGGGAGCCCATAAGAAGGGAGATTTTGTGATGGGAGTCTGTTACAGGCCACCCAGCCAAGGAGAAGCAGCTGATGAGCTCTTCTTTAAACAGCTGGGGTCAGTCTCCAAGTCAATGCCTCTTGTCCTTGTGGGAGACTTCAATCTCCCTGATATCTGCTGGGAGTACAATACAGCAGAAAGGAGGCAGTCTAGGAGGTTCCTGGAGTGCGTGGAAGACAACTTCCTTGCACAGCTGGTGAATGAACCTACGAGGGAAGGTGCCCTCCTGGACTTGCTGTTTGTCAACAGAGAGGGCCTTGTGGGGGAAATGACAGTAGGGAGTCACCTAGGACTTAGTGATCATGAGATGATAGGGGTTTCTGTTCTAGGTGAAGTGAACAGGGTGGTAAGCAGGACAGTAGCACTAAATTTCCAGAGGGCAGACTCTGAACTCTTTAGAAGGCTGGTTGGCAAAGTCTCCTGGAAGACAGTACTGGAGGGCAAGGGAGCCCATGAGGGCTGGGAGTTCTACAAAAAGGAGATCCTAGCAGCTCAGGAGAAAGCCATCCCCGTGTTCTGGAAAAAAGACCGGCAGGGGAAAAAAACAGCTTGGTTGAGTAGAGAAATCTTGAGTGACGTTAGGAAAAAAAGGAATGTTTATAAGCTCTGGAAGAGGGGACAGGCCTCTTGGGGGGACTACAGGAGGGGAAGTGAGGCTGTGTAGGATAAAAATCAGAGGGGCTAAGGCTGAACTAGAGATCAGATTGGCTAAGTCTGTGAAAGACAACAAAAAAATCTTTCTATAAATATATAAACAATAAAAGGAGGACAAGGGAGACCATACAGTCCCTTTTGGACACAGAGGGAACAACAGTGACAGGGGATGAGGCGAAGGCTGAGGTACTTAATGCCTTCTTTGCCTCAGTCTTTAATTGTAAAGAAAGCTGTCCCCTCTGTGCAGATACCCCAGAAATAGAGGACCAATACGAGGCTCCCATGGTCCAAGAGGAGGAGGTCAGAGCCCTGCTTGGCCAACTGGACACCCACAAGTCTATGGGGCCGGATGGGATACATCCTAGGGTATTGAAGGAGCTGGTGGATGTATTGGCCAAACCCCTTTCCATCATCTTCCAGCAGTCCTGGAAGACTGGGGAGGTACCTCTGGACTGGAGACTGGCTGATGTAGTTCCCATTTACAAGAAGGGTAGCAGGGAGGATCCAGGGAACTACAGTCCAGTCAGTCTGACCTCAGTGCCAGGGAAAGTCATGGAACAGGTGATCTTGAGTGCTATCATGAAGCACATGCAAGAGAACTAGGTGATCAGGCCCTGTCAACATGGGTTTACCAAAGGCAGGTCCTGAAAAAAACAACCCGATCGCCTTCTATGACAAAGTGACTCAGCTGCTGGATGAGGGAAAGGCTGTGGATGTGGTCTTTCTGGACTTCACTAAAGCCTTTGACACAGTTTCTCACAGCATTCTGCTTTGGAAACTGGTTGCCTCTGGCCTGGACAGATGCACACTCTCCTGGGTAGAAAACTGGCTGGATGACCGGGCCCAGAGAGTGGTGGTAAACGGTGTTAAGTCCAGCTGGAGGCCAGTGACAAGTGGGGTTCCCCAGGGCTCAGTGCTAGGTCCAGTCCTGTTCAATGTCTTCATCAATGACCTGGATGAAGGCATTGAGGGTACCCTTAGCAAGATTGCAGATGACACAAAGCTGTGTGCAAGTGTCGATCTGCTGGAGGGTAGGGAGGCTCTGCAAAGGGACCTAAACAGGCTGGAGTCCAATGGCATGAGGTTTAACAAGGCCAAATGCTGGGTCCTGCACTTGGGGCACAATAACCCTATGCAGAACTACTGACTGGGAGAAGCCTGGCTGGAAAACTACCAGGAGGAGAGGGACCTGGGGGTGTTGGTGGACAGCCAACTGAACATGAGCCAGCAGTGTGCCCAGGTGGCCAAGAAGGCCAATGGCGTCCTGGCTTGTATCAGAAATGGTGTGACCAGCAGGTCCAGGGAGGTGATTCTCCCTCTGTACTCAGCTCTGGTGAGACCACTCCTTGAATCCTGTATTCAGTTCTGGGCCCCTCACCACAAGAAGGATGTTGAGGCTCTGGAGCAAGTCCAGAGAACAACAACAAAGCTGGTGAAGGGGCTGGAGAACAGGTCTTATGAGAAACAGCTGAGAGAGCTGGGGTTGTTTAGCCTGGAGAAGAGGAGGCTGAGAGGAGACCTCATTGCTCTCTAATTACCTGAAACGAGGTTATAGAGAGGAGGGAGCTGGCCTCTTCTCCCAAGTGACAGGGGAGAGGACAAGAGGGAATGGCCTCAAGCTCCGCAAGGGGAGATTTAGGCTAGAGATTAGGAAGAAGTTTTTCACAGTCATTGGGCATTGGAACAGGCTGTCCAGGGAGGTGGTTGAGTCACCTTCCCTGGAGGTGTTTAAGGCACGGGTGGATGAGGTCTTGAGGGACTTGGTTTAGTGTTAGATAGGAATGGTTGGACTAGAAGATCCGATGGGTCCCTTCCAACCTGGTTGTTCTATGATTCTATGAAATTATCACTCTCTCTATAATCAGTAGTGGTTTCCAGAAGGTAGGTTCAAGCTGACTTATTCAGTACCTTTCCTTTCAATAGAAGAAATAGCTGCAAAGTAAATACAGGAATTCTCATCCATCCATGTTTCAGTAAGCATTTGATATGGGATCACATGGCAAATTTTTATTTAATTTATATGGAAAAATAGAGATCGGTTGAAGAACAGAACATATTGAGGGTGGGGCTGCTCAATGATTAGTTGTGAGATAATTTGGTTTTAATACTTTCATAATTATCTTGGCATGGAAGAATTGTGCTGAAGGGCATAAATACAGAAAATTAGCAAGAAAAAAAATTCTCTGTGTACTATGAGACTACAGGAAGGGTCTGAGTACTCCTGTGTCATGTCCTAGTATGCATTAGACCAGCATTTACATAAGACTTAGGAAAGTGCCATCATGTGAGGCAGTGGGGAAATGAATTCCATCCTCATTGCCTGAGTTCCAAGAGAAGGACATTAGGAAATGGCAACGTTCCCTTATGAGGGAAGACTGTTTCATGCCTTTACCCTAACAAAACAGAGGGTAAGAAGAATCAGTTTGTTCACAGCAAATGCCACAGCAAAGGAAGCATTAAAATGGAGAAGAGGTATCTAAACTGCAGGAAAATGCTGCTTGAAGAACAAATGGATATTCACTGCAAGGCTGCTATTGTGAGCAATTCCATCAACTCGATTATGAGAACCTTCTCTTGCAAAAATACAACTAGACACGATCAAAGAGTTTAGTACATCTGCCTACATCTTATGAAGTGTCTAAGACTCAAGGCACAAAAACAGTGAACAGGAAAAAAGCTTCCAGAAACAAAACAATTGGAAAAAAAAAAACCCTGTACCATGCTTCAGGAATTAAAACTGCAATGTCTAAACAATCAGAAACAAAGAACTATTACATCAAGAGAGTCTGATAATCTGATTGCCTACAGTCAAAGCATGAGCAAGAGGTCTAATGATAATATACAAACAAGACAAACATTTTATAGTGATTAAATATGCCTAGTTAACTAAGTAATACTCTAGCGTGTTTCCCATCTAGGAACTTCAAAGTGCTCCATAAGCCTTAATGACCTACCTCTCATGAAAAAACATGGTTGCATTAGGCATCACTTTACAGCTAAGGAACTTCAGACACTGATAAAGAGGGACTGGATCCATTGCAGTAAGGAAATATGTGCTTAATTTTAACTATGAGTGATTTCCTGCCATGCACTTAAGGGCATTGCTAGATCATAAACATAAATGGTTATCCTCAAGATAACATGGCAAGCACATACCAGGATGTGAATGAAGAATGAGTTTTAATGACCACCATGTAGTTCTATTTGCATAATGGTCATGGAAGGAGAAATGGAACACACCACTCAGCATGGTTCTGTAGATAACTATGGGCAACTCAGCACCATCACTCAGTCCACAAGTGACTCATGGATGGTGATTTACCAATTTGTTCTTCAGGGGGATACAAGCTATTGTCCAAACATGCTGCTGACACAAACAATACAATTGGGCCATTTTCAGTAAGGATGATGTCTCTGACCTTACTCCTAACCTGGCTAAGCAGAGTTAGCAGGCTCTCCAGAAACACTCAGTCCACATAAACTTCTTGTACTTAAAGCAGGTAGCACTTGGGTATCAGTACACTTGAAACTCTAGCATATCCAGTTCAGTGCCTACTCAAATACAATCATTACTGAATTCCTATGCAGAATCACATCCATAATGTCACGAGTTATCTATTTCTATAGCAAAACGATTTTTTTTTTCACTTTCAGTGCACAGGTATGCTACTAGGTGAATCTGGAAAAATAATAATGAATGGTTTTAATGACTATTACTGAGACCTCTGGTACTGCTTTCCACCCTAGGGAAATCTTGATACACCACTGCATCAGCATTCTCAAGTGCAACAAACTCCATCATGGTATTGTTGTTAAGGTATTTTATGATGCCATTAAAGTACTATGGAAGTGAACCAAGACACTGATATTTAGCAATGAGCCTCATATAGGCTTATAAATTACAATTCATTCTTTCAAAATAAAAAGTCTTAGTATTATCTATGCATACAATTATACTGCTCACACCTCCTATCATATCAAGAGTGATAAGCTAGATTTTTACAGGCATATTTCTTCATCTCTCACTACCTGAATGAAGATGAAGACAGAGAGTAATATAAGCCCCCTTAAAGGCAAAAATAATGAGATCACTTAAATTTTAACAATTGCAAAAAATATACCCACCAAGAAAAGTTTCTGAGAAAATCAAGAAGCTACCATGAATGTCAAGTTTGCTGCTAAAAATCAGAGAAAGAACATTGTGAAATATTGCTGAAAAATGCTTAAAACACATCCCAAAAACAGGCAGTTATACTCTCCTGTGCCTTTAACTAAAAACTTACTGAACCACGTGTTTCTAAGCAAGCTTCATCATTGGCTAACAAATTACTTGGGTCAGCACCTATCAATGGCTACAGGGCACGGCAAAACAATCTGACCAAAACAATAAGCAGCAAGCAAAGGCTAAGGGAGGGATGTCCAGCATTAGTCTAACAAACTCTGTGTCAACAAACTCACATTTTCAAGCCAAAAAGTGAAAGCAATGAGAGGCACCTAAATGACCACTTTTATTAGAAATGAGTAGCAAGATTCACTGAAAATGTGTAAGCCGTGAATATCTTGTCCTAATTTAAGTTCAACACATTTCAAGATTAACACAAGAAGCACAAGGTATACAGAAGAAAAAGCAACAACTATTATAAAACCTAACACTATTTAGCCAATATAACCTTTCTTCCTGCCTTTTGCCCTAAACAGAATATATGTAAGTATATTTACCTTTGCTCCGTGTTTATGCAGAACTTCCATGACATCATTATGTGCTTTTTCAGCTGCAACATGCAAAGGTGTCATGAAACTAGGGAATAAAAAACAGAGGAAGATGCTATTTTCACATTTCTAGTATGAGAGAGTCCTTCATAGAGTACAAAAATCTCTGAAACCTACTCTTTGTTCTTCTCATTAACATTTGCTCCTTTCCTGAGCAAGAGCTCAGTAACTTGCTTCCGCTTGGGATGCACAGCGGCCACAGCACAGTGCTGCAAAACAGGAAATATAAATTATATTTCAATGACACAGATAACGAAGAACTTTAAGATCCATGACTTCATCTCTTAATTATTCTGCTGAACATTGGACTACAAAACTTGTAAGCAGAATACATCATGTTTCTGCTGAAGCATATAACATATTGAACAAAACACAAACTAGTGATCAATGCTAAATTGTTCCGCTCATAGAAACAAATTTCATTTTAAAGCTAATTGTAACTTACAAAAAAGCAGAATGTTCCCAATTACGTTAACTAAGTATCAGGACAGAAACAGCACATAATGGACAAAGGAGGTAAAGACAAACGGCCTGTGTCAGCCAGACCTTCTACACAGGGACCCCAGAGGGGTTCATTAAGATTCTGCTGCTGTTGTCACATTATTGTGACTTTTGAATATTGCTTTATTTCTTCTGCTGTTTCAGTGTATACTGCGTTTGTTAACCTAGTGGCGTCTGCTATGCACCCAATTACAAATTATGTAATAAACTCGTGGGCAATAAAGTTCTCTTAGACCACTGTCTCTTCCACACTATGAGAAGGATACATTATTCACACAGGGCTTTTCAATGCTCAAGCCTGCCCTTGTGGGAACACCATAAAGCGCCCTTTGCTAGGTGTAACTATTCTCCTGAACCTGGTTGGGGTCTGCCCGTTGCTTTGTCTGTGCATTTGGCACCCAGAAGCAAGCACTCTGTTCCCCTCCTTCTTCCTTGATCTTCTGCAGACGCTAGACTCTGTCTGCCCTGACATATTCTCAATATGCCCCTACCACTGCATTGCTGAGGCCTCAAATTACATTCACAATTCCAGAAAAGTTGAACACTAGGCTTTAAAATCAGTCCAGAAATGCTTGTCTCAACTTTGGATGTCTCAAGCTGGCAAATTGTAAGAAGTAGGAGATATTTTTGAATATCTGTTTATAGTAGTTTACCTATGCTTTTAACCAGTAACTTCTGAAAACCAGATAGTCTCCTGGAACAGAAACTTTCCAAAAGCAAAGCAATAGCCTTTAAAATGAGACGGACCCCAACCAGAATGCCACTAAGTAGCAATAGCACTGATAACCATCCTCTGCCCAGTCTGAGCCTTCTCTATGAAGTAACTGCCACTCAAGCTTCCACACTGCTGTTTGTCAGTAGAGCGTGTTCAAGTTTTACAAAGCCAAGCTTTGCAAACGAATATTAAGATCAATTTTTGCTCTGAAGAGCAGCAGTATTTTTAAGGTTTTGGAGATAACCTCTCTGTATTTCCTGCCAATATGATAAACCAGCACTAAAAGTAACACAAACTATTCCTAAACTTCAGAGCAACTCTGAAGCATAAACCAGGTGCTTGCTTTGGCCTTTGTGAGGCAAAAGGACACAGGCCTTGGTGCCCCACAGTAAACAACACCTAGTTTAGGACAGGAATAGCTCAGTTAGATTGTACATAACCTCATCTAATCCAAGAAGCCATGTCCTGTCACTTGGATGGGAGACCACTTGGAAATTTCAAGTGTAGGAGACAAAGAGTGAGAAATCACAGTCAAACACACACTGAACAATTAACTAGAGAGAGCATTAGAGCTAAAATACCCCATTTTACCTAGCTGTCTCTGCAGAATGAGCAAGTGGAGAAGAACAAAGAACACCACAGGACTACAAAGTGATCATTACACAGCTAGAGAGATGCAACAGATCCACTCAGGCAGAAAAGGAAAACAAGATCTCAAATTTCCTACTGTCTTCATGTTCAGCCTCTAAATATCTCTCCTCTGTCTTCCTTCTAAGTCTAACTAGGATGCCGAGTCCTCCATAGAGAGAACACTGCATATGGATGCCTAGTAGTCAACACAATGTTCTGATCACAACTACAATGATTATAGCAGTAAATACGCAGCTGTATGCCTGCAGCTGAGACGTACCGCTGTGAAGAAAATGTTCCATTGGAATAGAGTATCATAACCATAATGGTTTTAATAACATCACCCCCTCTCAACTTCTATATCTTCACTGCATCTAGGATACTGACTGAGTTCTTTGCCTCCACTGCTTCTTCAAACAATGATATCAGAGCAGGTTACTGCCAGGGAAGTGTCAAAGCCCTGTTTTCATAGATAATGAGGTATTATCTGTACTATCCCAGTTCTTTAAGACCCTGTGATACACACCTAGCAACTATTTGTACCACAGTTTTATGTACGCTATGAAGAAAATGTGTAATCCAATTTTGCCCACATAAAACATTAAGGAATCACTGGACCATCGGAACAGAATTTAACTCTAGAAAAAACCACAAGTGATCAACAACAACTGAAAAAAAAAGGTTGATGGAGAAAAAAGCAGAATGATATAGTATCATTTTTATAATGCTGATATATGAATATATAAAGTATTCCATGGCAAATGCTCACTCTCACATGATGAATACATTTTCATAGTGTAGAAATAAAACTCCTCAACTAACACTACAAATAAAATAAATGGATTTGCTGTATGCTCTTACCAGTGCAGTCTCATGCGACTGTGGCTGCTTAAAATTAATGATCTCCAAAGCAAGTGTCTTTTTCACTTTGGCTAGGTCTGCCTCTCTGGCTGCTTGCAGTAAAGAGTGTCCTTTGAATTCATCTGTTAGACAAAAAAGATGCATTTAATATTCCGCAACACATCACATTTATACACTGGAGAAAGGCATCTATACTGAATTAAGAAGAAATTGTGTATTGCTGTACATACACATAGCATAAAGAATGTGAAACATGGTTTACTGAAACCAAAGGTACATTCTAAAGAGAGGGAAAGCAATACCTTGATTAAAATTCTGACAGCTTTTCTCCCACTTATGCCGATTAAACACACATGACCTCTACATTACCTATGTATGTATTCAAGTGAGCACAATGTTGTTACATGCTCTTCAAAAAAAGCTTTTCAAAAAGCTTATGGTATTTACAACTACAAACAGTTCAAGGTAAGGCCTGAACAAATAAATACATATATAATTTTTTTATATACGTGTGTGTGTAAATATATAATGTGAACACAAAATACTAAAAGTATTGTTCTTAAAGAAAGCTAACTGGCTGAGCATGTAAAGTCAGTCTGGTACCAAGATGAAACAGGTTTTGATAGCAGCTACGTCTTTACAAGTATGGAGAGGTAATTTCATTATTTTCAGTGTTACATCATGTCCAGTTCAGCAACTAGTTCATTTCAGTTTTAAATAATTTTGAATTTGAAAATTATTAAAAGGTTTTTTTCTCCCCTCTTAAAATGTACAAATGAAAGGCATGTTAGCAAGAATGATGTCTGAGCCTGGGAACCAGGAAAAAATAAAAGCTGAGCAATCTTAGCAAAATTATCAGTATTCTTTCACAAGCAAGCTTGAAATTCTAAGAGGGGCTTTCTTTTCCCACCTTTGTTTCGACATCCAGCACATTTGTAGATTTAGAAATAAAAATAAATATAATAATTTTTAAGTTCTCATTTCCAATACAATTAATATTTCTAGATAAACAAAGCATTACACAAAGCACAAACATAAATAGATCTTTAAACCACAAATAAATGTAATAATACTCCTAAAGAATAATACTCCTAAAGAATAATACTCCTAAAGAATGAAACCAAAGAATTCCAGAATC
This sequence comes from Coccyzus lansbergi, assembly GCA_033558105.1. NCBI lineage: Eukaryota > Metazoa > Chordata > Aves > Cuculiformes > Coccyzidae > Coccyzus > Coccyzus lansbergi. The sequence continues at coordinate 139,192 of JAUMJK010001477.1, read as the reverse complement.
TACTAAATGCATTATTTTGTGTATGGAAATACAGATGTCCCATCACTATACTGTCAAATTTGTAGTAACAGTCACATTTGTGTACACATTTCAGTGGATATTAATTGACATAAATCTTTCCCTACTCTCCTCCAAGAACAACAGAGAAATAAAAAATATAAAGTTTTTTTTTTCCTTGCTTGCCAACTAAAAGAAATGGTAAGTTAATCTGCCTCAAAGCCAGAAGCATCACCCGAGTCAGCCTAGAGCACAGAAATAGCTAAAGTATATTAATGTCATCCCCTTTTCTCCTAGAGTATAGTTTTCTGATTCACATGATCTCACCACCTCCACACACAAAGAACAGCGACAGATGACAACTTGACTGTGACTGTGAGGAGTGCAGGATCACATTCTTAGTGTGTTGGGGGGCTTCTGCTATGTTGGAAAGGTGACAGACAAAATCAAAAGCTCATTTATAATTGAGTTCAGAATCTACTTCTCAAGGAGTTTCCTTAACATTCATAATGTTTGTTTCCATACTTGTCTCATTCAATTATCTTTTACAGTTTTTAAAATGAGAAAAAAGAAATCTCAAAAGAGGGCAAACAAAGACAGGTAAATTCAAGTTAGTGCTGAAACATTGCTTTGTAAACAGCATAAGGATGGCAAAGAATACAAAAGCAGGTGCTGGATTTTCTACCTCAAAGTCTGCACACCAAAGCTACCTACCTTCTGGAAGTTACTCTTAAGCATGATGCAGAGCCTTGATAAGAGGCCTCCATGTCCCTTAACAGGACTTTAGGCATAAAAACACAACACACTGACTCAGTCTAAAACATTTTAAACCTAATAAAACCAGAATATATCTCAAATGGTATATTAGAGCTATCTGTGTACTTCAAAGCAAGAGTCACAGCTGCAGTAACTCTGTTGCTTTACATCTACTTGTGAAATATAAGGAAAGCACCCTTTTACACTCACTGACAACTGTTTCCACTCTGAAAACACTTACAGGTCAGTCTCTCCCTTAGCTCAGCCGTTGGAGCCATATCGACTGCACTCTTGCCATGGCAGTTGACTAACGTGGGATCTGCACCGTGACTCAGCAGGAGGGAGCAAACCTCTACGCGGTTCTTGGAAGCAGCTTCGTGCAAAGGGGTAAATTGCCAGAGATCCATAGCATTCACGCAGGCACCATGCTAGCACAGCAAAGAAAGCCTTGTATTAGTAAGAAATCATCTTCAACAACTAAAAGCTTACAGATTATTACTTATCAAAATATTTCGATTCTTTCATATTAGAATACATACACTAAAAATAATTTTAAAAATATCTGTGCATACCAAGATACAAAAAAGGTATTTAGATACGAGATAGTTTTTAAGTAGTACACATTTTTCCATGGAAAAATTCAAATAAATGGAACTCTGTTATCTGTCCAAAGAAATTAGATTTTACAGCCACATACACTGTACCACAGAAAGGCCTATAAGTTGTAGGCTTCTGAAATGATGTACAGAATGTCTAAAATCTCTTGCTACAGAAAAAAAAAATCTTCCCTTTTAACTCTGGTATAAACAGTTCATATCTCAATCCCACACATCTGGAACCACAGTAATTACCTTCCATCCTTCTGCTTACCTTAAGCAGCAGCTCTGTCACTTCGTAGTGTCCATATGAACATGCGTTATGAAGAGGCACAAGACCACTGTATGGAATAAGGTAAATGACAAATTTATTCAAGCAGCATTTCTAAACAAGGAGGAACAATTTTCTCTCCACTGAGATGGACAGAAATCAAATTAAATCTCAAATATTGAAATATATACATATCTAAAAATTAAGATTCACAAACTAATGGAAAAACCTAGTCTTCCCAAACCACACGTTACTTACAAGTGGCATTAAAATGCTGGTTTGGGGGTTTTTTTCCAAGCAGTCCACAGATGTTTAATTTACCAGTAAGATTAGCATTAATTGGCTTTGAAATGATCCTTTCTGAAGCTATTAAGGGGAGGGGAAATCCCAATTCACACTCAATTTGCCCAAGAGAAGTCAGTGTTCTGTTTCTGCCTCAATATGAACTTCAGTGTATTTAAAATGCTATGTGGAAGGCGAAACTCCCCAGATAATACTAACATAACTCCTGAGTATATTGTGAAGATATACAAATATCCAGACAAAGCAGACTGAAATTCCTGTTGCAGCCTGTGGAATGACCTGATTTTACTCCACTTTTTTTCAGTACAATCTATTTAACTGTGCAAAATACTTATATTAGAGTCCTTGCAATTTTTGTGCAGCTATATTACTGCAGACCATACTTAAAAATGACACTAGCAAAGTAAATAGCAGGGATCCAGTCATAAACACAAGATGTAATAAGAAGTCATGCACCGAAAGGGAGATGCAAAGAAGGCAGTTATTGCAGAGCACCAAATTAGTTTAATTCAAGCCAAGCAAGGCAGGCTAGTGTATGGTTCAACAAATCAGGTTGCAGTGAAAACAATAATTAACCCTTCACCATTTAAGAAAAATACAGGGGATATTTCCCAGAATTGCAAAATAAACTCAAAGACCATTAGGACAGCAAGCAGTAGACATCAGGGCAATCAATTTAAAGGTAGATGCTGCACTGCACCAGTCACAGGAGGGAAATTTGTTTTGGGGAAATTTTTCAAACTGCTATATTCCATTATTGCTTCTCTTACTTACAACTTACGGGTCTAAGTGTAAGATGAGAGAGCATCCAGTACACAGAGCACTCAAAAAAACTGCCGTCACGCAAAATAATGGTCATCTAAGCGGACTGAGGCCTTCAAGGACTTATAAGCAACAATAGTCACTGCAGCAATCCATCTGGCCACTTCTGCTGTGTGCTCTCTCCTTATTTTTCCCAGCAAAACGTGACTTTGTGCACAATAGCAATAAAGAAAAGAAAGGATCAATGGAAAAAGTGCTGCTTCCTTTGTGGTCCTCTTTGAGAGTAACAAGAAATGGATAACCATTTTGAAGAGGCATTGCAGTTCCTCAGGACTGTCTCTGAAGCAATCTTACCAAAGAGAACCTAACAGGTCTATAAGATCAGTATAAGCTAATTCAGCTATACTAATTACTAAACTACATTTATTTATAGCCTATCTATTTACCTGTCCAATGTATAAATAAGATACAGTCATATGGCTATTCTAACTGTAAATGTGTGAAGCCATTAACGAAAAAAATACGGAGATTCCTGGCTGTCAGACATGTCTAAGTATGTCTGATTTTTTTTTAAGTTAATACAAAGTGTATAATTTTTATTTTCTCCCTGCTCCCTTCCCCCACCCTCCTCCTCGCACCTCACTGAAGTTCAACCTAATTACTTTTCACAATTTCCAAGTAGATCATTCAAACCTCATTAAAGTATCTACACCTCAACTTCATACTCAGCTGTGCTCAAATTTTGGAAAGTCATGAAATACCTAAAACTTGCTAAACAATGTTAGATGTACCTGAATACCTATTACATGCAGCTTTACTGTAGGGTTTTATTTCACTTATATAATGTGTCATTGTGTATTTCACAATTCTCATCAAAAAAGCTGTTAAGGATAAATGTACAGGAAAAAGCACTACAATTAATTACTCTTCAAGAATTAAAGCATGTTTGGGACTGGTTTTGGAAAGAAAAAGAAAAGAAGAAGAAGTTAAGTACTTAATTTGAAATATTGTTAAGACTAGGCTAGACTTGGCAGAAAATTAAGATAGAGTAACTGCCTTAAGTTTGCTGAAGGAGCATATTCACTCATTAACATCTTATCTCTACAGACTATGTATATCTAATAAAATGCATGCCTTTAATCAAAGGCCCAGTTTCTACAACGTTAGGATGAAGTCCTTCTATAACATCACTATGTGAATCATCACTTTAAGAGTTAAGAAATGCATGGCTGAAGACGATTTCAGATTTTTGACTCCAGTGCACTTTTTGTTGATATCTCCAGATGAGTGTAGCCTCTACTATGTCTTGATTTTCACTGGCAGCATCAATCAAGATAAGTGTTCAAGGACCACTAGTTATGAGCATAAGTGTTATTGAAATTACTTGGAATTAGATCTAATTATATGCAACAAGACAGAAACTATATAGAAATTTTTAATGCACTTTCTTTCCCACTAAACTCACGTGCCTTCTCCGCATCAGTTCCCCTAAAATAATGCTAGAAGTCACTGATTTCACAGGGCAGTTTGCGTAGAATTAAAGAACGAGGTTTCAAAAAAAATCATTAAAGGTCTAACAGAAGAACCGAAACAAGTGCAATCCCAGCTGAGCCGTCAATGGGGCTCTAACAAAAGTTTATTTATGACAGACCACACTCAGATTTTGGAAGCAAACATCACATTCTCAGCCAACTATCTGAGATTATGCTGCAACAAGAAACAGAGGAATAATTTCTCATCTTGATTAATACAAAACTACCCCTGCAAATAGATAAGTAGATTCATTTTACATACCCTTTGTCCTTTGCGTGAACATCTGCACCGTGCTGAAGCAGAAGTTGGACTATTCGAACTCTGTTGTAGCCTGCTGCTAGATGTAAAGGAGTGGACTGCAAAGGAAAACAAAACACGATGAAGAATGGGCGCCAGATGAATTTGAAGTCCTGCACTTCCTGCCATGTACTTTGCTATTCTCTTACACCTTGGATCTCGATAAGTCAGGCTTTCCTTCTATATTCTGTATTAGCCAAATAAGCAATTACACAGCACACACATGACCTTCCTGTTGTCAAACCAAATAATCATTCTTCAAGGTGAGAATAATCCAAGCAGGTATCCCCTAAGGCAATAACAATCTCATAATTTAAAGTTAATTTAAATAATGCCACAACTTTGTTGTTCGGAGTTTTTGTGTCTTTGACTTTATTTGATCTTTTCTTTCCATTTTTTTTCCTCCTTTTTAAAAAGCTATAATTTAATTAATTTTTTAAAAGCTAGATTTTGTGGGTATTTTAATTCATAAGTAAATTTATGCATTCCAGGCTTCTTATTCGCAGGTTACAAGATTGCTTCTATGTACATTTACTGCAAAAAGTGCACAAGAAATAACGCATTTATCCCACAGCAGGAATGCTTGTCCGCAGCTCTGCACCAAACAAGCAGCCATATGTGTTTGGTACTGTGCTGCACTAAGATATGTGGAGCAAACAGTTTGCAGTTTCCTACAAAATACAGATCTTCATCAGTAATACATCTTACTGCATAATTATAGCACAACAGCAACATCTTTCCTCATAGCTAATTTGGAATTGACAACAAAGTTTCTTTTAAAAGCTTTTTACAATGAAAGAAATCTTGTGTGCTGAGTCAGCCCAAAGAAACTGATTTCTTACACAAACGAGTGATGCTGTTTCCTCTGTCCTAAGGTTGAGAAGCAGAGGATTTTAAAGGTATCTTTATTACAATTTATTTTGCAGTGTGTAACCAAACAACACAATTTTATTACAGTAAAACCCCATACATAAACCAGCTTGAATGCACAGGAAGACTCAAATACCTCACAGTATTAAGCAAAGTACAGAATTATTGACAGCACTAAAACAGTATTATAGTTTTACTGATTATACAGTATTACAGGTGAGCCATCACATCTCACTGTTACTGAGATTTAAAAGTAGAAATCAAGACAAATGGTCTCATCAGTGGCAAAAACCAGCAGGTGCTATATATCCATAAACAGCATGGATTTCTAAGAGTTAACACATATTTAGAATGACCATAACTTGGTGTAGTCTGTGTTATATTTTCCTACAGTTTCAGTATTTTGCTACTTTGTTCCAGAAAGAGAAACTACTTTAACACCTACCAAATGTCTCCCATGTACTGTAGTGAGGAGACAGCTCATACTGAATAACAGCACAGGGCAACTCTAAGGAGAACATTTGGGTAACTCAGTTTATCTAGGCAAGCAGATATGCAAGTTTCTATAAAAGCCATCTTTGGAATACTCAAAACATCTAACATTCCTAACCCGAAGATCCCTAAAATATCTCCAAAGTACAAATGCCACCACCAACAAAACAAGTCAAACCTTTCAATTGTTTGGCCACTCAAATTGTCAAGACCTATCATTCTGTTTCAGAAAGGCTTCTACTAGTGAAATAACAATTTAGACTTATCCAGCAAGTATGATGTTAGTTTCATATCTGCCCCTATTACAAAACAGTTGGTTTCTGTGCTAATGAAAATACATATAAAGATTATGCCACTATTGACATTAGCAGAACACTTCAGTACTGTTTATTCTGACAATTGCCCTGGTTTGTTTACTAAATTAAGTTTTATCAACTGAATTAATAACTTGGAAACCCTGACATGAATTTGAAATGGAATGTGGAAAAGTCAGTGTATTGAAAGGTCTAAACTCTAGAAGAAATTGAAGCAAACACTAAATCTTTAGACCACTGCAGGATCCTTTAGTCTCACTACAAATAAAACAACATACATTCTTGCCTGCATGCTGCTTCTAAAACAACAATGGCAGATTTCCAAGATGATGCTTTACTTGTATTAAGTATTATTAATTGGAATGTTCTCATAGAATCATAGAACAACCAGGTTGGAAGGGACCCATCGGATCTTCTAGTCCAACCATTCAGATACATCAATCTTGGAGTCTTGTTCACTGTTAAATATAAAAAGAAAATTTATCATGACTGAAGCTGGGACTGTGCATTTTGTATTTCTAGGGTTATTAGACCTGCAACTGCCAAATACCTCTATTAGAGAAGAAATCCAAAACCTTTCAATCTTATAGTTGCAAGATAAATAATGTAAGAGAACCAAAACAGTGTATAGAATCATAGAATCATAAAATCATAGAACAACCAGGTTGGAAGGGACCCATGGGATCTTCTAGTCCAACCATTCCTATCTAACACTAAACCAAGTCCCTCAAGATCTCATCTACCCGTGCCTTAAACACCTCCAGGGAAGGTGAATCAACCACCTCCCTGGGCAGCCTGTTCGAATGCCCAATGATCCTTTCTGTGAAAAACTTCTTCCTAATCTCTAGCCTAAATCTCCCCTGGTGGAGAAGAGGCCAGCTCCCTCCTCTCTACAACCTCCCTTCAGGTAGTTGTAGAGAGTAATGAGGTCTCCTCTCAGCCTCCTCTTCTCCAGGCTAAACAAACCAAGCTCTCTCAGTCGTTCCTCAGAGGGCCTATTCTCCAGCCCCTTCACAAGCTTTGTTGTTGTTCTCTGGACTCGTTTCAGAGCCTCAACATCCTTCTTGTGGTGAGGGGCCCAGAAATGAACACAGTATTCAAGGAGTGGTTTCACCAGTGCTGAGTACAGAGGGAGAATCGCCTCCCTGGACCTGCTGGTCACACCGTTTCTGATCCAAGCCAGGATGCCATTGGCCTTCTTGGCCACCTGGGCACACTGCTGGCTCATGTTCAGTTGGCTGTCCACCAACACCCCCAGGTCCCTCTCCTCCTGGCAGTTTTCCAGCCAGGCTTCTCCCAGTCAGTAGTTCTGCATAGGGTTGTTGTGCCCCAAGTGCAGGACCCGGCATTTGGCCATGTTAAACCTCATGCCGTCGGACACTGCGCAGCGGTCCAGCCTGTTTAGGTCCCTTTGCAAAGCCTCCCTACCCTCCAGCAGATCCACACTTGCACACAGCTCTGTGTCATCTGCAAACTTGCTAAGGGTACCCTCAATGCCTTCATCCAAGTCATTGATGAAGACATTGAACAGGACTGGACCTAGCACTGAGCCCAGGGGAACCCCACTTGTCACTGGCCTCCAGCTGGACTTAACACCGTTTACCACCACTCTCTGGGCCCGGTCATCCAGCCAGTTTTCTACCCAGGAGAGTGTGCATCTGTCCAGGCCAGAGGCAACCAGTTTCCAAAGCAGAATGCTGTGAGAAACTGTGTCAAAGGCTTTAGTGAAGTCCAGAAAGACCACATCCACAGCCTTTCCCTCATCCAGCAGCTGAGTCACTTTGTCATAGAAGGCGATCGGGTTGTTTTTTTCAGGACCTGCCTTTGGTAAACCCATGTTGACAGGGCCTGATCACCTAGTTCTCTTGCATGTGCTTCATGATAGCACTCAAGATCACCTGTTCCATGACTTTCCCTGGCACTGAGGTCAGACTGACTGGACTGTAGTTCCCTGGATCCTCCCTGCTACCCTTCTTGTAAATGGGAACTACATCAGCCAGTCTCCAGTCCAGAGGTACCTCCCCAGTCTTCCAGGACTGCTGGAAGATGATGGAAAGGGGTTTGGCCAATACATCCACCAGCTCCCTCAATACCCTAGGATGTATCCCATCCGGCCCCATAGACTTGTGGGTGTCCAGTTGGCCAAGCAGGGCTCTGACCACCTCCTCTTGGACCATGGGAGCCTCGTATTGCTCCTCTATTTCCGGGGTTTCTACACAGAGGGAACAGCTTTCTTTACAATTAAAGACTGAGGCAAAGAAGGCATTAAGTACCTCAGCCTTCGCCTCATCCCCTGTCACTGTTGTTCCCTCTGTGTCCAAAAGGGACTGTATGGTCTCCCTTGTCCTCCTTTTACTGTTTATATATTTATAGAAAGATTTTTTGTTGTCTTTTACAGACTTAGCCAATCTGATCTCTAGTTCAGCCTTAGCCCCTCTGATTTTTTCCCTACACAGCCTCACTTCCCCTCCTGTAGTCCCCGCAAGAGGCCTGTCCCCTCTTCCAGAGCTTATAAACATTCCTTTTTTTCCTAACGTCACTCAAGATTTCTCTACTCAACCAAGCTGTTTTTTTCCCCTGCCGGTCTTTTTTCCAGAACACGGGGATGGCTTTCTCCTGAGCTGCTAGGATCTCCTTTTTGAAGAGCTCCCAGCCCTCATGGGCTCCCTTGCCCTCCAGTACTGTCTTCCAGGAGACTTTGCCAATCAGCCTTCTAAAGAGTTCAGAGTCTGCCCTCTGGAAATTTAGTGCTACAGTCCTGCTTACCACCCTGTTCACTTCACCTAGAACAGAAACCCCTATCATCTCATGATCACTAAGTCCTAGGTGACTCCCTACTGTCATTTCCCCCACAAGGCCCTCTCTGTTGACAAACAGCAAGTCCAGGAGGGCACCTTCCCTCGTAGGTTCATTCACCAGCTGTGCAAGGAAGTTGTCTTCCACGCACTCCAGGAACCTCCTAGACTGCCTCCTTTCTGCTGTATTGTACTCCCAGCAGATATCAGGGAGATTGAAGTCTCCCACAAGGACAAGAGGCATTGACTTGGAGACTGACCCCAGCTGTTTAAAGAAGAGCTCATCAGCTGCTTCTCCTTGGCTGGGTGGCCTGTAACAGACTCCCATCACAAAATCTCCCTTCTTATGGGCTCCCTTGATCTTAACCCACAGGCACTCAATCTCCTCATCGCCACAGTCCATCTCAGAGGTGTCCAAGTCCTCCCTTACAAAGAGGGCTACTCCACCTCCTCTCCCACCCTTTCTAGCCCTCCTGAAGAGCTTATATCCCACCAAAGCTGTACTCCAGTTATATGAGTCATCCCACCACGTTTCCATGATGGCAACGACGTCATAGGCTCCTTGCCCTACAACAGCTTCCAGCTCTTCCAACTTATTCCCCAAGCTGCGTGCATTGGTGTAAATGCACTTCAGCTGAGCTGCTGAGCCTTCGGCCCTCTTAGAGGGGACAGTGTTTGTTCCCAATTGCCTGTATGTCAAGCCATCAGACAACTTATATCCCTGCCTTTCAGATAGGTGACTTACTTCTCCTCAAGCTCGGCCATGCAGACACCGGGGTCCCATGAAAGAACACAGAATAACATGTCTTTCTCAACAGACTTGGAATTAGTTATTCAGCTGCAGTCCAGTGTCTGGCATTTGGTGTGTTTGCCCTCGATCCGCAGTAGCTTTAGGGAAGCTGCAAGCTGTGCTTCGGCTGCCTCTCTGAGGAGTAGCTAAATGATGCTTTCTGCACACATCCCTGAAGACACTAGCCTGCATGCTTCAACTCTGCAATTGCAAACCATACAACCTGGAGGCCAATGCAGCCCTGGAGATGCAGGCTGGTACGAGAGACTACTTGACTGAGGGGCAAGAATAATTGAACATCCAGGGTGTGCAGAAGCAGCTATTCTGGAAGGCTGTTCTCCTTTTATCCAGGCCTGGGGTATATGAACTCACAGGCCAGTGTTGCCAGTTGCTCTTTTGGTTGCTTAAAAGGGTCTTATAAATGCTGCGCTTACATACACTTCAGGAAGGAGGAAGCAGGAAGGCTTAACGATTTAAGCCTTACATTAATGATTTTTTTAATGGACTTCTTTTCCTTTCTTTTGAGAAAGGCATTCATTAATGTTACAGATTTAATAGTTAAAAACAATAATCTCTTATTGCAAGCTTGTATGTTTATTACAGAAACTACCTACCTAAAAGATAACGTCGTGCTTCACAAGCTACTTACACAGGATTATTAATTTTAAAAAAAAAAAGTGAAGAGTGAGTGATGGTTGTAGAGACTGATGTTTAAAATTCGTGTGCTGTTTATAACTGCACTAGAAAAGTAGAAACTAGCTATCACAAACAGCAGTATTATATACTGCACCTTCAAGGTATATCAAACTAATCACTTAATATTAAGGAAAGAGATTTGAGATTTGATTGAGATTTAATTAATCCCTCCTCCCGTGTCTCACAATACCTGGCAAGAGACTTACTAATGAGAATCCCTAGAGGGTAGTCCCCTTCCTAGACTCACCAAGCCAATCATTCTGTCTTACTTGCTAGTGTAATTAAAAAGAACACAATTCCACTTTTATTAAGTGTACCTCATAAGTTTTATGGCAGCTGTAACTGAGTCAAAGTAGGTACTGTGCACTTCAAGGAAGATCACTGTACACAAGACAGCAATCACTGTCAATCTGTATACCTACAACTCATACTAAAGCAGGTATTTTTGCCTGCAGTCTTTTGAAAATGTGTTGCCTGGGAATACGAAAAATGCATTTTTTAGATTTAAAAAATGCACATACAGTAGTTTGATAAAATTTTCATTGAGCCTTAGGTATTTTCACACTTCTTTGTTACCAAGAGCTGATTTGATGATCCTTGTTCAAGGTCAGATAACTTGGATTTGCTGTCCCTGTTCACCTCCATCAAGCAAAAGGGGCACCGAGGAATTGCCAAAGCTGCAGGTTGCTGAGTTGCTGCTGTAGAAATCAGAAAATTGTTTTCAACAAATTGGCCATGGGCAACATGGGAGTGCTAGCTCCAAGCACCATCCATTTCCATTCCTGTCTTGCTAAAAGCCTTCAGTGTTACCTTAGATAGTAATGCTCCCACAGCCTCAGAAGAAAGCTGCATTTCCAGATTCAAATTATGGATTGCCTATTTTATGGGCAAATTAAACTGACGGATATGTAAGGATCTTATGCATTATCTGCATGATAAATAACAGCTGCAGGAGCTGTTTTAAAGAAGTAACTCTGCCTGCTCTTGCTTTCTACTACCAAAATCTCAATGTAAGACTAATTAATAACAACCTTCATCAATGTATTTCTCCCATTCTCAAGCTGTCACCCTGAAAGCTATTAAAATCGGCAAACAATCTTCTTCTAACATATATGATATATGACCATACATCCAATTTAAAACATTATTCAGTGATCCAGAATTATCATTTAATTTCATGTCAGGCAAGAGCATTCTCACAGTGACAATGAAAACCACTGATATTGAGAGCTAGCGTTGGTTTTGACATATTATGGCTACTCTCATGTTCAGAAGGTCTCCACATGGATATGCACCAGTAAGGGTGGCTCTTACACATACAGACAAACAAGCATAACTTGGCAGAAAATAAGGACTGGCTCCTGTCAAGATGACTATTTGAGTCTGCCATACCAAGAAAAAAACCTCTGAGCAGACAAACATCTCTCTCTTCACTAGTTTAGAATTTATGATAGAACCTTTCTTTCCAATCACAATAGTCTGTCTGCTTGATGCTGCTCTCCTGCAGACTTCTCCAAAATGAACGGCATCAATCATGAGCGTACATCAGGAAGACATTCTGGATGCAAGTGGAATACCTTCTGTTGCTACTTCATCACTCTGATTAATGAGGTAAGAAAACAAGTTACAACAACATCACAGTCTTGAAGAGACATTCCTAAACTTTTCCACCACAGAAATGATCACAGCTTCTCCTTCACCGTTCAGATATCAACTTGCATTCCAATTTTAAGCAGTGTGTCCATCTTATAACTTCATTTTTAGGCTCTGTTGTAAAGCTTTCTTGGAACATACCTCACTGATATCTGTTTATGTGGTGCCAAGAAAAAAAGAAAAGTTCCTTCCAAAACCATATATTTCAAATTACTCAAAACAATTATTTTATATTCATGTAATAAATGCTCTTACACACCAGGTACTACAGAAATCAAGGTCTCTAACCTCAGTTAGAGGGGGAGCTGGAACCTCCCTTGGGAAAGGAGCTGTGCTTCTGTTCATCAGTCACAAATTTCAAATAGTGTTTTGTAACAGCTAACAACAGGGGAAAAGAATTGAACAGCTCACCAATTCAGATTGTGCAGGTCACACAGTACCTGAATTCAGAGTTGGTATATATCAGATGATCTCTGAGAAAAAAAAGAGATCCACCGTTTTGCACTACATACCATTGAAAACAAAATCAGCTTGACTTCAAATATATAGTATCACTAGAGTAGGTGAGCATGAGGATTACATGAAGGCTAAGAGAGAAACATTTGCATTCCTTTTCATTCTGTCATGTGGTAGAAGGAGAAGAAAGAACTCTGAATTAAAAAGAATTTATTCCCTGCAACCAAGTATCTTTCAGAAGTTTATTCAGGTACCTACCACTTGGACTACAGTAGCAAGGTCAGAGCAGAGCAGATACTAGGAATGGCACAGCTCCTACAAGCATTTAGAAACAGGTACCAGCTACAAAGCATTCCTTTGTGGATCAGAGACTGAAGGAACATTCTTCTCTGTATTCAACTGTGCAGAAATGACAACTGGAATGTTATTTTTTTAATTAAGTGTGAGACAACTCCAGACCAGGTAGATGCTGATAAACTGGAGGCAAATACAAGAATGTATAATAAAGGTGAAATAGAAAAAAAAAATCCATAAAATAGCTTAAGAGTTTAAAAGCACAGAAAAAGCAGAAGAAAAGTACTGCAAATACACTGACACAATAAATAATAAGCAATAAATAATAAAAAATAAATAAATAAAAAGGAAATAATAAAAAAATCTGGAAAAGGTTTGCCTGGGTGACAGACCAGGATTTTTCTACTCCTAATCTCCAGTGAGTATTTAAATCTGTTCCTTCTCAGAGGGCCATAATGTCCAAACTACTGACTACTAAATGTTTGTCTAGTAGATATGAACTTTGAGAAACAATAGAAGCTTCTGACTGTACCTCTGAACCTCAAGACTATATGACAAGGCTTGACATCGGTTCTACACATTAACATGGTGAGCCTTTTGTATTGCAGGCTGGGTGAAGCGCTGACAAATAATGGGTAGGAGATTAATATGAGAAGAGCTTTTTCCATCCCACAGATGCCTGGGGTAGAGAAGCACAGAAAAGATAACAAAGCATCATCTTGTATTGGAGCAGACAAAGGAATACCCAGAGCATCTCTGTCTCTTAAATGTTAAAAGAAGGAAGAACACAAAATGAGTGCTTTCACTTTTCTGCTCAGAAACTCCTCCTGCTAGCACAAAAACAGTGCCACCACAGAGAAGGTAGGTACGTGGAGGCAAATAAGATATCCCTGAAAGCAGAAGAGGTTAAAGGGCAAAGATAACTTCCCTGACAAGCGAGAATACATTGTAGTACCACACAACAAAAGGAAGTTTCATCTGCAGAAGAAGGCTAAGATGTATGTTTGAAGATGGCCATGTAAAAGCCTTATCAAATCCCAGAAGAAAACCCCAGGCTCCTTGCCCAGCAGGTTTCTCCAGACAACTACACTTGACTTTCAGAATTATGGAGATTGACACCAAGACAGTAAATCCTTAATTCATGTAGATAGTTGTGAAAGCTATTCTCTTACCAGTAGCTATATAAAAAAGACAATAACTCTAATTACTTCTGAGAAAAGGAAACAAAATGAAAACTGAAAGAGCACCGTTAACTAGCAGAAATAGGGCTAAAAGAAAGGTCAGAAGAGAGATAATTATGAGACAGGAGGCAGCAACCATCTTTAGAATGAGCTTTAGAAGCAATGACCAGTCTGATCCACAAGGAAAAGCAGGTATAGCGAAGCGATAAATAGGATCTCAGCTACCCAAACATTAACTAGGAAGCTCAGTTCCCTAACACTTCTGTATTAAGTTCCTACCATTACTTTCAGAAGCTGACCTAGATGTAGAGACTGAGGGACATGGTAAAAATGGGGGAGACACCTACATCTTTGGATGGGAACACCACCTTGACATCTAATCTCAGGATTTCACAAATGGCAGGGTTATCATAAATGGGGCACAAGTGAGCCTTGAATCTCTTCCTAAATGAGAATTACAATGCAACACCTCTTTCCCCTTGTCCTCCTGAAACTCCTCTGAATTTGCATGCATCTTAAAGTACCACCCATTTGGTAAAACAGTTCCAGAGAGGAAATGGAACAGAAATATGGAATAATGTCTCTTACAAATACTTAGTATTTGCAAAACACTGTTCCCTACAAGAGGTTTCTACACAGAAATGAAGGTTTGGCTGAAGATAGAACTACGATAAGAAAAAGAAATTCTAGAGCTTCTACCATGAAGCAGCATTTGCAGCTCTCCCAGACTGAGAAGCACAGGACACTGCTAATGTTGTTTAATGCTGAAAGGAGATGTATATTCCCTTAGACAATAGGACAGAACACTAAGAATTACTTACAGAACCACTATGACCATGGTGGTGGAGAAGGACAAGGAGGAGAAGAAGAACGAGGAGAAGAAAAAGAAGAAGAAAAAGAAGAAGAAAAAGAAGAAGAAAAAGAAGAAGAAAAAGAAGAAGAAAAAGAAGAAGAAAAAGAAACTTCCCTTGCAATGGTATTAAAGTCAGTCATCAGAGGGCCTGCAAACCACTAGCACTCCAACAAGCAAGTTTGGCAACACTTGCCAGCTAGAAAACAAACTCATTAGGGCCTGGTGGACTCTGCACACAGAATGTAGGACTGTTTCGTGTCAGCAGCCAGACCTTTTATTTTTTAAGTCACATGCTGGAAGCTGTGATTCACGTTGAGTTCAGGGAGAAGAACGGATGCTCCTGCTGCTGGTCTGAGCAAAGGGGCACAAACAGCCAAGTTTCTGCAGAGTTTTTGAAAGCACCTTAGTGCCAGCCAGCACAGTCCATAACAGCCCACATCTCAACCCATCAGTTTTGTCAAATTGCAGACTGCAAATGCATATCATCCCAGGAGAGCAGGATGAGACAATTTTCTCCCCCCAAAAACCGACACATTTTTATCTGTCCTGTGAGCCCATGTCAGAAGCTACAGAATCCTGTTCTTTAATTATTTTCCCAGGTCACTGTTCCCTCTTTTTAATGAAATATTTTGGTGTTGCTCTGGCAGCAAAAACAAGTGTTAACAAGACGTTCCTCTCCAAACAGGAATGCCAGATGACCATGGAAGGCCAGCCTACAATATTAAAACAATCTGAAGAGGGTGCACATGGGGATATTCGAGAACCAGCATTCTGCCAATTTTTGCTGTTTCGGTCTCTTCTATCTCCACTTTGTATCAAAATCTTTTTCCAACTACAGTCAAATAACAATCATTTCCTCCCTTTTCTATCTCTTATTATTTTCACCACTTCTACAATTCCATTTTTATCTATTTAATTTACTACTTCTTTTCTTTCTTACTAGAAACTTTCATGGCTTCAGCTTGTAAGATTTGTACATTATTAAGAATGAAAAAAACATCTCAGAACATGTTAATTTGACTGTTCCCTCTGTTAACCTGACATTCAGTCAGTACTTCACTCATTCTATTGAAGATGGGGTCAGAATGAACTCGTAAATTGATTGCATTTCAGCACCAGTGCTCAGTGGAAAGTAAATACCTATGCTTTAAATTTTAGAATGAAATATAAAATAAAATACCTCATAAATACACAAAATATTCTTTTTCCATTATAGTTCCATTTGCCAAATTTAAGAGTTTAATGCTGTTATAATCTAATCAAGTAGACTTCACTGTTCCTTTGAAGAAGAGCCTTGAAAAATACAGGGGGAAAAAAGGCAGATAATTCACATTGTATATATTCCTTTAGTATGTTTCAAAACTGAAAAGTTATGAATTTTCTACAGAATTTCAGCTGTAAGAAATAAGTCTCTTTTATAAACGTACTATATCGAGAGAAGCCCTGCAGAGCAGGACAAGAGGAGGTGGTCAGAGCCCTACTTGGCCAACTAGACACCCACAGGTCTATAGGGCCAGACAGGATTCACCCTAGGGTATTGAGGGAGCTGGCAGATGTGCTGGCCAAACCCCTTTCCATCATCTTCCAGTAGTCCTGGAAGACTGGGGAGGTACCTCTGGACTGGTGGCTGGCTGATGTAGTTCCCATTTACAAGAAGGGTAGCAGGGAGGATCCAGGGAACTACAGTCCAGTCAGTCTGACCTCAGTGCCAGGGAAAGTCATGGAACAGGTGATCGTGAGTGCTATCATGGAGCACATGCAAGAGAACCGGGTGATCAGGCCCTGTCAACATGGGTTCACAAAAGGCAGGTCTTGCCAAACTAAAATGATTGCCTTCTATGACAAAGTGGCTCGGATGCTGGATGAGGGAAAGGCTGTGGATGTGGTCTTTCTGGACTTCACTAAAGCCTTTGACACAGTTTCTCACAGCATTCTGCTTTGGAAACTGGTTGCCTCTGGCCTGGACAGATGCACACTCTGGACTTGGATGTCCAGGCCCAGAGAGTGGTGGTAAATGGTGTTAAATCCAGCTGGAGGCCAGTGACAAGAGGGATTCCCCAGGGCTCAGTGCTAGGTCCAGTCCTGTTCAATGTCTTCATCAATGACTTGGATGAAGGCATTGAGGGTACCCTTAGCAAGTTTGCAGATGACACAGAGCTGTGTGCAAGTGTGGATCTGCTGGAGGGTAGGGAGGCTTTGCAAAGGGACCTAAACAGGCTGGACCGCTGCGCCATGTGTCCAACGGCATGAGGTTTAACATGGCCAAATGCCGGGTCCTGCACTTGGGGCACAACAACCCTATGCAGAACTACTGACTGGGAGAAGCCTGGCTGGAAAACTGCCAGGAGGAGAGGGACCTGGGGGTGTTAGTGGACAGCCGACTGAACATGAGCCAGCAGTGTGCCCAGGTGGCCAAGAAGGCCAATGGCATCCTGGCTTGGATCAGAAACGGTGTGACCAGCAGGTCCAGGGAGGCGATTCTCCCTCTGTACTCAGCACTGGTGAAACCACTCCTTGAATACTGTGTTCATTTCTGGGCCCCTCACCACAAGAAGGATGTTGAGGCTCTGAAACGAGTCCAGAGAACAACAACAAAGCTTGTGAAGGGGCTGGAGAATAGGCCCTCTGAGGAACGACTGAGAGAGCTTGGTTTGTTTAGCCTGGAGAAGAGGAGGCTGAGAGGAGACCTCATTGCTCTCTACAACTACCTGAAGGGAGGTTGTAGAGAGGAGGGAGCTGGCCTCTTCTCCCAAGTGACAGGGGACAGGACAAGAGAGAATGGCCTCAAGCTGTGCCAGAGGAGATTTAGGCTAGACATTAGGAAGAAGTTTTTCACACAGAGGGTCATTGGGCATTGGAACAGGTTGCCCAGGGAGGTGGTTGATTCACCTTCCCTGGAGGTGTTTAAGACACAGGTAGACAAGGTCCTGAGGGACATGGTTTAGTGTTTGATAGGAATGGTTGGACTCAATGATCCAGTGGGTCTCTTCCAACCTGGTGATTCTATGATGATATGACTTGGAGGTGCTGGTTGGTATGAAGCTCAACATGAGCTGGCAATGTGTGCTTGAGGCCAACCATGTCCCCGGCTGCATCAGAAGTATGGCCAGCAGAGCAAGGGAGGGGATTCTGCCCCTTTGTTCCTCTCTTGTGAAAACCCAACTGAAGTACTGTGCCCAGGTCTGGAATCCTCAACACAAGAAGGATATGGAGCTGTTGGAACAGGTCCAGAGGAGGCTACAAGGATGATCAGAGGGCTGTAGCACCTCCAGGGGCTAGAGCAAGGAACAGAGCTCTTGCAGGCAAGAAGTCATTGTCGAGAAACCCTTTGAATTGTATACCTCTTAGAAGAAACAAGTAATTCTCATATCAGTACCCTGGTCTGTGTGTACCTAGCATCTGTGAATTTGGGAGTGTGGTGAAGTTGGCAAAGGATCTATGTGAAACTAAATTATGCATAAAAAGGCAACGATATCTGTAATCAAAATGAACATCAACAAATTGCTATGATGGGACTGCATTCACCCAAAAGAGCACTGGAGAATGAAACAGATGAAGGTCGCATACCACAAGTAATTCACTTAAGGTTTTCTTGGTATATGAAGACAGGAAAGCTGCAATACAATCATTAAAACCTGTTTATGGTAGACTAAAGGCCTAAAATCTTCATGGTTGCACTGGGAAAATATAGTAATAGGTAGAATCAGTGAACACTTGGATAAATACAATCTGCTTGGGAAGAGTCATATAGCGTTAAGGGAAATTCCACCTTTACAACTCTTGGAGTACTCTGAAGCAGTCAAGCATGTGCATAGGGGTAATCCAGCTGATACAGCCTACAGGGGTAGTCAACAGGTTTTTTAACTGAATCTTCACCAGGGCTTTTAAGGAAGATGATGTTAGATCCCAAGATAGCAACATGACAGCATGCAGAGTCTTGGAAGAGTGAACACCTAAAAGATAGGTGTAACAATGGAGTTATAAAGTACTGTAATACCACATCCAAATCTGAAAAGCAACAAGAAAGCAGAACTGTTGACTTCTCAGTACCTCTGATGCAGGGATTTGGAGAGGGAAGCAACACAAGGACAGAAATAGCACCTACAGTATATTCACTATATTCAACCACATACATCAAATGCATATTGTCCATGAGCTGAGCTGTCACATTTCAACTCGAGCATAACCTCAGCAAGCTTTATGAAGGGAAAGACTCCACTCTTGATAACATAGCAGAAGAAATATCATCAGTAGCAGACTTCAGGATGCTCTGTGAGACGACCGAGCCAAACTGAAACCACAACATATAGTTAATGGGCATAAAATATGAAATGGCAGCTCTGTCCAAATCCGCCAACTTGACTTTCTCTTGATTGGAGATGGGTAGAAGTGCAATGCAAGAAACTACCCACTGTGTGAAGCTAATAATCAAGAGGAAACAGTTCAGGTATGAAAACCAAACCCCACATACTTTTAATACATCTGATGGTTTCCTGAAGAGCATACTGATTAAGATCTAATAAATGAGATTTTTTTTTTAGAGAACAATAAAGAGAATGACTGCAGAGTAAACAATTTCTTTCCAGTCCTTCAAATGACAATTCCTATTTGGGGACATGACAGACTGCATTTCAAATAATTCTGAAGAAAAAGAAGACAGGTAAAGGGATATTTACTGAAACTTTGAGGAAATATTTAAGATCTCATAACAGAAACAGGCAGATTACATTTTATTCAAAAGGTATCACCTTTAACTACAGATGGTCTTAAGTGACATCAGGGATAGAAATTAAGTCCAGTCATCTATACTGTGCAAAGCCAGAGGAGGGATTCTTGTTGTCTGCTTTGGCCATGCTAGGCTGATGAAGTAAGATGAGATGATACCATAAGAGCATTTTCTGTCACTATTTCTGACATAAACCCTGGGAACTATCTTTTAGACAAACAAAATAGTGTTCTAAAGGCAAAATACAGTTGTGGCCATTTTTAAATTGTTCTTTTTATACGTGTACTACATTAGGCTCTTATGCCCCAGGCACATCACAAACATTAAGGCATTTGCTTTGTAACCTTCTTGTAATGTTGAAAATGTTACCTTTTTCACAGTGCTCGATTACCTAAGTCCAGAAAGGATTAATTCTGAGTACAGATATTGATTTACTAACTCAATTACGAGGTATAGTTTATAACTGAAAAAAGTACCAAAATGTCTGCACCTGATCTTCAGTACTTATTTTCACTATTGAGACAGCATATATTCACTAAGGGAAGAGCTGCTTAGAAGGACTTCAGTCCATCTTCTTCTATACACCAGTCATCCTAATTATACTGTACACTGGGAGAGGCTCTAAGATTGTCAAGCCCTTATCCAAATCAAAGTTGGGAGTATGGTTGGAATTGAGCTCTGGAAATCAACTCATAGTCCAAACCCCAGCTGCCCTTTTCCCACTTGGTTTACTCGGGCACTGTGAACGATTTCATACCTGAGGTGGGATAAGAGCATATACAGGTCAGTTGCCTGTGAACAACATTACATCTGAGATGAGATAAAAGCATATACAGGTCAGTTGCCATGGAGCAGATGGCATCTGATGACAGGTTTGCCCGTGACTGTGTACATGCCCATACCCGATATGGGTCACTGGTGAGGCTGCAGAAGAAGCAGAAACAGTTGTAGCACTTGCAGAACACAGCAGTCTCTACCAGAGTAGAGAAGGATTTGAAATTACAATATTTAAAACAATAAACTTTTAGAAAAATATTTAGAAAATTATTTTCGTCATCCCTCAAGCCCCAGAAAATTACCTTGACAAAATAGGGCATGATGGCTCATATCTACTCCTAAGCAAGCACACTCCCTAGCTATATCCGTGATGTAACCACATACCCACACGTGTAAATACACAGAGCTAGGTGTACACAACAGTGTATATGAATAGATATATGCTTTATGTACAGGCATATATATACATCTATATACCTGGAATTTGTTTCATATAGAGAAATATTCACACTTACAGCCCTAAATAGACCTTTGATACAAACGCATTCCAAGAAACATATTTGCAAAGACTCCAGTGTGTGAAGCTGTAAGTCAGAGCTAACATTTTACTAGCAAACATCAGCTAATGGAGGACATTGTCATCACTGATGTTGGTAACTGCAGTTCCAAGAAGCTGTAATCAGGCATCAAGGAAGTTCTGGTTAACCTTTGCAGGACTACAAATAAAGAGTTGCAAATCTGCACAACTCCCACTCACAAAAGCAGTTTTGTAGTACTTGATCAAAACCAGACAGATGTTTTATGCTAGTAAGTAGAAAGTGAGCAGATTCAGAAAGTTTGTCTGCCCAATTATTCTTGAATAACTGTTTCAGATCAACTCCATGTGGAGCTCTGTTTTTCTGAAATAAAGTGACATTTTCTAGCTAAACTATTTAATGTTTTTTTTAAATAAAATATTAGACTAATCAAGGAGAAGGCACTTTTTCTGAACATGAATATATACCGTCTATTTTTAATCTGATTTCAATGTATGATCCTTTTGCTCCTCTCCTCTGAGTTTTTTTTTTATTGCATAACCCTTGAGACTACAGACTTTTTATAGATCTTATGCAATATTAGATATTACAGCAGAAAAAAATCAAAATCTTGTGCAGGACAAGATGTACATTGTGACACTAAAGAATATATTACATGTGACAAAAAAAACCCCGATCTGTAGAGTACACATAGATTCAGACATATCCTTCAGTATGACAAAAATGCTGTGCATCAAGTATCTGAGTATCTGCTCACAAGACTTTTGCTCGAACATGCAGCTTTTTTTAGTCAAAAAGAGTATATTTTCACAACATTTAAACACTTCATTATATGTGAAATATCTTCCAAAAGTTGTTCCATACTCATGCAAACAATCTGTACACAGTAAGTTTATAGAACAGATCTATAGAACTATATGGTATTAGCTTTCATTTTAATTACCATTGTACAAGAAAAGTGCACACAATTAAAGGTTTATAATGTCACTAGCATGTAATTTGATCACAATTATTGGAATGCATGGCATTTTAATTCAAACCCCAGCTCCCAGAGCCAAGATGATTACAAGAGAATCTCAATTCTCAAGAAGGATGTTGAGGCTCTGGAGCAAGTCCAGAGAAGAGCGACAAAGCTGGTAAAGGGGCTGGAGGCCCTATGAGGAATGACTGAGAGAGCTGGGGTTGTTTAGCCTGAAGAGGAGGAGGCTGAGGGGAGACCTCATTGCTCTCTACAACTACCTGAAAGGAGGTTGTGGAGAGGAGGGAGCTGCCCTCTTCTCCCAAGTGACAAGGGCAGGACAAGAGGGAATGGCCTCAAGTTCCACCAGGGGAGATTTAGGCTATACATTAGGAAGAAGTTTTTCACAGAAAGGGTCATTGGAACAGGCTGCCCAGGGAGGTGGTTGATTCACCTTCCCTGGAGGTGTTTAAGGCACGGGTAGACAAGGTCCTGAGGGACATGGTTTAGTGTTCGCTAGGAATGGTTGACCTCGATGATCCGGTGGGTCTCTTCCAACCTGGTGATTCTATGATTCTATGATTCAATCTCTGCTCAAGTCTGTACGTTTAATAACTGTAAAGAAAAAGCTTGCGAAAATGCGGATCGGTTATTCCATATAGACTCAGAAACTGGAAGGCATAGCAATTTTCTTTTGAACTACAGGATTTTTTCATTAGAACAGTTGAGAACAACCAGAATACTGGAAATGGAGCTGGCAAATCCACTTACCAGCAGCAAACAGGAGACCCCCTGGTAAGAGAACACATAACTCACCTGATGCTGTTAGAATCCTATTTATCAGCCCTTTGTGTACAGGCTAATCAACCTTGCTGCAGATAGAAACTGAGGAGGCAAGAGAAGGACTCTGCAACCTCTTCCAACAGAATGTTACTTGGTATCAGAGATGCCCCCTAGGCATTTGGTCCTCTGCTCAATTCACACATGCAAGATCTTGTGCAGTGGTTGCTCCAGGCCAAGGATGCTGGTACTCAGTACCATGTTACAGACCTTCTCAGAGTTGGATTTCTTATATGTGTGTCCTGCATCTATGAACCTGGATGATGCTTTGCCCAAGAAAAATTGATGTCTATAATGCAGGAAGGAATGGGCTGAAGGCAGTTTCAAACACAACATGCAAGTACATTTCCTTATGACTCACAAAAGTTTAATGCAAAGGACTGCTACCAGTGTTCTAGATCCAGGGCCATCTACATCTGGTTTGGAAAGGTATACAAAAGTCTTGGAGATGTATAATATCAGGTATCAGCAACTGGTACTGGGAGTTGCTAAGGACTGAAAATTGTTAATAAAGAAAGGAGTGGGAGGAGCCAGAAGACTTCAGTGAAATAAAATTAAGTAGGACCGTATGCATAAACAGCCTTTTAATAACTAATTGCCTATTATTACTTTCCATGGGATTGCTACCTCATCCACAGTGCTGGATGGTTCTGGGCCGAGAAAGAAGAGATATGCATTGTTTGCAGGCTCCCTGGTTTACTTGTTGGATAAATTACTATGTTTCTTGCTTCTAAGGAGTGAGGCTGAGAAGGAAGGTGCAGGAAGGAAAACAATGTAGCTGTGGAAGAATTGCATCCTGTTCTGTCTTCTGGTAGTAATTCCTGCCTCACACTTAACAAATACCTGAGACCAAGCTGTTCACAGCTAATGCCATGGTATTCTCTGTTTTTCATATGGTTCATAGAAAATGTAAAAACAAAACATAGCTGCAGCAGTTTAATGAAAACTATACTTTCAAAATATGAACAAAGCATTTTATTTTACAGAAAAGTAATTGTTATGTGCTCCCAAGAGCACTAAGAGCTCAGATATTTGCCCTGCTTCAGAAAAGATTAACCTTTAGAAATGGAGCAAATGAAACTCTGAATAACTCCTGACCAGGAGTTTGGTTCCTTTGCATGAAGATAAGGTTTATTCAACTGACACCACAGTATACCAGCATGATCTGAGCCTGCATAAAGTAGTACAGGAGAAGAATAGTACATACCAACTTCAAAACAAAAATCCAACCTCCCTTTGCTAATAGTTACCACATCAGCTGGATGTAGTTCACTTTGGAAAGCTGTCAAGAAGTGATTGTGCAAAGTCTCTGCCTTGTAGAGAAGAGTTCTCATCTGAATTGCTAAAAACAGTGCTTCCTTAGTAGCTTAGATACTTCCACATTTTAAAAATGGAGACAACACTAATTTCTTCCCAAAATACCTTTCAAGTGTCCACAATAGCTTTTCAAAGGAAACAAGAAGGCTAAGAGATGGCTTCAACTCAACCTGCAACCATGAGACATTATATTTTAAGCCTCCCTTGCCACTAACAACCGGATTAGGTAATCTGTGACTGTTGTAAAATCAGAAATTCACCTCTCATGACAAAATAATATAGCTCTAGCTTCCAGCAGTAGATAGGAATTTGTTGTTTCAAAGTAGTAAAAAACATTTTTCACAAGTTCACCCAAGCCCTGAGAAACACCTCCAGAGCTAAACAACCATTTGAGGGAAAATAATGGGTCCAATAAAGCAAGTCCTTGAAGCCTACATTCCATTATTGAGAGGGACACATAAATAGGTGGCTAGGCTTTTTAACAGTATGAAAGCTCAGTACCACATGTTAACTTCAATACCATGGCATGTCTTCTAGAAGTCATTACTTCTATAGGTTATATAAAGATCAAACAGTTTGGCAACATTTCAGACCCATCAGCAATATGCAGGTACCATGTATTTTGTCCAAGTTCTGTTTTGACAGAGCAAATATCTTGTGAAGCAATCTAAACAGAAGTGATGCAACATTTGAACTTTATATTATACAGAAGACTGCATCCTAAGAATCCTATGATTTTTTTAATCTCCCATTTAAAAAAAAAAAAAAGAAGAAGAATCAAACCAGCACTAATTGGCATGAAAAATTACTATTTCAGCTAGGCACAGCTTTTTAAAAAATAAAATAATGGGACAGTTAAAAAAACCCCAAACCAGTTCTTACGAAACACACTCATTTGCTAACACTGTACAATATAGCTCTGCATTGTACAGCCAAGACAGTAATTGTGCACCATTATATTCAATGGGCACATAAACCAGGGCTTACTCAAAAATCAACTATCACCCAGCTCAATTAAACAGTTGTTTCTCTTGAGATACTACTGCTGATTTTCCTCAGTCTTCAAAACAAAATTCCATAACTCATTCAGATCCTTGCTATGCAGGAAAGATTTATCTGACATTTCAAACTGCTTTTTCTTTTGCATGCACCTTCATTTTTCACTATAGAAAATAACTGCAAAAGCTGCAACAGAGAATTAATTCCCTCTTTAGGCAATAGTTGAAGAACAGCAATATGAACATTACTACAACACCCAAAGCCTATCTAAATTGTGACTTGGAGGGGAAGAAGCAAGTTCAGCTTTCACATCTATTCAGTCTTTGACCTCTATTCTAAATAAACAGATGGACCGATGGTTATCAACACCAGCTGTAACTGTTTAGCAGGATGGACTCCTGTCCAGTAGGAATGGCTATCAATACTTTTCAAAAAGGCTGCAAACAGAACATAGAATGCAGTTCAGTCTTTGTTATTTCCAAGCTGAGTTGGTTTCAAACCAGCCAGCTACTGTCAGAGTTTTCCACCCTTTTTATTGGTTTTATGAAGCACAACCTCACAGCAGATATGGTGTTTAGGAAATCCAGGAACTTCAGATATTAGTATTCATGGGACACAGAAGAGATACCCAGGAGGCAAAAAAAAAAGGGGGGGGGGGGGGGGCTGGGGAAACTGCATAAACTGCATACAGCAATGAAATAAACAATATTGTAATTAACAATATCCTGACTATTCTGCTATTCAGTTCTAGAGCAATGGGTGTTAGATAACGACTTCTGGAATGTGCCACACCTCAAAGTATCAAAGAACCACTACCATCACCTGCTATACTGAAAAAAAAAAATCACCCATTCACTACTGGGGCTCAGTTTGATTCCAACTACCAAGCTAAATGTTTCCCTTGTAAGAGTAGCACTGGATCTCTCAGAAGCATGCAAAGCAGAGGAATGCACAAACTGGACAAATGTGTACATAAGAATTTGTGGATATGTCTGTACTGCAGAGGAAGCATGATGCTGAGAACCCTGGGCCACTCCACAGTGTGTGCCCCCTGGCCTCGACAGCTGTGTTGAGTCTATGCATACATTGTGATAAGTCTGAGGCTTAAACACTCAGGGGATCTGCAAAAAATAACTACAAAAAGCATCAAGGAATGCAAAAAAAAAAATTCCAAACCTAACAAATTCTCAGCTGATGTAAATCAGTATAGCTCAGCTGGAGTCAGCTACACCAGTGGAGACTTTCATTTACAAGAAGGCTATGCTCTGGGCTGAAAAGTCCACTTAATCTGCAGCACAGCACAGAATGATTAAACCTCAAATGATCTTGTGCTAGTACAGGACCTCAAAGCTTTACCTTACAAATGGAATACTTAATAATTATATAGCACACTTGCCTACCAAGAATTACTTCACCTTAAACAGTCCGTACACATACAGAAAGAAAAAAATATCTGCTAGACTTAATGTAAAAAGCCAATTAATATCTATGGCAAGACAACTTAAGAAGAGTTTTAATAAGTAGTGTATTTACCAACAACCACACACATTATCAAACTGTCCACATTGATTGGCTTTAACTGCAATATGCTTTCTGAGCTTTGGGCATATATTTTGAAGGTAATTCAGAGGCTGCATAAATATTACATAAATATTTTCTGTTCGCTTAATATAAATTTTAAAAGCTTTTTTACTTTTTATTTTAGAGTGACAAATAGTCTTGATAACATATCTTGCAAGGGCTTGTTCATCTCTATATTGACAGAAAGCACAATTCGGCCTTTGGCCTTAAATCAATACTGATGGGGACTCAATTACTCAGTAATGCACTGCTGTATTCCACCATGCTTTACCACCATGCTTAATTATAACAACACAGGGCACTATTTATACCTAAATACCATCTCTTTTGAATGGTAAAGCCTTAAAGAAAACCAAAATGAAGAACTATGGGGAATATATGTAATCTTAAAACACTGGGATTATTTCACCAATTGCCATACAGTTGAAATAAATAAAGCCTTTGTTCATTTGCCCGTCCTCAGGTCATGAAGTTAATTATATTTAAACCCTGAAAGTTTCATAAACTTTTAATCAGTGATAAACAAACAAGCGAAAATCTGGCTGGGTTTTCTTTTGAATAGTACGTATCATAACAGTAAGTTCTTACAATGATTTCTCAGTTATGAACGTGTCTTAAAAATAGGAATGTTTTCTCAATGGAGCTACTCTTTTTTTTTTTAATAAGCAGCAACAATATGTCTTTTTTTGAAAAGGCAGCATAAACTGGCCTATCTTCATTGACTTCAGTAGACCTGATGCTCTAGGTGGGCAGAGGTTTACATTATGCCCCAACACACTCCACCAAAAATAAAGAAAACTATAAAGGAAATCACTCACTTGCTTTTCTCTCCAAGAGTGAGATGCACTGTTACACACGAGAGATGTTTATAAGAGATGCAGATTAAGAACATGCTGGTACACAGTAAAAAAAAAGTACTAAAATAACCAACATTTGTAAAAGAAGCAATCTAAATAGTCATCTTAATGTCTAAAACATCAAAAATTGTAGCTTCTCATTCTGTATGTTCTTCCCTCCTCCAGTTTCAGCCTAATCCTTAATTTAACTCATTCAAAGATCCCTGCCATAAAAAGTCAAAGCAGGAATGTCAAATTTAAAACATGCAGAAAGCACTAAGCATATCAGTATAGTGCCAGACTAAGTGGCAGAGCATTAGGAGCTAAGCTGAATACCAACCACCTCACCCAGACAATATTCAAATACAAATATCTTTCCTCCCTTAGTTATTTTATTCATCTGCCACAGTACATAGTTTATCTTATAAAAGGTCTTAAGGTTTTACTTTACATGTATGCCAGGGTCTGCCATTTTAAAGAAAAAACACACATAAAATCCATGTCCACCCACTATTGACCTGTCACAACTGCCAGCGTCAAGTACAACAGCATTTAATTTTACAGTAAAAAGACTTCACAGGTTCTCCCCCTGCACACTCTCTTGGTTTATACATTTATGCCTCCCAGTATGGTTAAATTGGCCTTTCTTTAATAACAGAAATATAAAGCAGGTATTAACTTACCTTACGCCCATCACTTGCATGGCAGTTCACATTTAAAGGAGTCAATAAAGCCATCAGTTTTTCTTCATTACCACTCCTGCAAATGGAGAGGAAAGGATTACAGAAAGGGAAAAAAAGACCGAGTTCTTTGCAAAACATTTCCTAAGGAGTTGGATATCTAAGTATAATACATTTAAATTTGTACTCAGCCAGGGAAAATGTCAGATGGAAAAGGATCTTCAGAACATTGCAAAACCAAGGGTAAAACCAGAAAAGAATATTAAATGTGCAGTTAAGACTATTACAAAATATCATGCAAAACCACTGCTTAATTTCTCTCCTTAACCTCATTTTATATTTCCTTCATCTACTTTTAGAGTTCTTCTGAAAGCCATTTGCTAAATTAAATGTCCTGAATTAATACATTTTCATAGCATATGGCCCATAACAGTTAAAACAACTACGTATCAATATCTAAAAATTTTTAGAAGGGTTAACTGTCTACATAAAATGGTCCTGTGCTGCCAGAAGCAAGGATGAAAGCATCCTTGGAATATACAAGTGAACTTCACATTTTTTTGTACAGGCTTTCTTATCCTCTGTTATGGCAAAGCTTATTTGAAAAAATTATCCTAAGGTATCAGTTAAAAAAAAAAAAATCAAATATTTAATTTGCCCCTAAAAAGAACAGTCACAAAATGATAAAGAGGATTTAAGCAGCTTAAAGCAAAAACTCAATATTAACCTTATAACCACCATAGTGGGGGATTTCAGTTACATAAACAGTCTTTTCCATTTGTACCAGACTGTAATGTCCAAAGACATTCATGCTAATGAAGAGGTTTGTTTACATCATTTCATGGAAAGGCAATGACAAAATATTGCTGTTTTAAAAATCCTTTTTCCTCTCCCACTTCCACCCCCAAAATGTTTTATATTCTAAGCAGCACTCACCTAGCAGCTTCCAGGAGTTCGTCCTTCTTGTATTCACCTAAATGATTGCAAAATATCATGCTGTTAGCATTTGGCAGAAGACAGATTAAGAAATGCAGTAGGAAGCAAATACAGAATTAAAACAGAGAAGAGGAGAAAAAAAGCCCACACCCCGCTGGGTGATGGAGCTGTGACGTTAGCCAGCTTGTGGAGGCAGCATCACCAGCACCTTGGAGACGGGCAGCAAATTGACGCATCTTCTTGTCCAATCCTCAGATGGAAAGGCTTTCTTCAGACAACCAATGACTGCAAAATCTTGCGTCCAGAAACACAGTCCCGCTGATAACAGCATGTCAGCTGAAGACAGTGTCCCCACCCCCTGCCATATTCAGTATGTCACATTATACTTGGGAAGCACAACAAATTCTGAGACAAAAGCAAGGTAGTGCAGCTTTTTAAAAGGTACAAACTGCTGATCCCCAAAGCTCTCACCTGCCTATTTTAAGGGTAACATTAGACTTCACGTTCTCCAGAGGAGTGGAGATTATTTAAAAAATTCCAAATGTCACACCATCAGTCACTTTCCAAGAAAATACATATTTGAAATAAAAGGCATAGAAGAGCATGAACTCTCTGAGAGATTTTGTTACAAGCCTCTGAGATTAGAGATAACCACAAGTAATGTTAAAACAACATTTACATTTGAAATCCTGGGTTATAAGAGACAACTCGGGAGGGCTGCTGCATCACAGCATTAAACTTATATACAAATTTCTCAAAAAGAGCATGGAATGAGGTAACATAAAGGAGTAAAACAGTATTCTACAAAGGTGAATAATGATGGCATTGTGCAATAAAAACTGAAGACAATTTCAATTCAGAAATTAGAAAAACAACTTTTTAGCAGCTTTATAAAGTTGCAGAGCAGAGGGTATTCTAAGAGCCAAAAGATGTCAGGCTTGAAAAACACACTGTGTATCACCTACCAGAGAATTAAATGCTCTGCCTGCAATGCTTCAAGAAAAACAGGAAGATGAAGCTGTTTTGCAAGAAAAAAAGGCTTTGTGCAGCCTTCTACATGCATTTGTAACAAGTCTCCAGCGAAACTTATAACAGATGAGGAAAGTCATTGGGCCATGGGAAATGCAGGTAAACTGGAGAGCTCCTCCTGAAACAATATCCCTCAATAAAGACACTCTCTAGGCTCTGGGAGGAGGGTTAGCATCCTCTTCCATCAGAAACAGCTTGGTAACCCCCTCCATGGTAGCTCCTCCAGTTATCAGCAAAGGGGGACAAGAACCACAGCAAACACAGCCCTCTCCAGGGCCTCCAGGAGCCCTATGCAGTTGAGGAGCCTGCCTTCACCCAGGGGTAGCACATCCCAGCCCCCAGCTGCAGCTGAGCAATTCTCAGACAAAGGCAGTGTCTGCATCTCAGCATACTGGTGAATTTTCTTTTCACAAGCCTGTTTAATTGCTTTGGGAATTCACAACAACCTGCAGCAAGGAGTTCCTCAGGGTTGCCTCTCACACAACGGGGCTCTTAACTCACTGGTTTCTGCGTTGCAGAACCCCAGCAACAGAGCAGGTCAATTCAACAACGGTGGAGAACTGAAATTGGCATCTCAAATACAAGTTACGAAGGTTAATTTGGCTTTTGGAAGAATTGCCTCAATGAAAACTTGATCACAAAACAAGTAAAATGACACAAAACCAGGGCTGCCTTTGTCTTGCCATCACTCTCCAACTTCATCAGAGGGGGGTTTCTGTCCACTACAAGTAATTGCCATTTCAGGTCATGGCACATGTTCCTCTGTTTTTATTTTCATGCAGATAAAACACTGGGCACAGTTGTGAGTGTTTCAAATGAATGGTGACTGAAAAGCTCTTCAGAGCATGTGAGTAGGATAAAAAAAGACTCTTTGTTACTACAACATTACTTGTGCAACAAGCAGTTGGATTTCCTGCAGAACAATTATTGGTCTGTATTGTATCAACACTTTAAGGACCTAAAGAGGTTAAAAGACCTGCTTGCACATTCTGGTTTGGCAGTGCATCTATCAGTCCTAACCAGGACTATTAGGTTAGACACATGTAGTACCATTTTACCTTCAAGCACAGTGAGTTGGTACTTTAAAACACAGTATCCTCAAAGTATCTTGATTAGCAAAAGCATTACTGATGAACAGAAAGTCTGTGGCTCTCTGCTCAGAAATGTCCCACTGCATGCTTAAGTAAATCGGCTACCTGTACTATGTGATGCTTTTTAAAAAAGGTATTTACAGATACTGATGAACTTCCTACAAAGAATTCTTAAAATTTGTCACACCTCTCCCCCACTTTGATAAGGATTAGGAAAATATTACCCTATAATTGGCTAATTTTAATACTCTCAAACAGCAATCATAGTTTGCAATGTGATATCTGCCATTTTACAGGCACTTAGAGCACAGCCATCAGGTTTGCCAAAAAAGACCATGCGTGCTCCACAGGGCTCTGCTCTCCTGGCTGGGAGTGGGATGAATGGGAACCCCTTGGCCACTGGAGCCATGAACTGGTGGGATGCCAGGGAGCTGAGAGAAGGCTAGCTTATGGCACAGGGAAGAAGCAGGTCATGCTGCCTGCAGGGCTGGTGCAGGCTGTGTTCCCACCAGAGGGCTCTGCCAACACAGCTAAAGCTAAAGCCGCTTGGCAAGGAGGCACATCAAAGGTCATCCTGCAGCGTTTGGCCACAGCTACCTAATAAAATATGCATTTGCAAAGCATCTGAAAACAAACGATGTCTGCTTGTGGCAGAGATGAATTTCAAGTTCTGAGTTGAAGTACAGGAATACAGACCATCAACCTCACATAATACTGCTGTTCAAAGAATAACAAACTGTTTTGACTTGAACCAAGTTAATAACATCATTTCATGTGCTTCTTTGGGCAGGTTAGGATTTACAATTTTGCAAAAGGGCATCTGCAGAATAAAGCACAGATAACAGCCTCATTTATTCTTCCAAATCTCTTAGCAGTTGCTAGCTTTGAGAAAAACGCATCCTTCCAATCACAGTGTCAATAAGGAGGACTTTTGGTAGCAATATTTTGGAGAACACAAAGCTTGTCTGCCAAAGGTGTGAAAGTCAATGCTGTTAGACCTTGACACAGAAGACCAAGACTGGAATACAAGGCTGCAAACAATTTTAATTCATTTGATATTACATTGTTCCATCATATCTCAGTTTAACCTGTCCTTTCTGCATTTCATGGCAAGCCCAAACATCACACAGCCAAACCACCAGACACACTGCCACACTGCACAGGTGAAAACTTGCTAGTCTCGCCTCCCTTCTCCATGCAAGAGACCCCATAGCAACAGCCCAGAAAGGCTGTCCATGCTCATCTCCACATGCTGGGTAGGCCAGAGAATTTCAGAAAGTGAAGACAGCAAGGATGTGAAACGGGGAGCAGAGTGTGCTATACCAAAGCAGTGTCCCCCTTCCTATTTTGTCAGACAAAAGCTAGTACGTGAGCAGAAACTGCGCAGTGACTCATGTTCACTGCATCTGATCAAGTTTATTGCTTACAGCTTACTCAGCATCCTTTGAACCATGAAGTTCTCTGCTTGCACCCAGCTCCAGATCACACCACTGCTGCTCCATTTTTGCTGGAGGTAGTTCGTCACAACAGATAAAACACAGCTACCACCAGGCAGCTAACTAGCCCCACCTCTGTCCTCTCCTAGGAGAAAACCAGTCATGTCCAAGAGCTCTGATCAACTGTTGCGAACAACAAATGACTGCAGCTCTGTGTGCTAGACAGCCACTGCTGTACCTGTGCATAGCTGCGTTTTGCAGTAGCTGATTAGCAGCAAATGTTTACTAATTATCAGACACCTGTGGATGCTTGCGCCTGTCAGTTAAGCGTATCAGTAGCTAGAAGCTCAACTAAGATCTCTGTGGAAGACAGGAGACCTTGCCTTGTACCAAGATAGCATGCAGATCAGCAGCCATTTTGAATCCAACTGCAGCAGATGAAAGTAATTGCAAGAGTGAAATACTGAGCAGGAGACATACACAGACATACACAGGAACGCTGTATTTGGGAGAATGAAAGACAGGTGTGCATCAACAATGACAGTCTGAAATCTTTACATGCTCTTAATGTCTCTCTTCCATTCATGCTTCGGAGCTTAACAATAAAAGCTGCAGACAGAAAAGCACAATCAGCCTCTTGCAGTCAGACTCCAGGCAGCCTTCTCTACCATCAACCTGTTCTTTCTGCTTCACATCTTGCTGGTTTTGTGGTTATTGGTACCACATGATGTTACACTGGGTCACACCGAAAGAATAGATGCAGCATAAATCAATTGTGTTATTGAAGAGTTACAAGAAATAATCAATCCTCTTCTAGCCTTAATTCACTAGCATCCTTTAAATTTTTAACTAACTAGGTGAGTTGGTGAAGCAGGACCATCATATACATGTGTTTGAGACAAAAGAAAAAACCCAAATACTGGAAAGCACTCACATAGTGTGTTTGTCTGTAAAATTACAGACAAATAACCCTATTTCACTCTTTCCTAAAAGTGTTGAAATTTCATCTGACCACAGCAAGACCAAAAAGCCTACCCAAACATAATACATCAAACAACACTGCATTTTCAATGCATATACACAAAGAAACAAGGCAAAATGCTCTCAACTCTCTCTCTCCCTTCTGCACATCAGTTATAATGTAGAAACCAACAAAGGCCAAAATACCAACCTGGAAAAAGCAGGTCTTTGCATTATGATACTAATATGTGTCAGTTTTCCACAGTGAGGAAAATTCCCTAAAAATTAATGTCAGTTTAAATCAAGCCATTCAACATGAAGAAAATAATGGGAAAAAGATGAATGGAAGTATTTTCAACCAAACTGAAAAACTAAAGCAGATTAACAAGCTGAACATCATATAGAATTGGTTTCAATTTTAAATCCCTGAACTACCAATAAAACAGGTGACAAATTTTACGCTAGCCAGTGGTGCCCTGCTTCTCAGATACAGGACAAAAGCACAAGGGCTTGATGGATGCACAGTCGCAGCCACAGGCTGGGGAGAAAAGATCCATGAATATGACATAACCACAGAATGTTGAGGTTGAAGGGAACTCTGGAGGTCCTCTCCTCCAACCCTGGTACTGAAACAGAGCCACCTAAAGCAGCCTGCCCAGGACTGTATCCAGGTGGCTTCTAATTATCTCCAAGGACTGAGACTCTACATCCTCCCCAGGCAATCTGTGCCAGTGCCCAGTCCCATTCAGCAAAACTCACTAACCTTCCAGGAGGTTCTCTCTTCGGGAGATCCTATTTTTCTGGGCCACAGGCCCAGCAGCACTGGAAGTTGGTGATAAAATCTTGCCCTGTTAGAAAACATGGCAGCTCTACATTTGACTTCAACCATGTGTAGACTACAGCTTGTTACTGGCTGCCTACCCTGAAAACAAAGAACTGCTTCTGAAACTATGCTAAGATTAACAAGATAATTGTAAACAATTTTTTTTAAATAAGTATTCACTATTATCCAGCAATGCAGTGGACATGGGCTTTCTGACACAGCAGCTGAGACAGTAAGCATCTTTCCTTTTTTCTCATTTAAGTGCTTCTGGTACCTTTCCAGGTGGCTACCCTGCTAGTACAGGAATGTATGGGACTGACAGGAAAAGAATATCAGAGTCCCAGCGCAGCTGGGTGGGCTGAGAACTTGTATTTCCATCAGATTCATTACTTCATCCAGCTCAGCATGTGGTCAACCAAACAGTGGATGAAGCTAGGTCAATCAAGGCAGTCAAAGAGAGGAATCTCCTAAGTGTGCAATACATTACACTGCAAGACAACAGCAACAGCCGCAACAAATTCCAAGCCCACTCATCATGTGATAATCCACATAATCATCTCACCTCCACCATTGTTGTGCCACCATTGTGTTGAACAGAAGTTCTTCTGAAATGGTAAATCTGACTAATCTAAAACTGATTCTCTTTAGTGTATCTGTACAAGTAGTTCCAATTTCTTCATATTGGTGCATGTTACTCAAACACCCTGCATACATCCATTTTCTATTTGTAATGTGAAAAATACATTATTTTCAACAGAACTGCTCTACTTCAGCAGTACTTTTCTTGAAGACACACTACCACTCACCTGTCATGTCTTCAGACTAAGATTGTAAGAGGAAAGAGAACGGCAGAATTTCAAGAGACTGGGAAGAAAATCCAAACCTTCTGCACTGCCAGACATGGTGGTGAGAGGGAAAAACTGAAAAGGCTGAGGCTCATCTTTTCACCAAAGCTCAATACTCATGAGATCTCTTGTCAAATACACATGGAAAAGGATTTCTTTTCCCAAAGCTGTTGAGCTTTCGCCATCACCCACCTGTTCACATGTAACAAAGGCAACATTCCCATGGCTCTCCCTCTTCCCTTCATTTCTTGTATTAATTCCAGCTATCAGCAAAAATAAACCTCTGCTATAATCCCCACTACTCTGGCCATGCTTATTAGTAACTAAAACTGTGCTATTCCATTTTTCCAGCAACTACTTCTCATTTATGTAGTAAGTCTGCATATATTTTTACTCTCTGTAATGTCTAGGAAATCTTTCCAAAGGAAGACAAAGGACTAAGAAACTCATTTTGTCAAAGACTTAAGTACAATAGATGTGGACAAATAGCCAAGTAATAGATCTAGAACTGAACAGGACTTTCAAAAGTCAGCTCCCACTCTTGTCCTTTTGAACAATATCCTCAAATAAGGAAATTATTACATTCTCCAGAATATTTTTCTGAAGATAAACAACAGAAAACCCTTTTCATAATCATAGAGTCATAGAATAGTTCAGGTTGGATGGGACCATAAAGATCATCTAGTTCCAACCCCCCTGCCATGGGCAGGGACACCTCCCACCAGACCAGGCTGCCCAAGGCCCCATCCAATCCGGCCTTGAACATTTCCAGGGATGAGGCAGCCACGACACAAAGCATGCAAGAAAACAAGCAAGCAAAACGCATATACATATAACCCTTAGGAAAGCCATGCTGTATAAAAGCTAGCTCTAAAAATTGCTCATCATCTAAATTTTCTCTGGAAAGAACTCCAGATTGAACATGAACAAAAAATTTTGCAATCCCTCTGTTCTCCCCATTGTAGATAAAACACACTAGCAAGTTAGGTACACTGCCTGAAAAATCCATAGCTGGATTTAAAAAAGAAACATTTATTTTAACCAAATATCTATACAGCAAACACAATGGATTTTGTACTAACAAATTGAACAGATTTAAAGATGGGGTTGTTTGTTTGCTAGGAAATAAGATATGACACAAAAAAATGTTATATATGTACCAAACTATTTTTTCCCCTACTTTAGAAGCTTTTTACTGAACAGTACAACCCTTCGGTACATCTGAAACTGCCCTGTATATCTAAACTTACTCTACAAGCTTGAGAGAAGAGAGGCTGCAACCTCATAAAAATGCACGTGTGCTGCCATGTTTGCCCTGCAGCAAATACCCTGGAAGGAACTCAAATCCACTTAAATAATTTTTCTACCTCCTAGACAAAAGAACCCAAAACATCTCCTAAGCCTGCTGGGCCACAGAGTAGCAAGCATAAGGAAGGAACTCCTTTGTAACTGAATGAAATGCAGGGCAAATCTGTCGATTCCTCAAAGCAAACAGCTACCTGGAAACATAGAAAGAAGTTGTTCTGGAGCAAAGTATGACAGGTAGGGAAAAGAAACAAAACAAGACAAAGACGGAGCCGGTCCAGGACAAGATAAAAAAGGGTTTCAGAGGAATTATTTTAACATTGAGAGACACACTAAAAATCCTCCAGGTGAATTAAGATGTACAAGTATTTCTTTGGTACATAGCAAACCTTACTGAATATCATCAGAATATATATGAACAAAATACTTAAAAAATAGTGATTTTGCATATAAATCCATTCCAAACACTTCAGATACCCTGGACTGTGCTCATAAAACACTGGCCATTACTAAGTGCATTGTTAGAGGTAAAGTTCTTCTCTCTCCCTTCACCAACAGTAATGCTGTGCTCAAGGCAGCCTTTCTCTCACAAGACAGTACCGTAGGAGGACTTTTAAACTCTATTGATCTGACAGCTACAATACACAAGCATACGCTCACTTGGCAATAACAACATCAGAAGGTGAACATATTCAGGACCTGGTGACATTCTTCAAGATCTTCAGGCCTGTAAACTATAGCAACATTCACAGCACCTTTATCCATACTTCGCAACCACCTGCAGAGACCAGAGAAATAAAAGCAACAGTGGTACTGCGACCTGCAGCTCGCATCTGTGTTCATGCAATACACAAACACCAGTAAATTCCTACTGATGCCACTCCTCAATTTGTTAAAGCAGCTTTGTTTGCTTCAGTAACATAGAATAGCAGTAAAAATGGCACGGCAGGATAAAAAGAATTAGGGACAATAAATCAGGCATTAACAGAATGAAAATGTGATTGAAAAAAAGCTAATCCTAGATGAAGAAAGTAACTTTAGCCACACAAAGAAACACCCCTCCTTATTTCTGCCAAAGGCAATGCCAATCCGTAAAACTACTGTGAAAGTCTGGGTTAGCTCATTGACCTGGAAGAGTTTAACCAGAGGGCTGTAACAAGAAGGGCTGACAAAGATACCTCTGATACTTTTGAACTCTGACGTATTTACATAAGCATTTTATTCTAGACCTAAGGAGGGCTTTCAAAGTAATCATCTTCATCCTGACTTACTGCAGTTTTGTACTGATACTGGAGTGGTGCTGGAGTGCAGCACAGGGTTGTCTTTCAGAAAATCCAGAGAGGACACACTCCTGATCCTTAATGCACTTCCCAGTTGCTAGTGGGTCCTGAGTCTACAGGACTGAAACCTGAGTAGAGTTACTCTGGACTAAAAAAACTGTAGGAAAACCAAAACAACTTTACAAATCTATTTACAGTGCTTGACAGAAGAGTCAGCAAAGGCTTCCAAGGCTTTGTACCTCCAAAGCAGGGAACAGTAGC
Organism: Coccyzus lansbergi; assembly: GCA_033558105.1. Classification (NCBI taxonomy): domain Eukaryota; kingdom Metazoa; phylum Chordata; class Aves; order Cuculiformes; family Coccyzidae; genus Coccyzus; species Coccyzus lansbergi. The sequence goes on along the minus strand of JAUMJK010001477.1, from coordinate 101,067 downwards.
TGACTCTTGATTCTGATAAACTAGACATTCAGTATACTAAAAATCAAACTTGGAAAAAGCAAACATAATAGAGGAGGAAGTGGAAAAAAGATGAAGGGAGAAGCAACATGAATTAGGGGAAAAGTACAGAAAATCAATTCCAGGCATGTTAATAAGAGAAAAATGACCATTTCTACACAGAGTTGTCATTTTAAACTTCAAAGCAAAGCAGCAAGAAAAGACAGAAAGAGCTCTTCGATATCACATATGATCTCACCTGTAATATAGTCAGAAAGTATAGAATAGCCACTTTATTAGGAGAGGAAGCAGTAGCTAAATTTCAACAGTACACAAAGGGGGAGGATGCTATTGCATACTCAAATATTTGGTTTCAGACACTAAGATGACTACTTTTTGTACTTACTTTGTAGTCACTAAATCTTTCCACTATTTTTTGTTTGTTTGGGTTTGTTTTTTTTTTTTTTTTTTTTTTTTTAACTGCAAGTGTGATCAAACATTATATCAGGCTGCCCAGAGAATCTGTGGAGTCTCTATCCTTGGAACTTTTCAAAATCTGACTAGATATGGCCCTGAGAACCAGCTGACTCTGCTTTGAGCAGATGGGCTGGACTAGACTATTTCCAGAGGTCTCTTCCAATCTGAGAGCTTCTGTGATTCTGTTACACCAAACCAGTTTCTATATCTCACATCTCCATACTGTAAAGTGTAAACAACAAATAAATCCATTAACTTTGATGGAAGGCTTAAATCAAACATCAGTAAAAGAACCTCAGACATTTCTGGTTCTCAGGCAGTCTAATTTTTCTGTTAAATCCAAAAGCAAGCAGTAAATAAGGAGAAAGAAATGAGACCAAGCAGAATTGTTTACCTGTAATATCGGTGCCTCTACTTAAGCAAACTTGTCTGGACATACTCAGTAAATTCTGATTTACACAGCATAGCCTAACACAAAACACATACTTGCTTTAGCTGTCAAATACCTGAAAGCAGAACAAGCATTTATGTGGCCAACAATCAGAAAAAAATAACAACACTGCAGCAACAAGAGATACGCTCAAGCAGAGAAGACATTTTTCAGAAGCCTTTCAAAAATACATCTTTGTAGATCACACAGAACACCAGTGTGAATGATTTGCCTCATGGCAAATAACGTTTTTTACATGCCCATGATGTTCTCAATAGAACTTCCTTGGGCCAGAGTTAAAATATGGACTAAAATATGGACACCAATGGGGCAGAAGTCTACCTTGTACAAATCTTCCTAGACTTAACGTTTTTAGTATCTTTGAAGTACACTTACTAGACTGAACGCTTGGCACACAGAATACTATTAATCACAGAAAGAAGTAGTGACCCCCTGTTAAAAGTACACCACTGCAGAAAGAGGCAGAAGATACACTGGCAAAAGGGGAAAACACAAGCAGTAGCACCAACCTTAGTCCTGGGAGCTAGACCCAGAAAATAATTTCCTTTCACTAGTCTTGATGGTACCTGAGGTACGTCAGAGGACAACCTCCTTCTCTGGTCAGGATAGGTTTTGGCACCCTGGCAAATATATATTAAACGGTCCCACTGCAAATACATTGGGCCTTGTCTGTCACAATGGGATGCTCTCTTCCTGCACCAGAAAAAGCCACAAGCAGCCCTCTGTGCTTTTCAGTATATACACAATTAAAAATGGCTCTAAAGAGCATCAAGATTGCTCTCCTACTAATCCTAAAGAACAGAATGGACATGGAAAAGCTACAGTAATAGGTAGGAGACTTCCTGGGGGTCTCCCACAGAGAAAGAGGGAGTAGAGGGAGATTTTAGAAACATACCTGTGAACTTCTAAGCCATTATTCTGGCTGCGATACCAAAATCCCAAAATTATTAGCTAAAGTACTAGCCCTGAAGTCTGTGTAAAATGTTAAAGACTTATTGAGGCAGGAAGAATGCCAGGAAATAAAATTTCTGGTAAGTAGTTGCACAGCATGACATTTTCCTTACCCATTGAATACAATACTTAATGTCCTTAGTTTTATTTATTTGCTCTCTAGGGAGGAGTAGAAGCTTTCTTTAAAGTAGAAAGCGTTATCTTAATTACCATAAAATGTTAAAGTTACAGAAATTTTTATGTAAATAATAACTACCACTGCTGCTGCATTTTTAAAATGCTTATCTGACTTGTAGCTTGTATTATAAAGCAAAATGCAACAAAAATGACTAAAATTCAAAGCAGTCAACTATACCAAAGATGACAGCTGCTCTTAGTACACCCTAAAAAAAATACTATTACATTTATGCATTTATGTCATCTTTGAGGAGCTGAAAGATCATGCTATTTGTAATGGTACAGCCTTTCTCTTTAATTACAGCTGCAGAAGTGAGACGTGTACAGTTTTCAGGAATAACTCTTCTGAGGGCTCAGATCACAATTATTTACATCACCTAAATGATAATTTAGAAGGATAATGAGGCTCTGGAGAGAGTCCAGAGAAGAGCAACAAAGCTGGTGAAGGGGCTGGAGAACAGGCCTCATGAGGAGCGGCTGAGAGAGCTTGGGTTGTTTAGCCTGGAGAAGAGAAGGCTGAGAGGAGACCTCATTGCTCTCTACAACTACCTGAGGTGAGGTTGTGGAGAGGAGGGAGTTGGGCTCTTCTCCCAAGTGACAGGGAACAGGACAAGGGGGAATGGCCTCAAGCTCTGCCAGGGGAGATTTAGGCTGGACATTAGGAAAAAATTCTTCACAGAAAGGGTCATTGGGCACTGGCTGCCCAGGGAGGTGGTCGATTCACCTTCCCTGGAGGTGTCTAAGGGACAGGTGGACAAGGCGCTAAGGGGCATGGTTTAGTGTTTGATAGGAATGGTTGGACTCGATGATCCGTTGGGTCACTTCTAACCTGGTTATTCTATGATTCTATGATCTGTCATGTCTAACTTCTGCAGAGGCAAAATATTTTAAGATGGATAACAAAGTAAAACAGAAAATCCAGTATCCCTGTTTTAAAAATGTTTCCAAACAATTATGTGTAAAATGTGAAAAGGTAAGTTCTGCAGCTTTGAGCCAGATGAGGTATATTCCATATCTGAGAACACTGTAAAAATGTAAGAAATACAAAGCTAAGCCACTTGCAGATTCATGCTGTTTTACAGTGAGAAAGAGATTAAACTTTTCTGTCTTTTCATCTCTCTTTTTTTTTTTAAAGAAAAAACAGCAGAAACATATTACAGGTTGGATAAAAGCAGAATGACAGATATACATACTATAGACCCAAGAGGCTTTCTTGTATGGGTGAAGTTAAATAACTGAGGTTAAACTCTAGATGGCTTTATTTCAAATTAGCACTGTATCTATAACACATCAACCATTATAGCAGAGACTCATTTTGCAAGCTGAAGTTAACACTGCTTTTAACAAACTTAACCCTCAAGATGTCCAAAAGGAGACTTTGGCTATCGATCTCTCAAGCTGTACTGGGTGCAGGTGCTGTGGTTTTGGTAGCAGGAGAAGCTGCTAAGTGGCCTCTCCAACCAAGGATTGCCCTGTGCTGGACACAGATGCTTACAGCTGTCTTCAAGAGATTCACCACTGGCCAAAGCTGAGCCCATCAGAAACATTGGTGGCATCAATGTGATTAACACAGTTAAGAAAGAGTAAAAAGTGCTCATCAGCAGCTGAAAGCAGAGTGAGAAAATGCAAAACAAACAGCTCTGCAGGTCAGAGAAGAAGAGGGGGAGGAGGTGCTCCAAGTGCCAGAAAAGAAATCCCCCTACAGCCTGCAGAGAGCCTGGTGGCAGCAGGTTGTCCCCCTGCAGCCCATGGGAGACAATGCCAGAGCAAATATCCACACTGCAGCCCATGGAGAACTTCACACTGCAGCAGGTGGACAAAGCGTGAAAGAAGCTGCAACCTGTGGAAAGTCCACACAGAAGTAGATTTTCTGGCAGCTGTGGCTCATGGAGGACCCACACTGGAGCAGTCCATTAGTGAAAGACTGGACCCCATGGGAAGGGCCCAGGCTGTAGGACTTGGAAACCACAGTAATGTCACTTTACTAGAGATTAAGGTATATCAAATTTATTCCAATTTAAGAGATCTTTTGGGACAAGGACTTAGTGCTCTGTTAAGTTGGGAGATTATCAACTACTTGTAAAGGCATTTTTGTTCAACATCAACATTGATGCAGACTTTACTGGAGTTATCCAAATTACGGTTTTGACATTAACACCTCCTGTATTCATAACTGCAGGAAGCCGCATTGCTCATTAGTACCTTTTAGATCTTGTGTACCAGTGACAGGAGCTGATGATCATGACGATGGAGGTTTTGGTTCTACTGGACAATGGCAAGTATATCTTACCTTAGACATACATAAGGCAAAGCCAGACTGTCAAATTGCAATGATAGCCAAAACTGGTGAAATCAAGAGGGCAAAAATGCTTACTGACACCGGTGCTGATGTAACCATTATTTCAAAACAACAATGGTCTTCTCACTGGCCTACAGTGTTGACCACCACTGGTGTTTTTGGCATAGGTGGCGCTCAAGTCACACAAGTCAGTTCAGACCTCATGTTTCCAATTCCCTTATGCTGTGCAAGTTAGTATCAGACCCTATGTCATGGAAGTTCCTATTACACTAATTGGGCATGATATTCTTGGCCAGTTGCACACCGTGTTAATCAAATGGCATTTTTAGGAATGGCCATTGATGGGCAGCCAATTTTAAAAATTACCTGGAAATCTCAAACACCAGTCTGGGCAGATCAATGGCCATTGAAACAAGAATGGCTGCAAATCATTCAAGAGTTAGTGCAAGAACAGTTACAAGCTGGACATATTGTCCCATCTTGCCCCTGGAACACTCCAATTTTTGCTATTCCAAAGAAAAGTGGAAAATGAAGGTTATTACATTATTTACGTGCTATAAATCAGGTAATGGAGACAATGGGTTCACTTCAACCTGGTTTACCTTCCCAGTCATGATTCCAGAACAAAGGGAATTGTTAATTATTGATTTAAAGGCCTGTTTCTTCACAATACCTTTACATCCAGAAGATGCTTCTATTCTCAGTGCAGGGGGCGATGAAGAAGGAGGTCAGCAGAACAGTTGTGCTCAACTTTCAGAAAGCAGACTTCAGACTGTTCAGAAGGCTGCTCGGAAAAGTCCCATGGGATGTGCTCCTTAAGGGTAAGGGAGTCACCTAGGCCTGGGCGCTATTCAAAAAGGAACTCCTAGCAGCTCAGGAGAACCCCACCACCATGTTCTGGAAAAGTAGCCGGCAGGGCAAGAAACCAGCGTGATTGAGTAGGGAGGTCCTGAGAGACATCAATAAGAAGAGGAAGCTCTATGAGCTTTGGAGGAAGGGGCAGGCATCCTGGGTGGACTACAGGGAGGAAATGAGAACGTGCAGGGAAAAAAATCAGGAGGGCTAAGGCCCAAGTAGAAATCAGATTGGCCGAGTCTGTGAAAGACAATAAAAAACCTTTTTACAAATATATCAACAGTAAAAGGAGGACTAGGGAAAATCTCCAGTCCCTACTAGATGCAGAGGGAACAACAGTAACAGGGGATGAAGATAAGGCTGAAGTACTCAATGCCTACTTTGCTTCAGTCTTTACTATTAAAGAAAGTTGTTCCCTCTGCATGCAACACTACGGGTTGGAGAAGCAGAATGAGGTTCCCACGATCCAAGAGGAGGTGGTTAGAGACTTGCTTGCCTGGCCAGACCCCCACAAGTCTATGGGGCCACATGGAGTCCACCCAAGTTCTGAGGGAACTGGCAGATGTGCTTTGCCAAAATCCTTTCCATCATCTTCCAGCGGTCCTGGATAACTAGGGAGGTACCACTGGACTGGAGGCTGGCTGATGTTGTGACCATCTACAAGAAGGATCACAGGGAGGATCCAGGAAACTTCAGGCCTGTCAGTCTGACCTCAGTGCCAGGAAAAGTCATGGAACAGGTGATCTTGAGTGCTATCACAAAACACTTGCAAAAGAACTAGGAGATCAAGTCAACATGGGTTGACAAAAGGCAGGTCTTACCAAACTAACCTGATCACCTTCTATGACAAAGTGACTAGGCTCTTGGATGAGGGAAAGGTTGTGAATATAGTCTTCTTAGACATCAGCAAAGCCTTTCATACAGTTTCTCACAGTATTCTGCTTTGGAAACTGGCAGCCACTGGCCTGGACAGACGCACACTGTCCTGGGTGGAAAACTGGTTGGATCGCTGGGCCCAGAGAGTGGTGGTAAATGGTATTAAATCCAGCTAGAGGCCAGTGACAAGAGGGATTCTCCAGGGCTCAGTGCTGGGTCCAGCCCTGTTCAATGTCTTCATCAACGACATGGATGAAGGCATTTAGGGTACCCTTAGCAAGTCTGCAGATGACACAAAGCTGTGTGCAAGTGTGGATCTGCTGGAGGGTAGGGAGGCTCTGCAGAGGGATCTGAACTGGCTGGACCACTGGGCAGAGTCCAATGGCATGAGGTATAACATGGCCAAATGCCAGGTCCTGCACTTGGGGCACAACAATCCTATGCAGTGCTACAAACTAGGAGAAGTCTGTATAGAGAGCTGCCAGGAGGAGAAGGACCTGGGGGTGTTGGTTGACAGGTGACTGAACGTGAGCCAGCAGTGTGCCCAGGTGGCCAAGAAGGCCAGTGGCATCCTGGCTTGTATCAGAAATGGTGTGACCAGCAGGTCCAGGGAGGTTATTCTGCCCCCATACTCGGCACTGGTGAGACTGCACCTCAAATACTGTGTTCAGTTCTGGGCCCCTCACCGCAAGAAGGATGTTGAGGCTCTGGAGCAAGGCCAGTGAAGAGTGACGAAGCTGGTGAAGCAGCTAGACAACAAGTCTTACGAGGAGCAACTGAGGGAGCTGGGGGTGTATAGCCTGGAGAAGAGGAGGCTGAGGGGAGGCCTTATTGCTCTCTACAACTACCTGAAGGGAGGTTGTGGAGAGGAGGGAGCTGGCCTCTTCTCCCAAGTGACAGGGGACAGGAGAAGAGGGAATGGCCTCAAGCTCTGCCAGGGGAGATTCCGGCTCGACATAAGGAAAAAATTCTTCACTGAAAGGGTCATTAGGCACTAGAACGGGCTGCCCAGGGAGGTGGCTGACTTGCCTTTCCTGGAGGTCTTTAAGGTACGGGTGGGTGAGCTACTGAGTGGCATGGTTTAGAGATTGGTAGGAACGGTTGGACTCAATGATGCCGTGGGTCTTTTCCAATCTGGTGATTCTATGATTCTATGCTGAGAAATTTGCTATTTCCATACTGTCCATTAATAAGGCGCAGCCAACTGAAAAGGTACCAGTGGGTAGTTTTACCTCAAGGTATGAAAAATTCTCCTACAATGTGTCAAATATTCCTGGCATGGGCATTAGAATCTTTTTGACAGCAATATCCTTTTCTAATAGTATATCACTACACGGATGATATACTCACTGCAGTAGCAAACCTGTCATAAATTAAGGTTTTGCCAATGATCACAAAAGTTTTGGAAGAGCGAGGATTAAAAATTGCTCCAGAAAAGGTGCAGCTGATCTATCCATGGAAATATTTAGGATGGAGCATTACGAAGAGCACTGTTAGACTACAGAAAATTCAAATTACTACAGAAGTCAAAACATTAAATGATGCTCAAAATATAATGGGAGACATTCAATAGGTTAGGCAAATTTGTGGGATCATGAATGATTTGCTGCCACCGGTTCCTTTGTTGGCGACATTAACAAATGCTCAAGAGGAACGCACCTTATCAGAAAAACAGAAAGTCGCACTAGATGTTATAACACAAAAGATTGTTCAGTGTCACACACAAAGAATTTGTCTTGAATTACCTGTTATTGTAATCAATAATGGAGGTTCACAATTGTATCCTTTAGCACTTCTTTGTCAATGGGATGCTAATAAGTGAAATCCATTGAAAATTTTAGAATGGGTTTTTCTACCGATCAGACCACGGAAGACTGTAACTACTCGAGCTGAATTGTTAGCACAATTAATTAATAAAGGAAGATCACAACTGTAGGAAATCATGGGTAGCAACCCACATACTATTGTTTTACCATTAACTCAGGACTATGTGGATTGATCATTACGACATTCAGAAGCTCTTCGGGTCACTTCAGAAGACTTTACAGGACTCTTGAGTAATGTCTATCCTGCTCATAGATTACTTCCTCTTATCCAAGACCAGAAAATAGAACAATTCCCTAACCTATCAGAGGTTCCTGTCAATGGTTTGACTGTATTTACAGATGCTGGCAGGAAATCAAAATGTGCTGTATGTACTTGGCAAAATAACCACATTTGGGAACATCATGACATCCTAGGAGATCATAATGACACCTTGCAAACATTAGAGCTCTGCGGAGTAGTTTGGGCAGGTAACAACTGGTCTCAAGAACCTTTAAATATTGTATCAGATTCATTATACGTGGTAGGAATTGTTAAACAAATAGAAAGAGCAATGATCAAGGAAATGAAAAATGAGCGCTTATGTAAACTACTCTTACAATTGATACAAACTCTGGAATAGCAACAACATCCTTATTTTATCACTCATATATGTAGCCATCAAAGTGATTACGGGCTAGCAATTGGACTTACAACGTTCACTCTATCCATGTATCAACTGTATACTTGGAGTAATCAAACTCTAAGTAAAAGGCAGAGACAGGAAATTAAGGAGTCTGATGCCATTTGTGATGATAAAGTAGAATATTGGTCTGAATCAGCTTTTAGTCCTCTTGCTTTATTTTCACCACAAGCAGTGGCCAGGAGAAATAAAAAAAAGTTAAAGCAACTTGCTCACTGGTCACTAAAACAATTTAATCTTACTTTGCTTACGATCTCCGAGTTACTAACCAATGTAGATAGTATTAGACACACATTACTGCAAAATTGAGTTGCCCTGTTTTTTTTGTTGTTAGCTCAAGGGCACAGATGTGAAGAGTCTGAAGGAATGCATTGTTTAAACCTTAGTGATTATTCCAAATCAATACATAAGCAGCTAAGTGATCTAAGAAATAATATGAAGAAAATTACTTATAATCATAACCCGTTTGATGATTGGTTGCAATTGCTTAACCTGCCTGCTTGGCTAAAAGGAATTTTAAAGCAATTCATTATCGTGATTATTGCGTTGTTGATGATGTTGATTGCCTTTACCTGTTTTTGGAAACGTATAATGACTGCAGTTTCTAAGATCTTTCAGCAGGCCTGGATTGTACAAAAACAAGAAGAGGGATCTGTTGGAATATTGAAGGACTTTCTCATGGAAAACAGTCACGTGAACAATCCAGCCTACGAGTCAATAGACTGAAAAAAAGTAACAAACCAAGGACAACTGAGGAGCGATACCCATGAGAAATAAGGGAGTACAAGAATGAACAACTCCTTGATGTTGCAAAGAGAAACTTTGGGCCTGTGCATACGTGGCATACATGCAAAGCCATTCAGCTAGCAATTATTCTTGCTGAGGATACTAACCAATCCGACTATCAGTGTATTCGCATGGACACATAATATTAACCAACGATAAAGAAAATATTTACATATCAGCCACATTTACTATTGCCTTTTCTATAAAAGCTTCTGGTGCTCTGTAATAAATTGAACATTCGCTGATCATATTTATCTCTGTGTTTGATTCCGTAATGCTCCCATCAACAACAGTGCTGAAAATACGCTCATCACAATAAGGACATCGTAAATCTTAGGCAAGCCCCATACTGTTACCTTCCAGAGTGTGAGGTCTGCTTGACTTTTCCATGTGTTAGCAAGTAAAGCAGCCTATTGAAGGCAACAGAGGCACCTAATTTTTGGAAGCACCTTGTCAGAAAACAGGGTGCATCAAGTAAAAACAGAAAAAGAATAAATAGAAGGAATGCAGGGAAATAGCCTCACGGTCTCCTGCCATTTCTAACAAAGTTAAGTCTGAAAAAACAATAAAGGCGCTGTAGGAAACTGAAGATGGTGCAGAGGGCAAAACTTGGTGACATGGACTTTGCTGTCAACTTGTTGCTTGCTTGGAGCCAACCACACGTGCCTTCCAAGCTCTGGACTTTGCTATTTACGATCAAATCCTTGGCAAGTTTAATTACTATAGGAACAACTTCTTAGTATAAGTCCTGACAAGGAGAGTTTTGAAGAAACACATCCAAGCTGTCCTAGCTCTCTGTCACAGACATTGTGACAGAGACATGTCCTCGACATTAGGAAGAAGTTTTTCACACAAAGGGTCATTGGGCATTGGAACAGGCTGCCCAGGGAGGTGGTTGATTCACCTTCCATGGAGGTGTTCACGGCACAGGTAGATGAGGTCCTGAGGGACATGGTTTAGTGTTTGATAGGAATGGTTGGACTCAATGATCCAATGGGTCTCTTCCAACCTGGTTACTCTATGATTCTATTATTTATCACATAGAATCATAGAACAACCAGGTTGGAAGGGACCCATGGGATCTTTTAGTCCAACCATTCCTATCTAACACTAAACCAAGTCCCTCAAGACCTCATCCACCCGTGCCTTAAACACCTCCAGGGAAGGTGAATCAACCACCTCCCTGGGCAGCCTATTCCAATGCCCAATGACCCTTTCTGTGAAAAACCTCCTCCTAGAAGGCTGGTTGGCAAAGTCTCCTGGGAGACAGCACTTGAGGGCAAGGGAGCCCATGAGGGCTGGGAGCTCTTCAAAAAGGAGATCCTGGCAGCTCAGGAGAAAGCCATCCCCGTGTTCTGGAAAAAAGACCGGCAGGGGAAAAAAACAGCTTGGTTAAGTAGGGAAATCTTGAGTGAAATTAGAAAAAAAAGGAATATTTATAGGCTCTGGAAGGGGGGACAGGCCTCTTGGAGGGACTACAGGAGGGAAGTGAGGCTATGTAGGGAAAAAATAAGAGGGGCTAAGGCTGAACTAGAGATCAGATTAGCTAAGTCTGCAAAAGACAATAAAAAATCTTTTTATAAGTATATTAACAGTAAAAGGAGGACAAGGGAGACCATACAGTCCCTTTTGGACTCAGAGGGAACAGCAGTGACAGGGGACGAGGAGAAGGCTGAGGTACTTAATACCTTCTTTGCCTCAGTCTTTAATTGTAAAGAAAGCTGTTCCCTCTGTGTAGAAACCCCGGAAATAGAGGAGCAATACGAAGCTCCCATGGTCCAAGAGGAGGTAGTCAGAGCCCTGCTTGGCCAACTGGACACCCACAAGTCTATGGGGCCAGACGGGATACATCCTAGGGTGTTTAGGGAGCTGGCAGATGTATTGGCCAAACCCCTTTCCATCATCTTCCAGCAGTCCTGGAAGACTGGGGAGGTACCTCTGGACTGGAGACTGGCTGATGTAGTTCCCATTTACAAGAAGGGTAGCAGGGAGGATCCAGGGAACTACAGTCCAGTCAGTCTGACCTCGGTGCCAGGAAAAGTCATGGAACAGGTGATCTTGAGTGCTATCATGAAGCACTTACAAGACAACCGGGTGATCAGGCCCAGTCAACATGGGTTTACCAGAGGCAGGTCCTGTAGAAAACAACCTGATCGCCTTCTATGACAAAGTGACTCGGCTGCTGGATGAGGGAAAGGCTGTGGATGTGGTCTTTCTGGACTTCAGTAAAGCCTTTGACACAGTTTCTCACAGCATTCTGCTACGGAAACTGTCAGCCTCTGGCCTGGACAGACGCACACTCTCCTGGGTAGAAAACTGGCTGGATGACCAGGCCCAGAGAGTGGTGGTAAACGGTGTTAAGTCCAGCTGGAGGCCAGTGACAAGTGGGGTTCCCCTGGGCTCAGTGCTAGGTCCAGTCCTGTTCAATGTCTTCATCAATGACCTGGATGAGGGCATTGAGGGTACCCTTAGCAAGTCTGCAGATGACACAAAGCTGTGTGCAAGTGTGGATCTGCTGGAGGGTAGGGAGGCTTTGCAAAGGGACCTAAACAGGCTGGACCGCTGGGCAGTGTCCAACGGCATGAGGTTTAACACGGCCAAATGCCGGGTCCTGCACTTGGGGCACAACAACCCTATGCCGAACTACTGACTGGGAGAAGCCTGGCTGGAAAACTGCCAGGAGGAGAGGGACCTGGGGGTGTTGGTGGACAGCCGACTGAACATGAGCCAGCAGTGTGCCCAGGTGGTCAAGAAGGCCAATGGCATCCTGGCTTGGATCAGAAATGGTGTGACCAGCAGGTCCAGGGAGGTAATTCTCCCTCTGTTTTCAGCACTGGTGAGGCCGCTCCTTGAATATTGTGTCCAGTTCTGGGCCCCTTACCACAAGAAGGATGTTGAGGCTCTGGAGCAAGTCCAGAGAAGAGCAACGAGGCTGGTGAAGGGGCTGGAGAACAGACCCTATGAGGAGCGGCTGAGAGAGCTGAGTTTGTTTAGCCTGGAGAAGAGGAGGCTGAGAGGAGACCTCATTACTCTCTACAAGTACCTGAAAGGAGGTTGTAGGAAGGAGGGAGCTGGCCTCTTCTCCCAAGTGACAGGGGACAGGACAAGAGGGAATGGCCTCAAGCTCCGCCAGGGTAGATTTAGGCTGGAGATTAGGAGGAGGTTTTTCACACAGAGGGTCACTGGGCATTGGAATAGGCTGCCCAGGGAGGTGGTTGATTCACCTTCCCTGAAGGTGTTTAAGGCACGGGTGGATGAGGTGTTGATGGACTTGGTTTAGTGTTAGTGGATAGGAATGGTTGGACTAGAAGATCCGATGGGTCCCTTCCAACCTGGTTGTTCTGTGATTCTGTGATATATATATATCGTAACAAGTCTCAGCTACATGGTCTCCAAATTACCACTGAAACCTATTATGCTATTCTGAACAGAAATGTAGCTACCTTTGTGGGACAGGAATAGAAAAAGCACTGTGGAAAACAAAAATCTCTGATACTCACCAACTATTTATGAAAGATAATCGACAGCATAAAGCACATACATTCATACTTTATGGTCCACTGTTATTTAATTCTGGTTCTCTAACTGCTGCAACATAATAGAGCAAGATTTATCAATGCATTTCCAAAGCTTCAAGAGTTTTGCTTAATTTATGTTATAGCTTGCCAGATGCATGAAAATTTTCCATTAATAATGTGGCACCAATTCAGAATATTGTGTTTTGGTGCAAGACCAACAACAGATTAACTATTCTGTCAAAATTAGAAACCGTTCAATGCCATCAACCAAGTAAAGCATTTAATCATATAGTTCTTTTAAGCATAAGAACAGTCTCACTGCACTACAGGGGAAAGTTATAAAATGTATGATTAAATGCAACTAAATTAGGTCAAAATCACAAAGAAAAATATAATTTTGAGAAATCTCTAAAGTATATTGGAACCAACCAGCTTGTGAGACATGGAAGGCTGAAACTTTGCTGCCAGAGTTTCTTAATCAAGTATGAAAAAAACAATAAAGACAGACCACAGCTGATGCATTTTCAAAGGTATACACGACTTACATTCCAATGAGGTCATGCTTTATAAAATCACCCCAAAAATGAATACATAGAGGTTTAGCATAAGTCGTAGTATAAAGTTAACTTGCGTGTTATAAATTTAACTTTGAACATTCATGACAGTCAGATGAAGAGCTATGCACAAGTGACAAGTTCAAAGTAAACTCCTTTTCCTCCCCTACGCTCAGAAAAGCAGTACAAAACAAAAAATAAACAAACAAGCAGCAATGTGCCTTACCAAGTAGGCTTTGTATGAACAGTAAAGGAAGAAAGAGCTCACCACATAAAGACAACTCTAGTAATGAAATCAGAAGAGAGCTGAGCTCTAAGAAGTTGAATTCTGAGAAGAAAAAACTCTCATTTTTGCAAAAGGGGACCAAAGGAGACCAAAAAGGTTCTGTGTCCTCCTTGTGCTATGTGTAGCAAAGAGAAATCAGCAAAGGAAGGCTTTGTTGCATGCCCCTGAATTATCAGAGGTTCCAGCCAATGCCATCATCAAGAACCACACTCCCATAGTGGAAGACTGCACTTCAGTAATGCAGGAGGCTGAGAGAGAAAGCTGAAGAGGTAAGAGATCCCGTGTTAATCCCAGGACTAAAGGCATTTAAACTGTGAGGTCCCATTTCTATGGAAAACACCAAGACAGACGTCTTGTAGCCACAAAGTACGTTGGACAGACACATAAAAAGGGCTGACTCAGATGCAAGATGTTTGAAAGACAAGTCCTGCCTCTTCATACCTGGAATGCAAGTTTCATAAACAGTAATCAGCAATGGTGCTCCAAAAGTTACAAAAACCTCAAACATCACAAAGATACTTTCTACAGCTCAATAAATTTAACTTACATTTTTAAAGAGAAAAAAAACCAGCTGTATTCCTTTGTGCATGAAGACAATAAAAATAGAAAATGCAAAATAATGGGTCTGCTTGCAAACAGCAAATACTGCTTTGACTTGTATTATTTCTTTATATCCACATATTATGCTTGTCCTAAAATAACAGCATGCAGAAAAAAAATACTTTAAACAAGTAACTTGCTTTATTTTATAAAATCTGGAATAAGTTTTTGTCTACCCACAAGATGCAGACTACACGCATCACACCTCAGAGCAGAGCAGTACCCAGCGAGACCTTCACTGGAAAGGCCTCCATCTTCACTCCAGATACAGCGAATACTGCAGCATTGCTTCAGCAAACATCTGAATTTCTGTATAAACCCTGATTTAACCCCAGATCTTTCCTGGATCACAACTAAAGCACTCAGCATCTGGCAGGATTGAGCACTAAGGACATATGCAAGGAGAAATTAGCAATTTCAATTTAAATGCTAATACTTACTCTTCCCAGTGAAAATTGAAGTATAACAACTGATCTCTTCTCACACAGAAACAGTCTTGATTGTTATTTAATGATCACAACTAGTAGCTAGGGACCAAGAAATGAAGCTAATAAATCTTCCGTTGAGCCGGAAATTTTCAGCAAACAAAAGTACTCAAAGTTCTCAAAAAACAGTTCAACCTGATTTTCTCCATCTTAAACAAAACTTCCCAAGTTTTCAGTAGGTTTTCCTCCTTTCTTACTCGAGCCTTCCAGGAGAGTAGCAATACAACTTGGTTTGTTGGAGTTATAACATAACTAAGTTATGTTCTGCTTTAAATGAAGTTGAGGATTATTTTTGAAAATTAAATAATTTTAAGAAATAATTTAAGAACTTAATAGTTTCTTTAAACAGTTATCCAGACTGGTCTCTCCCACCTCTGGGAAAGGATAAAATTAAACAAAAACAAGTTCATGAGACTCCAAATACTGGGACTTGTGAATCTTAGCAGTCAACACTTAAATTATTTGTCGTAGCTTGAATTAGTCATCATTGAAATGGCTACTTAGTTCAGTATAAACTTATTAGTTTATTAAAACAATAAAGTATCTACTGTGCAGCATCCATTCTAGAAGCCTCTTTATGCACCAATGTAAAACACTTCTAACAGTAAACTATGTTAAAACAATAATGTCATTACCTCACACCTATGAAGGGACTCCTTTTGGCTGATAATAAGCATAGACGTGCATGTGCATGCATGCATGAGAATTAAAATATTCCCCACACACCACACCAAACTTTATTAAGCACACTTTCTCCAGAATTAAAAAGCATGTGTAAAATAAAAGAAGCAATGCAGTTCTGTTTCAATCATATATGCAGTGTACTCTTAAGTATGTGCACCAAGCCCCTGCATTCAGATTGCAAAGGGTGCTGTGGTCAGCTGTAGAGGGATGTCAGGAATATTTCTAGAAGGAAAACCAAGTCACTCACAAGCTCAACCTGTCCAGTAAAGAAGGTTACGAGTATTTGCTGTAGGTTACCTTCTTCCTCGACCCTTCAACAGATTAATTCAGGTGGATGGCCTCAGTGTTTGGGCACTAGGCTCATGTCAAAGCAGGGAAGATGAGCCATATCAGATCTGTGGCACTTGACCTGTCCAAACAGGCCAGTCAAAGCAACGGTACAAGTTACATGATGCTAAGTATAAGCTTCTTGTATCTCCTTATTCACCTTTGAGAAGTTTTGTACAGCACAACAGAGGACTAACTCGTGGCCACATGAAATATGAACTGCATCTGGACCCACGAATCAGATCACCTCATCAAATAAGGCAGGTCAATTCTATTTCCATTACATATTTCTACAATTAAAAAAATCCCCAACGTCCTAAACTTCACTGTGAAAGACTTCACAGTAGGTGGTCTAAGCTCAGAAGCACATTAAAGCAAAACAAGCTTCATCCAATAAATATGACTCTCTTCAATATACTCATTGCAAACGGAGCTGGTAGCAATTCTGATAGCTGCTGGGAAACTGAAGGTTACTTAATTATGATTTAAAGAGTAGTTTCCATTGTAATTCTGCCAACTTTGAATCCTGCAAGCTGAAATTCTTCTTGTCTATCTCAAGTTAATTTTTAAAATTATACTAACAGAATTGCACCACATCCACAAAGAGTGTGCTGTCCACAAAGCTCATATTTAACACTGCATTTGAATAAAATACAGAACCTCTTAATTTCTTTGACAAAAAATTTAAAAAAACTAGATATTTCAGAGCAGAGACTGGAAATATACCAGAACATCACCCAAAGTTAGATGAAATGCCTAGTATAGCCACTCAAAAATCCAGGCCCATCTGTCCAAACTGTAAGTTGCTGAATACTGCAGCTTGGATTAACCAGGTCGCAAGAAAAGTGAGAAAACATCTAGGCAAATGATGGACAAGAGTAAAGAAGAATGCTGGGCAAAGTCAAAAAAGAAGATGCTATAGCGGTAAAAACACATTCCCCTCCAATATCTGTCTGACTTTGCATGCCATTAAACTCAATTTATCTGTATCCTGCTATGAACATACCACACTTTCCCTCTAGCAGGACCTATGACTCACTCTCTGCAAAACGATGGCCAATATTCAGTGCATGAATAAGGATGGCACAAACTAAATCTTAACTGCAGAACAACTGCTTTATTTACTAGATAAATGGGAAAATACATAGTGACTGTTAGAAGCCGCAAACAGAGCGGCAAAGTCCAGTGCGTGTCCCTGTTCAGTTTTACAATTGAGCACCCTAAGATGGAACAGGATATCAGAGATAAACACACAAACTGTGCTTCAAATCCTGCTACAAGAATAGTAGCAAAGTGCAAGACAAAGCCTGGGGCACAGAAGTCTCAAAAAGTGCGAATAGGCCCACAGAAGACTGTCACAACAGTCTGATCTAAGTTGTCTGATCTAAGGAAGAATTTTCAGGCATACTATTAAAAATTGATTTCCTGCTAAATGAGAAAAACCACAATGTTAAATGCTAGGTTAATGAAGTCACAGGGACTTGAGAACCATCACAACAGTTTTCAAAGAAATAAAAGTTAGACTAGTAATAGGTGAAGACATTAGTACCAAAACTTCTAGACATTTAATGCCCCATAAGGAAGCAATGGAGGTAAAAAGCAACTATATTTCTCCTTTCTAAATATTGCCCTAAACCCATTGGATTTACATTAAAAAAAATGCAATTCAGGAGCCCAAGTCACTTTAATTTCAGGAGTATTAACTACTTTTTAACATCTTTTCCTTGAACTTAAATCACATCTAGCAGCTGCAGGAGTACAATTACAGGGGGAAAAAGTTTCTGACCCCGTCAGTTGCACTGTGCCATTGAAAACTCAGGATGCAGCCTGTGCCTGGCACTAGGCAAGGCAAGAACACTTCACAGC
This sequence comes from Coccyzus lansbergi, assembly GCA_033558105.1. NCBI lineage: Eukaryota > Metazoa > Chordata > Aves > Cuculiformes > Coccyzidae > Coccyzus > Coccyzus lansbergi. The sequence goes on along the minus strand of JAUMJK010001477.1, from coordinate 83,372 downwards.
TGGCAAAAACAAGCCCCATCTCTCACTAGAGCAAAACTGGTGTGGTATTCCTGTACATACAGAGTGACTAACACAGCCACAGTGCTCAGTAGCAATGTGACCAAGCCAAGAGCTTTTGGAAGGACTTAATTCTACCCTTTTTCATTTTCATACTAGCTCAAGAAGAAGAGAACGAAAATCATACCAGAAACTGTCCTGGAATATGTAGGTATGGGAGGAAAATGAGAAGTGAACATAAAATTAGGAAGCTAGATGGACAGAGAAGCTGGAAAGATCATGGATTCTGGAAGAAAAATTTAGAACATAACCAGGATTAGAAGCCAGAAGGGTGAAAAAAAAAATAAACCAAACCACCAATTACAGGCTTAGTAAGAAGCAGACTGAAGGATGGAGATCTCAAGTATGGGATGCACATATGCACACATGCAAGTGTGTTGGCAGGAAGAAGGGACCAAGCCAACAAGCTTAAGGACAAGCCCCTGTCCTGGAACTCAGACCAGCAGTTGGATAGCATTAGACAGAGTAGATAAGACTACTGCAAGAACTGGCTGCCTGAGCCAGTATCACAAAGTTTAGAAAGAATGGGGAAACAGCCTACTATTTTTACCACACACTACCTTTTATGACAGCATTTCCTTGACCAGGAGGCAGCAAAGTAACACAAGCCACTTCAAAACTATGTGCTTTATAGCAGGATGCAATGAATCTTTACTTGGTTGCTGACAGAGATGAACTAGAACAGCAAAAAGCCACTCTTCTTCAGCACATTAGAATGACACTGCAGACCGTGCAGAAATACTGGTCAGAACCAAGAAAAACACGTTGCTTCCAAAGGCTATACTTAGCTGTCTCAACCACATATGCAACCTCTCTACCTCCTCACACCACTGATTCTTGCTTTCACCTTTTGCAGCAAGTGAAGCAGGAGTCATATGGGCAACACTGTGCAGTCTTGATTCTTCCTCAGCACACAGCCATCCAACCTGCTGAACGAGGCAGTGGGGAACAGTAAGCAGTCTCATAAACAGAGTCTTAATACATGCATTAAAAAAAATAAAATTAAGATTGTCTGCCTCTCCCACTTCCTAGTCAACATATTTTCCTTATGCAACATTAACATTCTTTCAGATTCACCTGTTCATCCTGAAAAAAATAATCTTAAATGTTTTGCCTATACATTCCCATACTCTACAAATTTCACAGTTGAGTGGTTCATTGCCTTCAAAACTTAAACACAGTCTCACTATCAGAAGAAAGGAGTATGAGTATGGAAGGCTGCTCTTGAAGTCAGAGTACAAGAGAAAACCAATGGTAGTTTTTGTTTGCAGGAATTATCCAGCTAGCTAATATTTTTTTCAAGAAAGTTCCACACTTGCCTATGGACTAGATTACAGATTAGAATCAAAGATAACACATAAAAATTATGTTAAAACAGTTACAATCACAGCACAGCTATTCAACTTAAAGACAGATGCAAACAAATGAGAACTCAGATGACATAGGATTCTCCATCCACTCATTTATTACCACTGCCCCCAGCTTAGTACCACTCATGGTATACAGTGTGAAATTACTGTCTAGGTACAATATTCTGGAAAAGTTATCCATGAACTATGGAAAAATGCAGTAGAGATCAAAGTAGTACTTGGTCTCAGGACTGGCAGAAGCTGCTGTTAATAATGACAAGTGTACAATACAGACTACACAAAAAAAACCCCCAAATAAATCCTAAACATGACAACTAAAACTGTCTAACCAACATTTGGAGAAGAAAATTCACTTAAGTATATGACTAGTCAGTGTTGAAAGCAAAGAAACAAAAAGAAGATAAGCTCTCTGATGCACTATGGTAATAGAAATGCATCTTATGCGTTTCTGCAGTATCTTTCCTAGGGCATGGAAAATACATTTTGGGCTCTTGAATTACAAGTTACTCATCTGTTATTTTGTCCCTTTGAATAACAAGAAATCTGAGGGAAAAGAAAAAGCTTCTTTTCAGTCTGATGATGTTAAATTTCAGTGTGGAGTACAGGCTAAATAAACTTGTGCACATTATGTTTCGCAAAGCTATCAAAGTATCCAAAACTCTATACAATAGCAGAGCTGAGCATCAGATAATTAAAAAACTGCTCTTAGGTGCTTCATGGAATTATAGAATCACCAGGTTGGAAGAGACCCATTGGATGGAGTCCAACCATTCCTATCAAACACTAAACCATGTCCCTCAGCACCTCATCTACCCGTACCTTAAACACCTCCAGGGAAGGTGAATCAACCACCTACCTGAGCAGCCTGTTCCAATGCCCAATGACCCTTTCTGTGAAAAACATCCTCCTAATGTATAACCTAAATCTCCCCTGGCACAGCTTGAGGCCATTCCCTCTTGTCCTGTCCCCTGTCACTTGGGAGAAGAGGCCAGCTCCCTCCTCTCCACAACCTCCCTTCAGGTAGTTGTAGAGAGCAATAAGGCCTCCCCTCAGCCTCCTCTTCTCCAGGCTAAACAACCCCAGCTCCCTCAGTTGCTCCTCGTAAGACTTGCTCTCCAGCTGCTTCAACAGCTTCGTCACTCTTCACTGGCCTTGCTCCAGAGCCTCAACATCCCTCTTGTGGTGAGGGGCCCAGAACTGAACACAGTATTCGAGGTGCAGTCTCACCAGTGCCGAGTACGGGGGTAGAATAACCTCCCTGGACCTGCTGGTCACACAGTTTCTGATACAAGCCAGGATGCCACTGGCCTTCTTGGCCACCTGGGCACACTGCTGACTCACATTTGGTCAGCTACTGATCAACACCCCCAGGTCCCTCTCCTCCTGGCAGCTCTCTATACAGACTTCTCCTAGACTGTAGCTCTGCACAGGGTTGTTGTGCCCCAAGTGCAGGACCTGGCATTTGGCCATGTTATACCTCATGCCATTGGACTCAGCCCAGTGGTCCAGCCAGTTTAGATCCCTCTGCAGATCCTCCCTACCCTCCAGCAGATCCACACTTCCACCCAGCTTAGTGTCATCTGCAATGACCTTTATCAAGGTCATTGATAAAGGCATTGAACAGGGCTGGACCCAGCACTGAGCCCTGGGGAATCCCACTTGTAACTGGTCTCCAGCTGGATTTACACCTTTTACCACCACTCTCTGGGCCTGGACATCCAACCAGTTTTCCACCCAGGACAGTGTGCACCTGTCCAGGCCAGAGGCTGACAGTTTCCATAGCAGAATGCTGTGAGAAACTGTGTCAAAGGTTTTACTGAAGTCCAGAAAGACCACCTCCACAGCCTTTCCCTCATCCAGTATCCGAGTTACTTTGTCATAGCAGGCAATCAGGTTAGTTTGGCAAGACCTGCCTTTGGAAAACCCGTGCTGACAGGGCCTGATCACCCGGTTCTCTTGCATGTGCTTCATGACAGCACTCCAGATCACCTGTTCCATGACTTTCCCTGGCACTGAGGTCAGACTGACTGGCCTGTAGTTCCCCGGATCCTCCCTGCTACCCTTCTTGTAGATGGGTACAACATCAGCCAGCCTCCAGTCCAGTGGAACTTCCCCAGTGTTCCAAGACTGTTGGAATATGAAATGAAAGCTTTCATGAAAGCTTTGAAAGGATAATTAGTCCTTTTGACAAGTTAAGAGTTTGAGTCCGTTCAAAGAGCTCTTACTAAATATTCCTAACCTGGTATCATGGTAAAAAGGAAAGACGCAGTAGTGAAAAACCCTTGCAAAAACAATGGCATAAATCTAAACCATGCTTTTCATAAAAGCACCAATCCCTAAAACCACAGCAATCCTTCTTATTTGACCATCTACACAACAGGCTACAAACTTAACTCCTTGTCTAAGCAGAGGATACCAACAAGAAGGAAAAGTTGTTTGATCCAGTCAGTCAGCTACATTCCAAAGAAGACAGTTCAAGACATACCACCAAGTTCAAACAAAAGATAAGGATCACAGCTCTTGTCTAAAATCGGGAGCTGGGGGAAAGAGAAGAAAATTTGTCATTATGCCAAAGCTAAGTTCTATGAAACAAAAGCATCCACAGTTAAAGTTCCACTAGGAAGAAATCCAAGCATATCAAGGCATGGGAATGGAAAACTTAGGCAGGAAAGCATACATGCTGGCTCAAATAAATCCTTGCAGAAGTCATTCAGTAAAAGACTGAGGAAATTATGTAGAAATGGAATAGAATCAACGTGCTTTCACAGATCAGACAGTTAAAAGGAGAAGTAATTTGTTGCTTTTATGATAAAAGACACTGGAATTTGTGTTAAATAATCTACCACACTGAAGGAAGCATTTAAAATATCCAGTTACCAGAGAAAACTGAAGAAATTATAAAGACCTAAGACAAACGGAGGGGAACAGGCAATAAAATGGTAGACCAAAGGAGTATTGACAAATTAAAACAATAAACACTGCATGCATAATATAAATCATCTGGAATTATACAGGAATCCAAACTTACTCAAATTTAAGTATTCAGAAATCCTTTAGAGGTTGCCATAAAACATTTCGCTCTTCTGCAATCACAGAGGTAATATATAACAAACTCAGCCTGAATAAAAAAAAAGCCATAACAGCTATTAAATTGTCACTATGTAAGTCAACAGGATGTTATACCAGAGGACAGTGATTGAATTAACACACACTATCTTGAAAGATTAATGCAGTGCTGGAAAGCGGAAGGAGAATCAACAATACTGGTAGTGATATCAAAATGAAACTTCATGTTTGCTGAAGTGACACTGAAGAGCAAGGACTGTTTTTAAGTGAAAATATAACGTAAGTGCACTCAAAGTATGTCATGGCATCTAAAACAAAGGAGGACTGTTTCATCCTCTTTCCTCTCAATAGGAGGAGAGCAAGAAAATGTGAAATGAAACTGAAACATGACCAAGCCAAACAGAGAAAGGAAGGCACTTTGCACCCAGCCTGCCAAGTAACCAATGCATTTCCTTCCAAGGGTAAAGCGGGAACTATACCACACATTCAATGAGATTTTTAAAAATTACGTACTTAAAACTATAACAAGATAGTCATGATTACAATATTCTCTAAAAAGAGAAGATTTACACATCTATATAGTTGGAGCTTTTAGGTGAGGGCCATCTAAATGGTAGGCTTGATGTTAGGTCTGCGCCACAAATACATTCTGCCTGTATCTTTCCAAAGACTAGATGAGCAATGTCCCAGCATTCCCAAAGAAAAGCTGATATTCCTCATAATTCTCCAGAAAGATGTTAAGCATCACATGATACCCATCCCAGTGTTTCTTTCTCAAGGTCTTGGTAAAAATGAGGAGAGTGGACCCGAGTGCTGAACAAATAATAATCACAGCAACATACATTCAAAGCACAAAGCAAGTGCTGGAAAAGGCCTTTTCAGACCTCCTACTTCAAGACATATGCCAACAGGATATATGAAATAAGGTAGAAGTTTCTGCAGGGCACAGGTATTCCTCACCTGCTGGTTTCCTGCTTTTACCTAAGGCAGCAGACTCCTGTGTCACTCTCAGAATGGACAAGGACCCAGATAAACACACGGTCCAAATCATTCTAACATCTGCCCTCCTCATCATTAAAACACTTTTCCTTTTACATTAACGTTTACTATAATGTTTCTTAAAGACAGAAGCTACATTTTGTCCAAATTACTTCAGAGCACACTATGTAAGAATCAGATCAATACAAGGAAGTGGGGAAAGGAGACTGGCATCCTCCAAAAGGAAGCGCCAGTGTCTATCCAGAACACCTTCAAAATCCTAGGAGTGCCTGAAAGGAAACACCACCAACCCAGAAGAAGAGTTCAGGATTTTAGAAGGTCAAGCTATAAAGGTAAAAGAGCTGCCACAGTAAAAACAAAATTAACCTAAACTAACATTGTTTTCTTCCCTTCCTGCTAATATCAAAATGGATGAGTTGTACCTGGGATCTGTTCCATTCTCTGAAGCTCAGTTAAATTTTTGTAGCGAAATATTTTATGATTGGACTTAATGATCTTAAGTCTTTTCCAACCTAAATGATACTGTGATTTCAGATTTTTACCTTCTTTGCATGCAAATTCTACAGGCTGCAGTTCACTTTAAAAATTTGTGCAAATACATTTCAATAAATGGACAATCTTCCTCAAGGAGGATTAAGTTAACACGACAAATAGATGAAAACATGAATCCTCAGTAACACTTCCAAAAACCTTAGCCCGGTGCTACTTTCACTCATCAAACTGTCTTCACATCCAAAATACACAAGCCAGAAACGCCCAAGAGGACTTGGGCACTTTGTTTGTAAAAGACATTATTTCTACAGCAAGCAGGAAAATCAGTCTTGTTTAACTTTGAAAATTGATAGTATTAACAAGACATTATTTCGTACCCAAACATCTTCCTTTAATCTGGAGATGCTGCAGTTCCTAAATTTCATCCATTTTTACCTGTTTCAAGGGAGTAATCCTTAACCCAACCAAAACCAGCCTTGCAAAACAGTAGCATGGGGCAGCCAAGAACATATTACCCAAAATGCTTTCAGCTCCTGCTAATGACACTGCTCAAGCACAAAGAACAACCATTTGCATAGAGAAAGCATTTCCAAACAGCAGATAACATAGCATAGTGGCAAAAAACCATCACTGTGTGAAAAATAAAAATAAATCATTCATAAATCATTAACAATACTGTTGGCTCTTCATATATTGTACAGGAAAGATAAAAAGGTATATTGACATTTAAAGAGGGAATAAGCAGGGTAGGAGAATAATGGAGACTTAACATGATTTGTATAAAAGCTCCCAAAGGCCTTGTTCTGGTGGGAAGTCTCAAAATGCTATGTACTCCAACACAGATTAGTCCCCATCTCAGAAATCACACATCCCAATGGCAATTAAATAAAATTAACTAGGATATTAATCTGATATGTGTAACAGCTATGGTTTTTAGATAAAATGTTTAGAGTCTGTACAACCACTTCAGCCTAGAGAAAAAGATTATGATCCTTTTCTGACAGCCCAATTCAGAAGCAGTAACAGGCACTAAGGAAAAAGAAATAAAAAAATATTCACCCTCTCAGTCATGAAGTACTTGGCTCACATAATTGCTGTTTATCTTGCAGAAGTGGAAAAAAGACTGCTTTCCTGTTTAAGCAGTAAAAAGCAGATTCCCCAATTATATAAAACTTTTTTTTTTTAAGAAGCTGGAACTGGGCAATTAATTTCTATCAGACTCACCTTAATCTACAAAGAAATCTTCAAAGTCCATTTCCATCAAAATAATAGCCTTTCATTTGCATTATGCATCCTTTATAAAACATACATTTTAAGAGAACTTTGCAAGAAAATGGCTGGAAGTCATCCCAGAAATTACTGCATTATAAATCCTTTCTGTAATTCAGGAGAAAAAGATACTATATATTATTCTAGACTGGGAGACAGAAAAGAACAAATCATTGTGGATTCAGCATTGCTGCAAGAACGCCAGAAACGCTTTTTACGCAGCAGGAATGTCCCTTTTAACACACATACAGAATCCCTTGTCAAAATGAAAAGATTTATTCAATTACTAACAAGTTTTCTGTTCACTTTTGCTAAGTTGGAGGTCAAAGAGAGCCTATAACCATAACTCCTTCACAAAGTGATTAACATCAATGCATGAATTTATGCATTTATGCAACTACTTTGTCAAAAAGTAAGAGAAACCTTGTTCTCCAACAATCAATACAGCAGCAATGTGAGAAGTCTATTATGGCCACAGACACTGAAAAAAAAGGAACCCAAAATAACATGATGAGCATAGCCTTGATGTGCATGCTGTTTAAGGATGCAGATACCATAATAATTACACATTGTGCTTTCAGAATCACTCCAGTTTTAAAAGTTCCCAATATGAGGGTTTCTAAAATCCCACTATTCAACACTAAATACTGAAAATTAAGTTAATATATCCTACTTTTACTTAATCCAGTAATACCTTCAAGTCCTGATGCACCTAATTGCAAAGCTAAAGATTATCCCAAACCAGATAGATCCTAAGAAATCCCTTAAGCCTCCTTCTTCCAGAGGGATGAAGCAAGACCTGAAGTTAACAACATATGGAAAACATACAAGAAAGTAGCAGCCTAACTGAGATGCTAGAAAGCAAGGCAGCATTCCAAACAATAGAGCTCTTAGTAGAAAGAGCTTCAATTCAAATGGCATCCAGTGTGAGCTTTTTCAGTCATTGTGAATCATAACAGCAGCTAAAGCCTGAATCAAACCCTGTTTACAGAGCTTGTAGCTCAGCTGCACAACACAGAAAACCAAGAGCCACCTTGAGGACAAAGCTGAAAACAAACAAAAGCTTATTTTCTTGCTAGGAAGAAAACACACAAATATAAAAAACTCACCTCTTTTATGAGCACTAAACCACCTAAATAGCAGCAGAAGTGGGTCTGTGCATGTGTGTTTATCTGCACAACCGAGTAACATCAATTAGTTGCAGAAGCAGTCACTGTATGCTTGTATGCAAGGCATTAGGGGCAAGGCCAGGGATACTGGGTGCTTGCTGCACTTGAGAGAACATTCTTGGAGGGCTGCTTCTAATATAGTTCCACTTGTTTGCTATGATAATTTGCCCACCCCATTGCCTACTGCACAAGGTTATGATCTAGTGCCCAGAGAACTCAGTGGAGCAGATGTGAAGGTCTGAGAGGATGCCTTCACAAGTCTTCCATCATCCTTTGAAGCTGTATTTTGAGCATAGCCTGAAGAGCAGTTGGGAGCCTGGAACCCCCAAGCTCCCCCCCCCTAGTAAATGCCGAATATTCATTAACACCTCTGAGGTACTTTGACTCCCTGGTGTCCTTTACACCCTCAGCATCTTTGCAATTGTACCCATTAACAACCAAAAGTCAGATTAACCTGCTTTAGCAGAGTTAACCATTAGTTGTTAACACCACAGGAACGTGTTTAAATTTGACATTGAGTAATTAAACTAAACCGTTTCTATTTAAAGTGCATTGTTTCAAAGGCATTCTCAAATCACTGCAGAGCTGTAGATAATCATGTACAGCAGTTAGTGCACTGGAAAAAAGAAAATGAGGAAACGTTCCTGACAAATTGAAGGGAACTGATGTGCTCTGAACATAATCTGAAGAAAGAATATGGGTGTTGCGTAGTACAAAACCTATAAATTAAGCTGTCAATAAAAAGAGAAATAAAAATATAAAGGTAAAAGAAGAAAAATAGCTGTTTATGCAAATGAAGCTCAGCTGCCGAATCCCTTTCCATAAATCTAATTCTACATGTTTTAAAATTCAAGATTACTTTGCTCTAAACATTATTTCCTAAATGTCAAAATCAGCACAGAGGATCATGTATTTCTCGTAAAATATTTGACAGGCTACTACATTATACTTTTAAGGCTCACTGGTAAGCTTCAACAGTTAATATATTAAAAAAAAGCTTTTTTAGAATCAAAGTTGTACCTTTAGAATATTTTCATTAAACATATTGTTGTCAGTTAATAGCCCAAAAAAAGTAAAAAAAAAAAAGTGGGTGAGAAAGTTCTATCTGAAATGACTGCTGAGGAAGAGGAAGGGCAGAGTAGCCTATGAATCTGCAGCAAAATATAATAAAACTATTCATCTCAGCAATCAGTAGCAGGTTGTCTTTCAGATCACAGGTACTTTTATAGTTACACAAACGTCCTTGCTTGCTCAACAGTGAAGGTCTTAAAACAACTGACCTGGTTTTTTTCTTCTATTTTTTGCAGGGGTTAGGGACTTCTACTTCATTCATATACTGTGTAGCAATTAAAAATTAAAACAAAACCAAAACAAAACACAAAAACATAGAAAATAATGAATGATGTTACAATAGAAAATTACAGCAGATTAGCGACAGTTACATTGATACAAAATCTGGTAAAAGACAGTTTTAAAATGCTCTTGCATAACAGAAAATCAAAAAAAGCAGAAGGCTCTTATGATGTTAAACTTATACACACAAAATGAACTACAGGTAACACTGCCAAGAGATGTATGCATCTTACCCGTGAGTACAGCTTTTGCTGAAGGGTCTGCCAGATCCAGTGCAGACTTCCCATCAGTGTTCCGAATGTTTGGATCAGCTCCGTGCTGCAGCAGCACTGTGCAGGGAAAGCAGAAACAGTTTCTTACCTCAGGGTTACACAGATTATTTATTGTTAAGTGTCTCCTCGGCATGATGTAGGCATAAACACACATTGCACGATTCTTTTTTTTGTTTTCCTTGGGGTTTTTTTTCCCCTCCCCCACTCCCCCTCCAGAGTAAGGCTAAGTTGGCAAATTAAGACGTAGTAAGATCACATGACTTCACATGATAACATGAACCCTGAATCTCTTGAAACACTTGGCTTTTTTACTTGGTTACTCCTTACAGCTTGCTGAGAAGCTCTGCATTCACTGACTCACGCTAGGAGCTAACTGTGGAACCTGCTCCTGCCACCTCTACTGCTGCTTGTTACCACTCCTGTTCCTTTTCCTGACGAATATCCCTCTGTATATCACTAATTCTCCAGCCTTTCAGCAGCTCCTCACTTGTGCACAAAACCTTAAGGGCAGCTTACACTTCTTGACAGCAAGCTGGTAAAAAACAGGGAAAGATGTGTAACCTCGTACCCTGCAGTCTGGATGTTCACAGGCTATTATTTTCACTGATATTTCTTTTTCCTACTAAACTTATTAGCACACAAACATTCAAATACATAAAAATCAGAATGCAGTCTGCAACCATATGGCTAGGAAGATATTGAGACAATAAACTACCATCTAGAAAGGCTTATCAAAAAAAAAAGGATAACACAATCTCACCCGTAAACTCTTTTGATCAGAAACAACATAATAACAATGAAATTCAGATCACTCCCTCTTCAAGATCAAGACTTTTTCCACTTAACTGGAAAATAAAGTCCACAGCAACGTCTGATAAAAAGGGGCCGAATTTTGTTTCCCCAAATGTTGTGCAAAAAAGCACAACACATTACAAATTCAGAGTAATAATTGCACACTTACTTTTGCACAAGGGCAAACAACAGGACAGTGCACAGAAGCATAGAGACTCAATGTTAAGGATACAAAGAGTAAAAACCAGCAGAAATTTATGGTTTCATAGAATTATAGAATCACAGAATAACCAGGTTGGAAGAAACCCACTGGATCATCGAGTCCAACCATTCCTATCAAACACTAAACCATGTCCCTCAGCACCTCGTCTACCCGTACCTTAAACACCTCCAGGGAAGGTGAATCAACCACCTACCTGAGCAGCCTGTTCCAATGCCCAATGACCCTTTCTGTGAAAAACATCCTCCTAATGTATAACCTAAATCTCCCCTGGCACAGCTTGAGGCCATTCCCTCTTGTCCTGTCCCCTGTCACTTGGGAGAAGAGGCCAGCTCCCTCCTCTCCACAACCTCCCTTCAGGTAGTTGTAGAGAGCAATAAGGCCTCCCCTCAGCCTCCTCTTCTCCAGGCTAAACAACCCCAGCTCCCTCAGTTGCTCCTCGTAAGACTTGTTGTCTAGCTGCTTCACCAGCTTCGTCACTCTTCACTGGCCTTGCTCCAGTGCCTCAACATCCTTCTTGCGGTGAGGGGCCCAGAACTGAACACGGTATTCGAGGTGCGGTCTCACCAGTGCCGAGTACGGGGGCAGAATAACCTCCCTGGACCTGCTGGTCACACTGTTTCTGATACAAGCCAGGATGCCATTGGCCTTCTTGGCCACCTGGGCACACTGCTGACTCACATTCGGTCAGCTATTGACCAACACCCCCAGGTCCTTCTCCTCCAGGCAGCTCTCTATACAGACTTCTCCTAGACTGTAGCTCTGCACAGGGTTGTTGTGCCCCAAGTGCAGGACCCAGCATTTGGCCTTATTAAACCTCATGCCATTGGACGCAGCCCAGCGGTCCAGCCAGTTTAGATCCCTCTGTAGAGCCTCCCCACCCTCCAGCAGATCGACAGATCATGGTTACATGTTTCTCATGTAACCACGTCTGCTATAACTGGACTAAAGGAGTCAAGACAAAGAAATACTTGCAACGCTTTTTATAACTAAAGGTGCCAATACCAATTCATAGACAGGATTACCCAGAAGAAAAACATAACCCAATCCATAAGAAAAGTAATTACCTATATTGTATTACCTATATTACATAGCATTTAAATCAGCAAAAGGCTTTTCAGAAAAAAACCTTTTCTAAATTAAGATTTTAACTGGTAGTGTTGTTTTTACTCAAGCCCCTCCTCCTACACAACTCTGACCTTGAATGCTTTTTAACACTACCAAATTTCATATATTTCGGCTTACAAGATGCTACTAAGCTTACATGCTTTCCCTAAGCTGATTTTTAGGTGTTTAAATTAAGTAAATTGACTTATTTTATACTTAGCAAAGAAGGTGCAATTGTCCAACATTTTTGAAAGAAGATTCAACTAGGTAGACCAGGTTTTACCTGGGAGTTTTTTTGTTTGGTGGTGATTCTCTTTTCCCTATGTCAAGACAAAGACATCAAAATGGAAAAGAAAAAAATAGCTTGCACATGCTCACAAAAGCTTGCTAAGATCTGGCACCTACATTTCTGAAGATACCATCTGTGTCATACATGTTACCACCCCCTGAGAGATCTTACTCAAGGACAGGTATGACTCTGAGCCAGTCGAGCACAATCCAGTAGGAGGTTGGGGAAAAGGGCTTTTTTTAGATTTTTTTTTTAAATCTGTAGGCAGATTTAAATAGTAAGTATGGAGAGATACATTCAATATCTCCTGTTTCTACACTCTTGGACCTTGCCAGTAAATCTGTATTCCAGAGGAGATGGAAGCCATTTTTTCCAAAAGGCATCAGTATAAAAGCAGGACCCTAAAAGATGAAACCAGTAACAAATTGTCTATCAAGAGAAAGCAGGCAGCACAGAAGGATGAAACAGCACAGACTGGATGAGAAGACAGTGAAAGATTCACATGACAAAAAACCTGGGACAAAGATCTAAGAGAAGGAACTGAACAAGATGATGTGGTAAAGAAAAAGACATAATAACTCAGATGAAAACTCCAGGAAGACCAGGAGAGAGAAAAAACTGGGATTTAACCAGAGCTTGGAGGTTTGGACTAGCACATGAAGCAAAGCTGAGGCGGGTTAGGGTACAAGGATGGTGACTTTGAAAAATGACAGTAAACTGGTACAGCGATGTCAAAGGGATCTGCATCTGCCTGAGCCCAGTATTAAGACAGAAGCACAGATTCTTCAAGTCTCAGCCTTCAGCCTTGTACAGACCAAGCAAGAGCACTCCTCTGCTAATTCTGCTGGCACATATGGAAGATGACAACACAGTCCTGCTTTCAACTCATTGCCTAGCAAAAGTAACAAAGGATTATGCAATGCATCAAACCTGTTCAGTCATGCTAATGAACCATGAGGGGTTTTGGCACAGCTTACAACATAATATTTCTGTGTCAGGTTATTATTTTTTTCAAAATCTAGGGAAATACAGGAAAAATTTACTAACACTGCTTAAGCTGGTTGCCCATAAAAACCTTGAATTAATGACCACCTGTGGAACATGCACTTGAAGTGGCCAAACTGAGTTCAGAAAAAGAACTTGTGAGAACTCAATTGCTACAACCATGAGACTTATCCCTCTTGTCTCTATGATCACCTATCCCACTTTATGATCACCTATCCCTTCCAGCCTCTGCAACAGGGTACGGTCCTGCAGACCCTTATTTAATCCTAAAGAACAATTTACTCTGTGAAATGAATACAGCAGCATCTTAGGAGAAGAAATCAATTACAAGGACTGTATTAGAAGGCAGATGAATAAAGGAAGCAAATTCAAGTCACAAAGGCAATCTTACTCTTACATTTCCACTACTGACTATTTGATTCTACCCTCTCCATACTTCACTACGTAATCTCACGAAAAGGTATCCAAGTAAGCAATGTTGCCATCAACATCAACAAAAGAAATACAGCATTTGATGTTTAGCTTAGTGGTGTAATACAGTTCTACTTTTATACCTGGAAAACTACAGGTAGCTTCTAATTGAATGCTCTCCTGCTTGTTCAAAACCTTGAACACTTTAGCCTAACACAAAGTCTTATTCTAGCCATGGGGTATATGAGATCTAGACACAGTGTCTCTCTAAATTTCCTTTTCAATGCACCAGTGATGTGTAAAAACGTAAAGACAGCTCTCCCGTTTGATAAAAACATTCCTTTTATAATGAAACACAACAGAACAAGCCATTCTAGTGAACTGTAGCTATTTTGGATTTCAAACACTGCAATACTAGTTTCAGAGGATGTCTTCTGAGTAGCCTGGAAAGGAAATGTGGCAATAGTTCCTATGAAGAGACTGCTGTTAACAGGCAAACATAAGGATCATGTGCACACAAATGTACTCCTGGACCACTGTTAATTAGCATATTTTGATATGCTGGTTTATTTCCTCTGGACAGTAAGGACATTAGGGTGCATTATTTTTTCTGTAGTGCAGACAAAGCCTAGCAATATCATCTGGCTATCCTTACTGTTCCTACAGACCATACAGTATAAACAGTGCAAAGCAGCTCCTCTTTTAACTGAATCTTCACATTGTATGCAGATATCAAAGTCCTCCTCTAAGCTTAACTATAGAACAAACATGGAATTGTATTTTTGCTCTCACTGCAACTGCTACAATACATAAGTTTCTGATCTTCACATACCATCTGAAATGTTTTATTTAATTACACTGCTATTATACCAGATCAGTACTAGAGATAAGAAAGGCCACATTCTTCACAAATAAAAAAAAATGTACAGTATTGCACAGAGCATGAACTAAGACAAGTAATCATTTCGGATCACTGCCAACTTGCTACAGCAAGATGAATTATAAAATTAAACACTTGGCCTACAGCCTCCCAGTATAGGTATTTTGAACAGTGAAGCTAACCAACACTACCCTTGTTTGGCTGTCAAATTATAAACCCATCAAGAACAAACACTTTTACCTCTGGCAATTTAATCCTTCATATTTTCACCAACAAGCTATGGTAAAAACTTCATTGGTAGCTGTATCGCTATAATGTAGAAGAAAGTTTACTAGGAGAAAAAAAAGTGAGTTTGTCTACACTCATAGT
The DNA here is from genome assembly GCA_033558105.1 of Coccyzus lansbergi. Taxonomy (NCBI): domain Eukaryota; kingdom Metazoa; phylum Chordata; class Aves; order Cuculiformes; family Coccyzidae; genus Coccyzus; species Coccyzus lansbergi. The sequence continues at coordinate 68,252 of JAUMJK010001477.1, read as the reverse complement.
GAGTTTGTCCTCCCTCATACTGCCTCAGAGGTGCACCAACAGAAAACATTTTTGACTGAAAGACAGAAACATAATGGAAATAGAATGGGAAAAAATATCAATTTGGTTGTTCCAATATTAGGCACGATCAGACTATTTCTCTAACAGCTTGTCTAGGCCCAACATCCACAAGCTTCCAGAGTATACTTACAGGAACGCTGATGGAAAAGTTCATGTTTGGTTTTGAATCAAATGCACACAAGTACAAAAAAGGACACATCCAAACCTTTAACTCTTGAGTGAAAAAAAGCAACAACTACAGGCAGACTTTCAAGAAATATCTGTACTTAAAGCTGCTTAGCACTTTTAATTACATTTCTAGAGTTTTCAGTTTCTTACAGCTCTGCTGTTGCATCCTCTCTCCTCATGAGTATTTTGATCACTGCCCCACTTCCTTGTGCTCACGACCTCCTCCAGCTACCCTACCCTAAACACTTTTATTCCCCCTTTCCAACCTCACCATCTGGAGATGATCCCCAAAAGTCCTTTCCAAACCACGTTACTATACCTTTATCTTACTTATTCCCAAACTATCAAGGTACAGAAAAAGCAGCATAAAAAACTCCCCCTTTTGACTCACAATATACGTACTACCTTCCACCTCTCTAAAGGGTATCTTTAAAGCTGATCAGTCTCTCACTAACCTTAGGTCTGAGGAACACACACACCTCGGCACTAGTTCCGTACAGGACATGTTTCCTGTCAGATGTAACTTGGAAACATGATGTCCTCATTTATCTCCACATTCTGAAAACATCTTGATAACAGACTAGAATCCAAACTATTAATTTTTTTTCAGCTAATGCTAAATTTATCTCCTTCCCTAACTACTTCTATCTGTAAATCAAACATCTGAGGTTTTGAAGCTTTTCACATGCTACAAGAACAATAATTTCTTGCTTAGAAATTACACTTCTGTGATTCAGATTTAACATTCCCATTTTGGCATGCTATCATACACAAGCCTTTTTTGCTAAATGATCCCACATAACAAAAGTTGTAGCACCCTACTGTTAGATTCATAAAGTTGAATATATGAGATAGAGCTAATAACATTAATCAGTGACACATTTGTCAACTTCCACCTCTGTAAGCAATCTCAGTCTTGGCTGAACGATTAAGAAAAAGGCCATATTCATCAACTACTGGAATTACAAGGTGAAAACGCAAAAGGCAGCATCACTACAGAGGCAGCATACAACTCTAAAGCTCTGAGCATCGCTACTTGACCTGATGACATCCATGGCCTCAAACACCACTGCCAACTCAGCTAAGACAAGCTGGAAAAAAGGAGTGGAGCAGGTCCAATGCTCTTTATTGCCCCTCTATAGCGAAAGTCAAAGCTCAACCAAGAAAGGATCATGGAGCAGAGAGGCTAAGCACAATGAAGGATTTACAGTTCAGAGTCAGGATAGGGTAGAGGTGATAACTAGGCATATCTGGGAATACTGCAAGTGACTTACTGGTAAGAGGAGATCATAACCAGGCTGCAGTTCAGAGACAGAAGGCTAGGAATGCATTTGGTAGAAGACAGAGAGACAGAGTGAGAGAGACACACAGAGCGCGACAGAGCGCGCGAGTGTGAGCGACAGAGAGACAGAGCGAGACAGAGCGAGAAAGTGAGAGAGACAGAGCGAGAGAGAGAAAGAGACATGAAAGAACATGCAGAAGAAACAAGAAGAACAAAGGCAGGGTGAGCAATTAAATCCCTACAGGAATTCAGGGAGAAATACATAGAAATCTCCACAGGTGCAGGCAGGACAAGTAAGGCAAAGTTGCAGAAGACTGGATCTCCAGCATCTGCAAAGAGCTAACTGCTGAAGACTTCCAAGACCAGCCGTACTGCCCCTGCTTTATAGGGTCTTATTGCTCAGATGACAGACTGGAGAAGATTCTTCCAGGAGGAGAGCTCCATTTTCTGAGGCAAAGGCTAAGGACCTCACCAAGCAGAGAAATTATCAGTCTCAACACCAGTGGGACAAAAGGGCCATGAACAGTGATTAGCCTGAAACTTCCACCAGAGAATGGTGGTACATGGAGTTAACTCCAGCTAGAGGCCAGTCACAAGTGGGGTTCCCCAGGGCTCAGTGCTGGGTCCAGCCCTGTTCAATGCCTTTATCAATGACCTGGATGAAGGTATCGAGTGCTCCCTTAGCAAGTTTGCAAATGGCACTAAGCTAGGTGGAAGAGTCAATCTGCTAGAGGGTAGGCAGGCTCTGCAAAGGGATCTAAACAGGCAGGACCGCTGGGCTAAGACCAATGGCAGGAGGTTTAACAAGGCCAAATGCCAAGTCCTGCACTTGGGGCACAACAACCCTATGCAGAGCTACAGACTGGGAGAAGTCTGGATAGAAAGCTGCCTGGAAGAGAAGGACTTAGGGGTGCTGACTGACAGCGACTGAACATGAGCCAACAATGTGCCAGGTGGCCAAGGGCACCTTGGCTTGTATCAGAAATGGCGTGACCAGCAGGTTCAAGGAGGTTATTCTCCCTCTATACTTGGCACTGGTGAGACCACACCTTGAAGACTGTGTGCAGTTCTGGGCCCCTCACCACAAGAAGGATGTTGAGGCTCTGGAGTGAGTCCAGAGAAGAGCAACAAAGCTGGTGAAGGGGTTGGAGAAGAGGCCCTATGAGGAGCAGCTGAGAGAGCTGGGATTGTTTAGCCTGGAAAAGGGGAGGCTGAGGGGAGACCTCATTGCTCTCTACAACTACCTGAAAGGAGGTTGTGGAGGGGAGGGAGCTGGCCTCTTCTCCCAAGTAAACAGGGGACAGGACAAGAGGGAATGGCCTCAAGCTCCACCAGGGGAGGTTCAGGCTGGACATCAGAAAAGAACAAAAATCACAGAAGGGGTCATTGGGCACTGGAACAGGCTGCCCAGAGAAGTGGCTGAGTCACCATCCCTGGCTGTATTTAAAAGACAAGTGGATGTGGTGCTGAGGGGCACAGTTTAACAGCTGATAGGAATGTTTGGACTCAATGATCCTGTGGGTCTTTTCCAACCTAGTGATTCTGTGATTCCAAACATGAAGCTCCAGGGGAATAAAGAGAATCTCTAGTACAATTAGAACAGACAAGCTTCCAAACAGAGCACAGAAGACCATGCAGCATCTATCCCACCTCCCAATTAACAAAACAAAATGGTAAAATTATTGAAGAACTGCAAAGAATTGCAAAGCTGCCCTGCTGCAAAAGAGCTCAACAACACAGGCTACCGTCTCACCTGGACTAGGCTGCCAGGATCACCAGCCCCAGCCCTATGCTGCCTACCTTGCTCTGGGTGGCTGCAAACATTTGATCAGGCAACAAGGCAAATGCCCGGTCCAGTTCCTCATGTAATGATATTATGTGCTCTAGTTGGCACAAGAAAAGACACTACAGAGACATGTGCCAGCAACATGAGTTGAAAAGGATCTTTCTGTTTATCTAATTAAGAGCAGATATAACATTACTAGCCAAAGTCCTGGCAGGCCAATGTCAATTACAGGTACTCCCATTTTGCCTTCCTTACTTCCCTTGTTCAGGGCATTCTGAGTTTCCCATTATCACCGACAACGTTTTCATCCCCAATGAATTAGTGTGTTGGTTTTATTCTTTGTTGGGGTCAGACAGAGCAAGAGACAAATATGCCGACCACAGGAGTATGAAGATGAACAGAAGCTTACCAAAGCCAAAGTAGGCCCCGTTCAGATGAAACAAAAAAATGAAAAGGGAATTAGAACAATGCTCTCCAGCAGCATAGGCAGAAAGAGGAGTTTTGACAACAGCAGGAAGCAGTAGGGGAAAGTGATGGAGTTTTGAGCAACAGAAAAGTCAGGGACTGCTGATATATTAGGAATCAAGAGGGAAACATCTGTGAAATGCCTCAAAGGAACTGGGGCATGTTCCTCTAAAAAGGTGACACAGTCCATGACCCATCTAGAGTATCTATATACCAATGCAAGCAGCATGGGTAGCAAACAGGAGGAAGTCACAGTGCAGCTAGGAAACAATGATCTAATTACTATCACTGAATCATGGTGGAAAAGATCACACAATTGCAGTGCTGCAACCAATAGCTGGAAACTGGTTAGAGGGGACAGGCAAGAAAGAAAATCAGGTGGTTGCCCTTTATTTTTATTTATATATATATATATATATATATATATATATATATATATATATAAGAAATGCACTAACTCCATGGAGCTGCCTTTGAAAAATAGAGATGAACAGTTTGAGAGATGTCAACAAAGGAAATACCCTGGTTGGTTTTACAGGCTGCCCAATCAAGGGTAGCTTATTATAGAAGGGTTCTTAATCCAGAGGAGACATCATATTCACAGGCTCCAATACCACTAGGTGACTTCAGGAGATCAAACATTGTTATTTAAAGAATTCATGGATGCCCTCAGTGACAAAGTAGATGAACAGACCTAGCAGCTCTTTAAGTACATTTTACTTAAAATGCAAGAGATTTTCAGTCCCATGTATAAGAAAATCAGGCAAGGAGGAAGGAGAGAAAAACATGACTAATTAAGCAATTCCTGGACAAACTAAAGGTCAAGAAGGAAATGCAGGACATGTATCCCAGAAAGAACATAGGGATGCTGCTGGGATGTGTAGGGATGACATCTGGAGAGCTAATGCACAACTGGAGCTGAATTTGGCACAGAATGCAAATAATAAGGGTTTCTACAGGAACATTGGCTAGAAAAGGAAGGTTAAGGAAAATATACCCACCTTGATAAATATGAGAACTAGTGACAACTGATATGGAGAAGGCTGAGGTAATCAAATTATGTGGCCTCCATTTCCAGTGGTCATCTCCCTTCCCACATCTCTCAAACCCCTGAGCCTCAAGGCAGCAACTGCAGAATGAAGTCCCTCCCATTGTAAGTGAAGAACAGGTTCAAGAGCACCTGAGGAACTTGAACATATAAAAGACCATGACACCCAGTGAGATGTATCTCAGGGTACTGAGGGAATTGCCTGTAGCTGCCAAGCCATCCAAAGTTACTGCAGTCAGGCAAACCCCAGTGACTGGAAAAAGGGAAACATCATGGCCATTTTTAAAAAGGAGGACCCTGGGAACTACCAGCCAGTCAGCCTCATCTCTATGCCCAATAAGATCATTGATTAGATCCTCCTGTAAGACATCCAAACACATGAAAGGCAGGAAGCCAACTAAAGACACCAAGGGCAGATCATGCCTGTCTAATCTCGTAGCATTCTATGATGGAGTGATTGTATCAGTTGACAAAGGAAAAGCTACCAATGGCATCCACCTGAACTTCTGTGAGGCTGGAACCAGTTGCCCACAGAAGTTGCAGATGCCTTATCATTGGAAATATTCAAGGTCAGGTCACATAGGCCTTTGAGCAACCTGATCTACTGAAAGCTATCCTTGCCCATGGCAGGGGAGTTGGACTACATGGTCTTTAAATGTTCCTTCCAACTCAAACCATCCTATGATTGTAATACTTCAGATCAGTTCTTAAAGACACACAGGTTTAAAATTTACATGGATACATGGTAAAATAAAGTTACCTCTAGCACAGAAATAGTACTTTGGCCAAACGTTACATAATCTAGATAAAATTACAGCACTTGCTTGCAAGTTTCTATTGCTTTGTCATTAGATAAGCAATAACAGCAACTGCTGCAGAAATCAGTGTATTCCAGGAAACTAAACATGCAGAAAGCCTGGACTATGACTCCTAGCTGAAGCATTTCTTGGTTTACAACTTAAATGACCACTTGACCCATCACAGACAGAGGACAGCCTTATCAAACATCCCTTTCTTGACACATATTTGCCTTTGAAATGCAGGCTCTCACACACCTATACTTTGCAGAAAATGTTATCAGTTCCTACAGTAATAGTAACAGTAACTACCAAACAGAACAGAAGTCCAGTAAAACACAAAATGGAAACAAGCTTAGAAGTCAGACTTTCCTTCAAGTTATGTGAAGGCCTCACAGAAATAGACTTCAAGACAGCAATAAGAAATCAAAGAAACGGCATGAACAAGGTCTCCCAGTACCAACTTTTTGTTTGTTTGATTTGAGGGGAGAAAGATCTAGACAAAAAGAATACTACAATGTATCACGTCAGGAGGACTTTCTCCTATTTTCATGCAAACTCTAATTTTTCAGAAAGATTCTTTTGTCTCAGTCTTCTTAGTGTTTACCCCAGAAGTACTTCTAGACATTGTTCACTGAAGTTTCAAGTTTCAGCAAGATAGCCTGACTCCTGGTCTATACATACACATCATAAATCTCACTTTCCAAAGCACTACAAAATATTTCAATTTATTCTAGAATTAAATTCCAGAGATGGGGTTTTTCTAATCAAATTAAGGTATGGGAAAAGGACCTGAATCAGCCAACCAAAACCACAAGCTTCACTGCAACAGTCAGAGCTCTTCCAGCAGGACAAGACACCTTTTGAAAAGGCTCCCTCCTCCCTCAGTGACTGCTCACCTTATAAGCAGGTGCCTCTTAACTATGATTAGTTTTCTACACATCGGAAGCACTACAAAATTGCTTCCTGGTATGCCAGTTCTGCCCACCAGTGCTTAGATACATAGAGAACACGCAGAAAGTTCCAGAGGCTACTGGCAGCACAGAAGGGTGATAATACCCTTCTGTCCTCAAAGAAAGGACCAGAGCTGGTAGATTGCTCAGCCTTTACATGGACAGCAATTCAAAGCCTTAGTCTTGCCTGGACTTAATGAAGGAAATATTCCTGTTCCCTCTCTGGATGCAATACTTCAAGTTAGAATTTTCCATTTCAGCTAATAATGTGAAACAAAGCCTAGGCAGGCTATACAGAATGCAGTCTTCTAGACCTCAAAGTCTCGGTGTTTCTGCAGTTTTCTGTTTGTTGGAGGTTTGGGGGTTTTTGGCATCGTGCAAGAGATGGCTCCATCATTCCAGATGCAGATTGGGGTGACAAAGAATAACGAAAGCAGAAAAGATAAAATGGAAAGTTCCCTCCCATTACATCATTTGGAAGAAGATGCCAAGAATAAGCGGCAAAAAACAATGCTAGATGACTAATTCCTACAGTTTATTGCTTTTCAAATACCCAAGTTCAGCAATAAATTCTAGGTTATGCAAGGATTTCCAGAGACTGTTATTCAATTAATGCTTTTTCAAAACCATGCCAAGCTTGTTTAAATAGGTACACTAAGGATGGGATTTTTTTTTTTTACAGGCCAATTTCTTCTGTTATATCTGCTGTAGCATTCTATGCTTCAGGTGCAAACAGCACTGCTGTGCAATATATTCCAGAAAGCATGGAAGTATTCCTAGTCAGAATTCGTGCCTTAAGCAACTACCGTTCCATTATCCAGCTGTATAATGTGCTCCTTCTAAGGGCTTTCAGATAAAGGCTGAAGACCTTAATGTAACAATTTTATATAAAACCATTTAAAAGAAACAAGAACTTGCCAAAGATGGCAAAATATGCTCGCCCACTAGACATAAAAAGTAAACAAACTCAAAACAAATAAGAACAAGACTTCTTTCTGTGCTCGTGTCTGAGCAGTTTTATGGAATCAACTTAATCTCAGAGAAACATCATACAAGAGTATATATTAAATCTAGTGACTGGTGACGCTGCCTTCAGTAGTAATTCTCATGCTGACACATCAAATGCATGCATCAAGTTCATAACTAAACTGAGCACAACTGCATCACAGTTGCTTGTTGAAAACAAAATTAAACTAAAAAGTCACCATCCTTCAATCTGCCTGCAAGTAGATTTCTAAGGTGAATTGCATCTAGTCCTGCAGTCCTGCTCAGTGCTTGCGAAGAAAACCATAACTGTAGCAGACAGAAGAGCTTCTGAATTTGACCAGTATCACCTGCTTAATACTTCATAGACTAAGGGGATGATCCTTGTATACCATTCTAACTTTCAGAGCCACAGATCTAATCTCTGCATGGAACACAGAATAAAGTTCTGTGTAACACAAGTCATAAATCTGAATCTGTACTTAGAATCACAGAATAGTTTGAGTTCATAGGGACCTTAAAGATCATCCAGATCCAACCCCCTTGCCATGGGCAGGGACATATCCCACTAGACCAGGCTTCCCAGGGCCCCATCCAAGTTGGCCTTGAATACCTTCAGGGATGGGGCTGCCACAAGTTCCCTGGGTCTCCTGTGACAGTGCCTCACCACTCTCATCATGAAGAAATTCTTCCTCGTGTGTGGTAAAAATCTGCTCCTTTCCAGTTTATACCTATCCCACCTCATCCCATCAGCACAAGCCTTTGTAAACAGTCCCTCCCCAGCTTTCTCACTTGTTTTCACCAAGCCCAAAACTTCTTGTTGAATTAGAGCACAGCTTTAAAGCTATCATCAGTTATGGAAGTTAGATCTAAATAATCTCAAATCACTGCCAGTATTGTGCATCAAACTTGATGCACACCTGCCACCTCACTCCGACCTGCCCAGTCTCCTCTGATGGACATCAGAGTCTTTAGACAAACCATCCTAAGTTTTACTACCTATTCTGCCCTCCCAAATCCTAAAATCTTCTGTTATAACCATCTTACATTCTATCACCTACAAACGGAAAGGTGTGCTGCTGCACCCTCTCCTACTTTATAACACGGTTTTAAAAGACTAAGACAAATCTTTTCCAAAGCAAACAGACCTGATCCTCCTCCTGAGGTTGTAAAGGAGCCTCTTGCTATCAACCCTCTCCCATTTAATTGGCATGTTTAGTCAGCAGTTCCCAAATCCAGACAGACTCCTTTCGAGTCACATACAATGCTCCAGTTACTGACCAGAATTAAGTTTACTTTTCCATTCACCATTGTCACAAAACACGTTTACTGGGATCTACTATATAAATGGATCTCTTCCCACAGTATTGTTGCACAATCAACTGTGTTCACTAACATCTGTAGAATATTCTCCATGTTTTAACTTCACAGAGATAAAAGTAAGTCTAACATGTCCCTTGTGAGAAGAAGAAATAGGCTAAAAGAAATTGTATTTTGGTGTTTCCTCAAATTTATTTCCCTCAATTTGTGGTGGCTTTTTTTCAAGTAATGACACAAATATTCCAATAAAACTAATGCAAGGTCTTGTCCTTTAAGTTTTGCAGCTTTCTCTGCAAGAACGTTATGTTTGTTCTGCAAGAATAAACTTCTGAAAAGTATGTCATTATCTGGATAACATGTAGAACAAATCTTACGTTCGTAATCTGAATCACAGTACCTAAATTCCAAGTCTTCCTTTCCATGACTGGTTAAACAACAGAATGTTGAGCAGGTCACTTTATTCAAGTCAGTAGATGTGAGGAGAACCAGAATTGATAAATAAGTTCAAGGAACCGATCAAAGTGTAAAAAATTAAAATAAAAATAGAAGTTCCCATTTAGAAAAAAGTGATACTAACTACACTGATAAAAATCATAAAAGTTAAAGACATGCTGACTATAAAGTTCTTTATATGTTCTAGATGCATTTAAAATGATTGAAGTGTTCAATATTACTTGAAATTGCTTTGGGTCCAGGCTACAGCACACACACACTAAAGATATATAACTGCTGCCAACAATGATGTCCTATAACTTCTATCTGAATGATCCAAAGGACTGATGAGAGATTTCCCTGTACTATGTAGAAGTTGGCTAACCATCTTCCTAACCACTACGACAATATCTAGAGTAGCCCAAAAAGCAAGGACTTCACCTAGTAAAGCTAGTTTTCCCGACAGCAATCAAAAACTACAAACTTCCATATTCAGATTTTGACTAATGTAATTTAACAGATAAGGAAACTTCACTCAATCTCCCCAGGTTTGTTTTTCAGATGCACATTCAACAAAGACTGCATTATATACCATAAAAAGTCAGTCGCAAATTGCTATACCTACCTGCTAGTTTAAAAGAAGTTAATTTTTACAAACAACTGATATCTTCCATTTCAAGTCCAGCACATAATTATAACTGCATAAAACATCTATCCAGTAAAGTTGCAGAGCAAGAAGAGACAGACACTTACCAATACACACATCTATCTTCCCCTTGATAGCAGCTTCATGCAAAGGAGTGTAGTTCCAATTGTCTCTAGCATTTGGGTCTGCTCCTTGACACAGCAACAGACTAACTACTTCAGCATGACCAAAAGAGCAGGCATTGTGAAGGGGTATCAGGCCTCCATCATCACGAGCATGAACGTTGGCTCCCGTCTGTAGCAAGTGTTCTACAACATCCTTCCTTCCAAAACCTGCAAGAGAACACATTTCTGTTCATTTGTCTGGTAAAACAATATGATTTACTATTTAAAACTGTTCAATCTTAGTCCAGTGTATAGACATCAAACAATATTATTCATGTCCTTCTACTTTATGGTTCATTTCACCATAAAGTGAGACTATATTCACCTGCTCAAACAAGAGCTGGGAGATTCACTTACTCAGGGCAGAGTTGAACCATTGTTGTATTATATCTAGTAGGATTGGCTGCCACTATCTCATGAAGAATTTCTACAATAGCCTTGCCATTCTTTTTCAAGGTAAGTTTTTAATTAATATAAACATTTCAGTATAATCCCTAAACAGCTTAAGCAAGTGTCTTACATATTATCACTTGATATAGTATGTAAGACACTTGATATAGGTCTATATCTCTTGACATAGGTCTTCCCCTTGGAGGGGAACTCAATTAATAAACACTGAAGGACACCGTCAGTGCCCAACTTTATCTTAACCCAAACCATTCTTACTCTTTTACAAAAAGTCTAACTACCTCCAACTGACAAAGAAGCTACAGATTAATACAACTGAGACCTCACCTATGAAATAATGCCTCAGGAAACTCACAGACAGGGCAGCCTCTGTTACGGCCAGGGAAAATATCACCACAAGGCCAGCATCATAAAACTAATACACCTCGCAATCTGCAGCAGCATGCAAGGCTCTGACACCTTAACCATGTTCTCCATGTAGAACCTAAAAAGGCTTTAGTGCCAAAATATGTTTCCTATTGCCCCAAATGTCATAGAGCATTTTGACTGCGCACCTCTAAGTAAAAAAATTTTTTGAGAAGCCCCCAATATTGTATATTTGTAACTCTTATACAGGGACTACTGTCCTATTATGCAGATTATAAACATACAGAGAGACATTTAAAAATGGTAAAGACAAAACAAATGTTGTTTTAAATTTTCTATTATATTTATTACTTGTTCAGAATATATTTTCTTTCCATATCCCAATAAAATACCTTGTTCGTTCCTCTTTGGAGACTATTGCCTTGGAGGACAGGAACAAAAATCAGGTATCAGGCTCAATAGGGGCAGTCTGAACTAGAACACAAGTGTTCATTTTTGTACTAGGTTGCATCCCAAAGATTAGAGTGCATTTCTTATAAACTTCAGGGCTAAAACATTTAAAGACTAACACTTTAAGAGTTATTGTGTTTTCCAGCAATCATAGATACCAACCAGCTTAAGTAAGAATCCCATGTATAATAACTTAGTTTATTAAACAGCCGAACCAAATGCTGCAGCAAGTGAAATTCCATCATAGTGATGCTAACTGGCATCTTACAGACTGCATTAAGACCACAGATCAAAACACATTTTTTAGCTCAAGGGAAGCAAGAAATAAGCTGTCAGTTCTCTCACAGGTGGCCAAAATGCTGCTAAAACAGAGACAGAAATGATTCTCAAAGAGACAGGACCCTCTATGGCAGGCAACAAGACGTGCATGGAGACTTCTAAAACCAGAATGTTTTACCCTATACAGTTGCAGTTCCTAGACAGGAACTCCATTTTAGTGAGTTAACCCGTCTTTTTCTGTCAGAGTGTTGCACTAGTCACAGCAATGCAGACTCATGGAACTCATGGAACAGAATTAACATGCTTTTCACAGAATCACAGAACAACCAGGTTGGAAGGGACCCATGGGATCTTCTAGTCCAACCATTCCTATCTAACACTAAACCAAGTCCCTCAAGACCTCATCCACCCGTGCCTTAAACACCTCCAGGGAAGGTGAATCAACCACCTCCCTGGGCAGCCTATTCCAATGCCCAATGACCCTCTCTGTGTGAAAAACCTCCTCCTAATCTCCAGCCTAAATCTACCCTGGTGGAGCTTGAGGCCATAAATAGCCCATAAATAGCCCATACGCCCATAAATAGCCTCATACGCCCATATGGTGAGACCACTAAGCCAGACTGGGCAGTAGTCAAGGCTAATGTTATAACTCAACATCGAGCTTCCAGTTCAGCTGCAAGCTAGTAATTTACACTGTTCCCTCAGTGATGCAGGAAGCCCTTCAATACTGTTTCTTGAAGGACAGAAGAGAGGCATGGCCAAAACAAAAAGCCCACTATCAAGTCTTATCACAGTTTGAGAGTTTTGATGACAGTTTAAGAAAATCTTTATTTCTGACTAAAGAAGTAGTATTCTATGAGACACAAGCAAGCAGGTGGAAGAACAGTCTTGGGAAGCTATCATGGATACAGACACAGATACTCACAAGTGACAGAGACTACAGAAGTTGATACCTTATTTAATACTGTATGGTAACATAGCTCAAGGACTCCAGTTAACAAACACAGTCTGGTTACTTTTGGATTCCCTCTTCCCAGCTATATGGAGCCTTCAGCTGCCTGCAGATCAGATGCCAGACCACCACAAATTACAAGTTAGCACACTTGAGAAGATACCAAAGTGGGTTTTCTTTAATACATGGGGATAAAGAGCAGTTCAGCAGCTGTTCCACAAGCTGCTGAGCCATACCAGCTGCAAGGAGGGGCACACAACCAGACTGGCACCCTGCTGCGCAATCCAATTTTAGCCCACCATTATGGATGAGTCAAAGCTTTCTGGTACATTATACACTGATCACCTCACATTAGAAAATACACTACAGAAAGGCAAGCATGTGAATCAAAACTGGTAATATCAAAACTGATTCTTATTTACCACAACAAAAGTGCTAAAGGTCGACAAGTTTTTCTTAACTGAATTGTCAGCAAGGCCACGGCTACTCTAAGTCACTGCAACTTCTAGCATAAAAATATGCATGTTTGTTTCTGTTATAAAAGTGCCAAAGCAAATCACCTGCAAGTTTCCAAATAGAAAATGACAGCTTAAATGACAACAGCAAAAAAAAATCTGGTATCTGGTCACAAAGAGAAGTTTTACAGGCCTGGGGCATAAATACCAAGAGGCACAAGGTTGCCACACTTGCATCGTTCATTTGACTGGCAAAGGAAAAATTGGGCAAGGCAAGAATTAGAAATGGATGCTTTCTATTAGACAGTTGGTCAACAGACTTCATTAGCTTTTGGGTTTTGTAGACTGAACAAACAAACGGTCCTGAAACTACACGAACATTTGTTTTACCTGCACAACTTTAACCCTAGAGGAAGAACAACCTGACAATGTTAGAAAACCCAGATTCCTTTTCAAACTGCAAATTTCAAATTCAAAGTGTTGCAACTTTCAGGACTACACACAGACTTCTTCAAGGTACTGCTGGACATGGCTTCATTGCTTAAGACAGGTTTTTGAAATGCCAGCAACAAACACTTTGCTCTTTTTGATGAGCTAGCTCTTCTGTTCAGACCTCTAAAAGCAGGGTTACTGTGTTCATTTTCAAAGAAAAGTATCCAATAATGAAATAGCTTCCCCAGCCATAACTGCCACTACATGCAAATCTGTAAAAGCTTGAATTGGCAAAGTGCCAGAAAGTCTTCAAAATGATCACAGGACCTCATCTGGCACAGCGGTTGTAATCACTGAAATTCCTGCAGTATCGAGGTTATCCTTTGTAAAAAAACAGACACACGCCAAGTCATTTGTGACAGACAAGGCACAAACAATCCAGTTTAAACTGAAGAAATCAATATTATGTCATATAAGATGGCTTTAAAAACCCTGATCTTCTGCATTCCTAGGGCAACTTTAATTTACGATGCCTAAAAAGAGTTCCCAACAAAGAACTTATAACCAGAGATCCCAAAAGACAATCATTTCCTACATAGAAAACATCCCAAACCAGGTAACTATGGAGGAGGGTGACATTTAAGGTCACGTTAAAGCTTCTTTTGATGAGATCCACTCGCCAACTTCCAAAGCCCACTCACGGGCAGGGTCCTTTATTAACTGGGGCTGTTCCACACTGATAAAATACACGGGTTTTGCCTTCACCTTAGCTCCTATATACAATTCAGAACTTTCAGGCAAGCTGCAGTACCTCAGAAAACATTGTCTGGGAGAGAGAAAGGAAGGAGTAGTCCCATTATAAGACAGCAGCATCTGAAATTTAGGGGTGAAACACTTATCAGTCAAGACAAAAACCCCACAAAACTTCAGTGTGACTGATAGGCTCTTCATTTCTTCCATCACCTCACAGAAACAACTGATAATTTGGCTAAAGCCAGGAGACAGACATAACCATGTAGCTTCATGTAAATCAAGAGACAGGCAGACAATTCAGAGAAAATATCACTTAACTAGTTCTTTGCCAACACTGTATCTTTGCCTTTTTGCAATTTGTACCTGCCACTTTAGGCTTGAAAGTGGGGGCGAAAGGGACCTTTTTACATAGCAAACTGGCAGCCTGAAAAAGTAACTAAATAAAACTATTAAATGCTGTCAGACAAGACCACACACAGAGATAGCAAATACTTAGAACTACCACCAAGCCAACCTGTCCTACTCTCCCTTTCACATCCTGCTCCCAGTCTGCAAGCTTGTCCTGTCCCATCACTTCTTGTGGCATTGAACCAAAGTAACAAGAGGCAACAGAGAGACCAGGCTGAATGACGGATATGGGAAGTGATGCAAATAAAGTAACACGAATACCAGTTCATACCTTCTATTAAGTGCTCTGGTTAGGGCTTGCAAGTTAAACCTGTATTCAGCTAGTCACAAACTTTCTCATGGTAGTAATTTAGATGCTTAATTACTAAAACTCACAGAACCCACATAATTCACTGCACAATTTCAAGAGTCATTTTCAGAAAGTCTGGTAAATAAACAACCAAATAAATATATCGATTTCCCACTAGAATAGGGAGAATGCTTTCTCCTGTGAGTACAATACATCAAGCAGTGAGGTTGATCAGTTTAAGCACAGCTGTACTGTTTCACTTGCTGCCTAATTAATGTTACTTGATCACAACAGAGCATGAACTCCTCTAGGACCAATTCCAACCTCTGCAAAGCTGCTATGCGCAGAGTTTAACTTATTACATGCAAGACTTCTAACTTTCATTAGGGATTTTTTCTCCCTTCATTTCACCTGCTTGCTTTTAAGAACACATGCATTCCAAACAGAGTTAACTTTTACACAAGTGTGCAATCACAGGTTAAGCATACCTGCAGGTACTACTGTGAGGTAACTATAGCTCATATAAAAATGCAAGCCCTTGAAATGGAGAAGCACACATCTTGGTGACATAAGATCTTTTGAAAATGGTTTAAAACCGTAAGAAAAAAGTGGAAGAAGTTCAACCTAGGTTACTGTACATTGTTTTGCACGTTCTGACACCAGATTTTCCCCACAATAGCTCTATGAAAAGCCACCAGCACTCCTCCCACTTCACCTGGCAGAACATTTACTTAGTTAAATCACTTGGTTTAAACTGAAGTGCCTACAAGCTGGGAAAGACGGCACCTAGTTTAGTGTTACTGAAGGCTGGAAATTTTGCATTTATACGCTCTTATAAATTCCTTCAGAAGACTTTTAAATGGGAACGAGATACAATACATTATACAAACTACTGCAAGACCATTCAAGAAAACAAGTTGTCAGCCATAAAGAAAGCAAGCTTAACCTTCCTAGAAAGTAATACACAAATGCTACAAAAACAAAAGAAAGAATTCCAAAGTCAAGGCCAATAATTTATCAATTCATCTTTTTACATTAATAAGTCTGCATTTTGCATGCTCTGAGCCTGTAAACCTGACAGGATGTTTCCTAACTGATAACACAATCTGCACTCTTTGTTCTATTCATATGGATTCAGTGAAAAATTGTTAGTACCCCTGCTTTAAATTGTACAATGCAGAACAGAATTAATCAGTGACTTAGCTTTATGAACAACTGTTTGAGTAAGGTCAGACAGCTCTTCTGTGGCAAGGATGTCTCAGACAACAGCAACAAAACAAGTCAGAGTAGCTCAAGTACAGTATCTCAAGCAAGGCTCTCCAGGGCAATTCAAACTAACTTCTTGTACTTCGCACCACAGGTGGAATGGTCTCCCTGCACAGCATGGAAGTGGGTAATAAGTTACCAACTACTTCTTGCTTTTTCCTAGCTCTCCCCCAAAGAACAGTCAGTAGCTGGTTACACTAGTTCTGCTGGCTCAGTTGCTTATCTCACATATGCTGAAACAGCTTGCATTTCTAAGATCAACAGTCTGCTAGTTGACAAATCCCCTTGACCAGTTCTGCCTTTAAACTCTGACCACTGACTACTTGCCAGCACAAGTAACAACCCTTCACTTTCAGGATTAAAGTCACGTACACCAGAAATTTTCTAAAGAATAGTTACATACACATTAGCCTTCATCAAAAGATTTTACTTCCAACAGTTATTACTAGTGATAACAAAAGCATGCTGTGTCAAAGGCTTTACTGAAGTCCAGGAAAACCACATCCACAGCCTTTCCCTCATCCAGCAGTCGAGTCACTTTGTCATAGAAGGCGATCAGGTTGGTTCGGCAGGACCTGCCTTTCGTGAACCCATGTTGACCGGGCCTGATCACCCAGTTCTCTTGCAAGTGCTTCATGATAGCACTCAAGATCACCTGTTCCATGACTTTCCCTGGCACTGAGGTCAGACTGACAGGCCTGTAGTTCCCCGGATCCTCCCTGCGACCCTTCTTGTAGATGGGCACAACATCAGCCAGCCTCCAGCCCAGTGGAACCTCCCCAGTCTTCCAAGACTGCTGGAAGATGATGGAAAGAGGTTTGGCCAATACATCCACCAGCTCCCTCAATACCCTAGGATGAATCCCGTCTGGCCCCATAGACTTGTGGGTGTCCAGTTGGGCAAGCAAGGCTCTGACCACCTCCTCTTGGACCATGGGAGCCTCGTATTGCTCCTCTATTTCTGGGTTTTCTACACAGAAGGAACAGCTTTCTTTACAATTAAAGATTGAAGCAAAGAAGGCATTAAGTACCTCAGCCTTCTCCTCATCCCCTGTCACTGTTGTTCCCTCTGTGTCCAAGAGGGACTGTATGGTCTCCCTAGTTCTCCTTTTGTTATTTATATATTTATAGAAAGATTTTTTATTATCCTTTGCAGACTTAGCTAGGACTCGGCTTATTTCTATAGGGTCCATCCACCCAATCACTTCTGAAACACGCTATTTCTAGTGACTTGCCAGCAAGGCCCGGGTCTAACCATAACAATCAAGGCATTGGCAGCAAATACATCTATATCTTTTAATAAGTCTAAATCCTGTTTCAGAAGGGAAGAAACAACACCGTTACCAAACTAGCTCCTACAAATTCTTGCTGGCTCTGTGAAAAAGATAGGATTTCAGACACAGGGACACAGGAGTCCTACCCTTCTAGGCATATTAAAGGCAGAAAAGTCTCAGAAGGCCAGTCATGGTATGTGAGTGCTATAAATGGAGGACGAGACGACACACACAAAAAAAAAAGCCCCGAATGAATCACAGCCGACCTGCTTCAAACACAATGGACCAGTACAGGCATCACCACCCCCACAACAAACCCCATAATGATTCACAGAAAATATGCAGGCTGAGTCCCACTCTGTCCCACAAAAAGTACATCTAAAACGTGGCACATTATGACACAGACTGAAATTATGCAACTATTAAAAATAACACCTTCAACAGCACTCCTCAAATGGAAAAAAACATAACCAACAGCAGGGGCATAATGGAATTTTTCAACTTGTGCAGCATTTAACAGAGTGAAGATGTTTATAATCTGGTGAAATCAGGTCTTTCTCAAGAAAAATCTTGAGAGAACACATCTTTAGACCAAAGGAGGGGTGCAGTGGAAAGGTAATTCAATGAAGTTTGAAGAAGTGAACCATTAAGCAGAACACAGGATGAAAAATAGAAGAGGAAACAAGTTACTTTTAATACCAGTTAACACTTCAATTGTTCAGTAGAACCCCTTACCATAGGATGAGCACCTACTAACATGCAAAACCTGAGTCTTGCTCAAGTAGAATCATAGAACAACCAGGTTGGAAGGGACCCATGGGATCTTCTAGTCCAACCATTCCTATCTAACACTAAACCAAGTCCCTCAAGACCTCATCCACCCGTGCCTTAAACACCTCCAGGGAAGGGGAATCAACCACCTCCCTGGGCAGCCTATTCCAATGCCCAATGACCCTCTGTGTGAAAAACTTCCTCCTACTCTCCAGCCTAAATCTCCCCTGGTGGAGCTTGAGGCCATTCCCTCTTGTCCTGTCCCCTGTCACTTGGGAGAAGAGGCCAGCTCCCTCCTCTCTACAACCTCCCTTCAGGTAGTTGTAGAGAGTACTGAGGTCTCCTCTCAGCCTCCTCTTCTCCAGGATAAACAACCCCAGCTCTCTCAGGGCCTGTTCTCCAGCCCCTTCACCAGCTTTGTTGCTCTTCTCTGGACTTGCTCCAGAGCTGCTGAGCTACAATCTGCAGAAAAAGTACTCAGAGGTATCATATATGAAGAGGGCACATATACAACTCTTCCCTACACACTGCTTTTAGTCACCAGTATGGATAAAACCTTGAGACAAAAATACCTTTAGTTCATATCTAGCAGAGTTTTTTTTTTTTTTTTTTTTTTTAGTTATAAGCAAGCCACTTTTTATTAAAAAAAAGAAAGCAAAAGCTATGAATACATTAACTCCTCCACTTAATTTCTTTTTTATATTTTAATCTCACTCAATCACTTTCAAGTCTTCACAATCTGCCTCTTACTCTGATCCTCAGGTGCTGATGCACAACACCCAAGGCCTGCACTGCTACCAGACACCCAATGTCCCGTAATCCACACAGCAGCTGAGACACTGAGTTTTCCTCTTTCCAAGCATTTGTTCTATAGAAGAACCACTCAAATCACTTGCAAAGGAAAAGCTGAACACCACACACCCTGACAGACATTGAGATTTCAAGAGAGGGTCTGCCAGAGTAACAGTCCATTTGGAGGATGAAAGGAAAACAATCCTTTATTCAACCTCTTCCTACTTAAAGAGGGAGATCTCAGTCACCCTGATATGGCCTCAGTATTAATCTCTGCCATATTAATGGCTAACGAAAGCAAGCCAGATTTATTCAGCACACTAGATGACATTTCAACACAGAGTTGAAGAACTATTCAGGTAGGGTAGATGACGTCTTGAGGGTTTAGTGTTTGATAGGAATGGTTGGACTCGATGATCCGGTGGGTCTCTTCCAACCTGGTGATTCTATGATTCCCTTTCATTCAGAACAATCAACAATTCAGATATCCCAATTAAAGGAAACCTGGACAACACTGTTGTTTTAACTTGATGTGGCTGTGCACACTTTAGCTGGAAGCTGATAATAGACAGATGACTCCAACTTCTAGAAAGATATTTAGATCCATCCCCAGTTTTTTTAAATAATTTATTTCAGTTCTCACTTTATCCCCAGCTTATGTATGTGTTAAGGATTGTGAAAGCTCTCAGAAGTTGCTACACTTTCATCCCAGTCTGCCATGAGAAAGGATATTAAGGTGAACTTGAAATTAGAAACCTCACAAAGCTTAAGGAAACTTGAACTTAGTGCTTTTTATAAGAAACTACAACTAGGGAATTTTTCCTTCCCTGTTACAAAACAAGGAACTTAACTGCCTAGCATTGCTACCAAAAAGGATATCAGAGAAAATCAGACTGAGCTGCGCAGAAGTCAAGTACTTGGGACTAGGGAGGGGATGTGGGGAGGGAGAAACCAGCTACCCCCAAAGTTGGGAAATGAAGAAGAAATGGCACTGCAGACTCCTACGTTCATAAGCAAACAAGTTTTATTTCTCTTTTTGACCACAAAGGGGAAATAGACCAAATCAACACATTGCAACACTGCCTAGAGAGATACTGCCTAATATCAGCTGAATTCAAACAACGTGCTTACAGGCCTTTCTGAAATGCAGGACCCTAAAATCTCTGTAATATCTGCTTAACTGCTACTATATGGCAAATCCATTTGCACCAAACATACTGCAGATAAAAATATGCATGGTCACTAAGAAAAGTCTTTGAATCTAGAAATACAGATATAGGAACTCATTAGGTAAAATAACTTCATCTGTCATTTTCCTCATAATACAAGGAACGTCCTTCCATTGTTATTACAGTAATATCAACACTATCAACTTTCAAAGCCCTTAAGTAACTTTTGCCCCTTTCTTCCTTAATCAAAGTAGAAGTTACTGCTGCAGCTTCAGCTCTAGAGTTTGTACTAGCACTGTAGTAACAACTTGAAATCTCAGAGTTTAAGGAAAAGTAACAAGGTCTGAAACCCAAACAAGCAGAACAGATTCAAGGAAAGCCTTCCAAAACATTAAGAACTTAATGCTCACATATGCATTTGTACCAGCATTATGTTCCAGGTTTCATTAAAATTAAGTCCGTCTCTGTACCCCAGAAGTTCACTGTGTTTTAAGCCCCACTTGCACAAGGTCACACTTTTCTGATAGACCCCAGGGATCACAGAAGAATGAAAAAGAAGCGGCTCAAAAGTTCCCTTAGGGGCATCACAAAACGCCACTTGTGCTTTGAAAATGAAAACAAACTCAATCTCAGAATGATACCTGACTGATAAATTGGACGCAACTATTCAAAGTTCCAAGCAACACTATGCAATAAAGTGTTCACTTTTATTATCAATTTCAACACACTGCTTTAAAGCCACAGGCCAGTATTTAAATACCAACTACTCAATGCAGTCTCATTAAGACTCTTACTAGGCAAGGTCCAGTTGTGTAACACTGCCAGAACTCAGCCAGCCCTCAGCCTGACCACAGACCTCGCAACTGTATAAGTTCTGAGTTAGGGCTGATGATTTAAAACACCTTCTTCACTTTACTTTTATCATGAGTTTCATGTGCCCTGTACTACCAGTAAAGACCATGCCCTGTACAAAACATTTTCCTTAGAAACTACACTAACCTGTAACAGTGACATTTGTTAGAAGGTAATGTTAACTTCCACTTAATGTGAGCTTTTGGACCTCAATATTAAGTGGTTTTATGACATTATTTCTGGCCACAATAACATGTCTTTTGTGTAATAAGAGTCATAGTCTCTCCTGGACACATGTGTAACTTCTATCAAGTTCAGTTGCTCCATTTCACCCATTTCCCCAGGCCACTCCAACCAGCAGAAATGCACAGATCAACCAGCAGATACACCCAAATAAAAGAAAAAAGAAATGTTACAAAATACAAGGCATCAGCTTTGCTCCTATCAAGTCTACAAACATCATAAGGGTTCCTGACCCTCAGGAGTCAGTTTGACTTCAAGTCAATTCTGTCCTACACCCATTTCTCACTTCCAAAGTACACATGCACAACTCCACACTCTGTGTGTCACATACAGAGAAAAATGTCTGTACTTTTAGACTGTAAAGTCTCCCTTACACCTCCAGAATCTCCTCTCCCGCTTGTTTCACACAAAGGAAGGATCTTCTTCCATTTGAAGAGGGGTAAAAATGAAAGTTTAGCACCTGTCTCCCTGCCACCTGCGGCAAAGCGTTGCTGGGGAAGGGTGCACGCACTCCTCCTCTCAGCTTCAGCTCGAGTTCTCCTGACGCAGGGGGGCGCCGCTCCTGCGGGGCAAGGCCGGGAAATGCGCCCTCCGCCCCGCTGTCACATCACCCCCGCCGGGAACGGGACCGGCCCCGGCCGCGGCACCCACCGGCGGCGAAGTGGAGCGGCGTGGACTTGCGGCCGGCCATGTCCTTGGCGTTGACGTTGCCGGTGTCCACCAGGCGCTTGACGCGCGTCACGTCCCCATTGCGGCAGGCCTCCAGCAACTCCCGGAACGCCCCGCTCGCCGCGCCCAGGCCCGCCGCCTCGGGACTCTCCGCCGCCGGGCTCGACGCGATCGACGAGGAGGCAGAAGAGGACGAGGAGGAGCTGCTAGAGCTGCTGCCCGAGCCTGGCGGCGGCCCCGGGGCGGCAACGCCGCCCTCCGAGCACTCCGGGCCCGGCGGCCGCTCTGCGCCAGGAGGTGCCTCGCCCTCGGGGCCGGCCAGGTTGTGGCGCTGCGCGGCGAGGCCGAGCTCGGGAGAGGCCAGGCTGGGGCTGCGCGGCGGCGAGGCGGCGGGCGGCGAGGCCGGGCTGGGGGGCGGGTGATGGTGGTGGTGCTGGGAGCGGCGCGGCGGAGGTACCGCCATCTTCGTCCGCCCCGGCTCACCGTCGCTGCGGCAACGGCGGCAAATCCCGCCCCTCCGCTTCCGCTTGCACCCACGGCTAATTGCAGTGGGGCTCACGTAGTAGCGGAAGGGTCGGGGGGAGCGCGGCCTCACGGGTCCCGCCCAGCGTCGGACGGCGGCGCGCGCCTGCCCCCTGGCGGCCACCGCAGAGACAGGCATAGTGCTGCGGGAAGGGTGAGCGAAAGGAGGAAAGCGGCGCCGGGGGGTGGTGCAAAGAGGACCTCTTGGGGTCAGCAGGTACGAGGCCTTACACCTGTTCAGCCGTCTTCCAGTCAACACTTGCAAGTCCTTATCCTCCGGGCAGCTCCCCAGCCAGACTTCTCCCAATCTGTAGCACTGCATAGGGTTGTTGTGTCCCAAGTGCGGGACCCGGCATTTGGCCTTGTTAAACCTCCTGGTCTCAGCCCAGCGGTCCAGCCTGTTCAGGTCCCTGCACAGTGAACATGAGCCAGCAGTGTGCCCAGGTGGCCAAGAAGGCCAATGACATCTTGACTTGTATAAGAAGCAGCGTGGCCAGCAGGTCCCGGGAGGATATTCTCCCTCTGTACTCAGCACTGGTGAGATCGCACCTTGAATCCTGTGTTCAGTTCTGGGCTCCTCACCACAAGAAGGATGTTGAGGCTCTGGAGTGAGTCCAGACAAGAGCAACAAAGCTGGTGAAGGGGCTGGGGAACAGGCCTTATAAGGAACAGCTGAGAGAGCTGGGGTTGTTTAGCCTGGAGAAGAGGAGGCTGAGGGGAGACCTCATTGCTCTCTACAACTACCTAAAAGGAGGTTGTGGAGAGGAGGGAGCTGGCCTCTTCTCCAAAGTGACAGGGGACATGACAAGGGGGAATGGCCATCCATCCAGGGAATGGCCCTGGTGGAAAGCTCCACCAGGGGAGGTTCAGGCTGGCCATCAGGAAAAAATTTTCACAGAGAGAGTTATAGGGCAGTATAATAGGCTGCCCAGAGAGGTGGTTGAGTCCCTTGGAGGTATTTAAAAGATGGGTAGATGAGGTGCTCAGGGACATGGTTTAGTGTTTGATAGGAATGGTTGGACTTGATGATCCAGGAGGTCTTTTCCAGCCTGGTGATCCTATGATTCTGCCCGGGTCAGGGCAGTCCCCAGTTTCAATACAGGATGGGGGATGATGTGATTGAGAGCTGCCCTGCAAAGAAGGGCTTTGTGGATGCTGGCTGATGAGAAGCTCAACATGCGCCATCAGTGTGCATTCGCAGCCCAGAAGTCCAGCTGTATCCTAGGCTGTATCAAAAGAAGCATAGCTAGCAGGGTGATTTGGCCCCTCTGTTCCTCTCCCGTTAGACCTCATGTGGAGTATTGTGTCCAGGTCTGGCATCCTCAACATAAGAAAGATAAGGGGCTGTTGGATGGGGCCAGAGGAGGCTACAAAGATGAGCAGGGGCCCGGAACACCTCCCATATGAGGACAGGCTGAGAGAGTTTGGTTTGTTCAGCCTGGAGAAGAGAAGGCTCCAAGGAGATCTTATCGTGTCCTTCCAGTACCTGAAAAGGGATACAAGAGAGATGAGGAGGGACTTTTTACAAGGGCATGGAATGATCGGACTAGAGTCAATGGCTATAAACTGCAGAGGGGCAGATTGGGACTACACATAAGGAAGAATTTCTTCACCATGAGAGAGGTGAGGTGCTGGCACAGGTTTCCCTGCAGATGTTCTAGGCCAAGTTGGATGGGGCCTTCAACAGGTTACGGATAAACTGCTGAAGCTAGAAAGCCCCAATAGCTGACACCAGGAGATCTCCAGTTCACTTAACTTTAATCTGTGAGCTCAAACTACTGGACAGTGTCCAGATGGGACCACAAAGTTGGCGAATGTTCAGAGGAAGAGCCATATGAGGAGCGGCTGAAGTCATTTGGTCTGTTCAGCCTGGAGAAGAGAGGACTGTGGGGGACCTCACAGCAGTTTAATGTTTCCTCACAAGGGAAGGAGGAGGAGCAGGGACTAATCTCTTCCCTCTGGTTACCAATGATAGGGCCTAAAGTAATGGCAGGGAGATGTGCCAAGAAGGGTTTAGGTTGGATATTAGGAAAAGATTCTTCACTAAGAGACCAATGGAGCACAGGAAGAGACTCCCCAGGGAAGCAGTCACAGCACCAAGCCTGACAATATTCCAGAAGCATTTGGACAACACCCTCAGACAGATGGTGTGAATGTTGGCATCGTCCTATGCAGGGACATGAGTAGGACTCAATGATCCTTGTGGGTCCTTTCCAACTCAGGACATTTTGTAATTCTGTGATCCTGTGAAGAGAGATCCCATGGACAGGACCAGCATCAACAGCAACAATTCATGGGGAATTCCCAGTACACCTGGCACTGGGGCTACCAGCATTGGTGGGGCAGCAGCCACTGGCCAAAAAATGGGGAGAAGGATGAGGAAGGCAGGTTGAAGGGAATGAATGTGGCTGATACAGCCTCGGCCTGTGAAAGACAGCCCAGCACACAAATCTGCTTTGGCTGTTTGGTTGGGAAAGGGCTTCAGGAAGTGTCTCTAACACCATGTGATGTGTTGAAGAAGCGCTGACCAGGTCTAACACTGGGGGCACAGAAAATCAGAATCCAGAAGAAATTTGAATCTGGTCTGGTGCTACTGTGTACCTTTCTGCTAGTGATGGGGAGGCAGGTATGAAATCAGTCCCCTGACTGGCAGTCCAGTACTTGAAGTTCTGTATCAGCGTGCCCAGCTCAGTCCTTGTTTATGCCATGACTTTGAAGCAACAGGCCTTGACCAGGCACTGAGAGTCTTCCCAGACACCCGAGTCTCGATAGCTGCTGCTTGGCAGCCTTCTTTCAATTCAAACTCCCCAAAGAACTTTGCAAGCTACATACAACATTGCCTCTATTGGGCCAAAGCTTTGCAAGACATTTAAGAGGCCAGAGCATCTGTAAGCACTCGTTCAGCTCACTGCTGGCTTCCTGCAGTCTATATTTCACCAGACAGTCAACAAATCACATTTCTTTACGCCTCTCTGTTTTTCCCATAAACCAAGGTAACAGACAGCATCATTTTTATTAAATGTATCTGCATGCAAACCTTTGTTCTACTTCCTGAAAGATTTTAAGATATACAAGTAGTATTTTTTAATATTTTGAATTCTTAGTGGCCTTAAAGATTTATTGTCAGTTGTAGGGTTGAGTAAGAAATGCTACGCTCTGGGTCAGCCTTTCCTGAAAGCCCTGCAGAGAAATACTTGGGGGTGCTGGTGGATGGGAAGCTGGACATTAGCTGGTAATGTGTGGTCACAACTCAGGAAGCCAACTCTATCCTAGGCTGCATCAAAAGAAGCGTGGCCAGCAGGGTGAGGGGGGTAATTCTGCTGCCCTGATCTGTTCTGCTGTAGAACCCTTCCTGGAGCACTGCATCCAGCTCTGGAACCCTCTGATTGGGAAAGACATGGGCCTGTTGGAGCAGGTCCAGAGGAGGGCACCAGAAATGATCAGAGAGATGGAACAAGCCTGGAGAAGAGAAGGCTCTGGGGAGACCTTATTACAGCCTTTTAATACTCAAGGGGGGCTTATAAGAAAGTTGGAGACAAATGTTTCGCCAGGGCCTGTGGTGAGAGGACAAGGGACGACAATTTTAAACTGAAAGACAGTGGGTTCAGGCTGGACATAAGGAAGAAATATTTTACAATAAGGGTGGAAAGGCACTGGCACAGATTGTCCAGAGAGGCTGTGAATGCCTCATCCCTGGAGGGTGAGGGTTTGAGCAACTTGATCTGCTTGAAGAAGGCAAGGGGGTGGGATTGGCTGGTCTTTAAAAGTCTCCTCCAACCCAAACCTTTCTGTGATTCTAGGAAAGCTACACCTGGGAAGGAACAAGGAAAGGCATCAGGATTCACAGGGAAGTGGGGCCTGACCCTGGGTTTCACAGGGTGTGATTCCAAGCAGTTTTGGGGATGCACCTCCTCTTCAGATTCCCACCTTTGGGTGGGGGTCCCTATCCCATTGCAGCACCCCATTTCCTCAAGCCTCCACCTTCCTGCCCAACGTGTACAGCAGCATTGCTCCCCTCCAGAAAGATGAAGCAAGCAGCTGTGCTGTACTCCCCAGAGCTTCTCTCTTCCTTGCCTTCATTAAGTTGCTGCCTACATGGGAACCTGGGATTTTACCATCAGGGCTGTGTGTCTGGATTTGTGGAGGGCAAGCACTCTTTGGAGGTGTTTTACCACAAAGCCTTTAGCAGAAAGCATGATCAGCATAAAAGCCCAAATTCTCAAATACGCTGTGAAATCAAGTTTTACTCGACTTAGTACAGCAAGAAAGGTAACAAATGATTAGTAATGATCAACAACAAGTTAACAGTAACAGCTTATAAAGGCAATACATCTAATTACTACAAGGGAATAAGTGTAGTGATTAAGAAAGATACATCACCAATGGCTTTGTAATCATCATCCAGACCCAGGGAGCCCCCTTTTTTTTTTGCAGTGAGAGTTTGGAGAGGCTGTCCCAGCAACTGGGGTTCCCATAGTGTGTCCTCTTGAGGGTAAGGTCTCCGACCATTGCTGCAAGGGGCTTAGCTTTTACACCACTGAACAAACAAGTTACATCACCCCATAAAGCAGAATCTGGCCCCAGCTGCTTACTCCAGCCCTCCTCCCTCCTGGAATACAGCCAAGATCCCAGGAAAGGAGAGGAGGAAGCAGCTGGGTGTCTCTTATCTTTAAACTAATGGGCTGTAGAGATGCAACAAGGAGTGTTGCACAGCTCTTTTCTTTTTCACATAGCATCCATGCTTGTGCTGACTGGTCAGCCAGGAAGTTGATAGTTTTCTTTTTTTAATCTCGTACACTGAAGGACCTACAGTTAAGGTGGAACAGCCCAATTCTGCTGATAATGCCAGCCACAAAACACTTTCTCACACAGCAAAATTCTACTCATAATGAAATACTTTTTTACGGTATTATGTATGAAGAATAGCACGGCACAATTCTCAAGCTCCGCCAAGGGAGGTTCAGGTTTGACATCAGAAAAAAGTATTTCACAGAAAGGGTCACTGGGCACTGGAACAGGCTGCCCAGGGTGGTTGTTGAGTCACCTTCCTTGGAAGTGTTTAATAGACGGGTGGATGAGGTGCTGAGGGGCATAGTTTAGTGATTGATGAGAATAGTGGGACTCAATGGGTGGGTTCTTTCCAACCTAGTGATTCTATGATTCTACTGATAATAGCAATGTGGAAAGTTGCAGACTGAACAGTACACATAGCAACGCAACATAGAATCATAGGATCATAGAATCATAGAATAGTTTGGGTTGGAAGGGACCTTAAAGATCATCTAGTTCATCATCCATGGCTCACCAGTTTTAGGCCTGTGGATCAGGCCCTGTCACTTCATGAGGGGACGTCAGCCTCACTTGGTGCTGCTGCCAGAGTCCACAAGCTTTGCAGTGGCCCACAGTGCTCCCCACATCCGCTTGCCACAGTGGCTTGATGCTTCTGTTGAATAGATTTAGGTTCACATCCTATCACAAGCGTCTGAATACATTCACACCTCTTGCCCCTCAAAGCCCAGAGTTAGGCTCTAAAATACTGTTGGTAATTCTGTGTCTTTTACGAGACCCAGGAGGGAGGTTCTTTAGATAGAAACCTTATTAATGATGCAGCTGCAGGGCTCAGTAAAGTGGAGGCAACTCAGGCTTCAGCTGAATAATTAAATCCCATCAAAAAGACTTTCCAGGGCCACTATTTAAAATTAATAACTCCAAATGCAGTTCTGGTCTGTAATGGACGCCACTGAAATTGGAATATTTTTTTTTCTAAACAAAATGCTTTATAGCATTGCTGGCAATTTTACAGCCCCTTGCCTCTCAGCCTCAGCTGAAGGCAGCTAGGAGAGCGGATTGGGGCGGTTTCAGAATATTTTTAAGCTCCAACAAATAGGAACTGGTTCCAAAACCACCATCCAGAGTGCTAGTGCTCATGTTTTAATGGACTTGTAGTATTCTGACAAGTAGATCAAGAGGAAGTGAAGAAGTACCCTTTAGAGAAACACATCTCCTCTGCCTAAGCAGATGGCAAGACAAGGAATCCTCTAGTTCTGTAGTAAAAGCTACATTTTCTGAGGAACGAAACCTTTCCTTTCCCCAGAAAGGATCTCAGTCACAACTGACAGCTTTAACCATGGTGAATGTGTTGAAGAAAACAAGAGACACCACCCCTGGCTATTTGAAGTTACAGATTTGCACACCGGTGGAGGTGTAGTAGGATAAAAAATAAGGGTCTTAGGAAAGCAACAGAGCTTTCCTCCTTGGACAGCCTCCAAGTGGCACTAGGGATGTCTTGTGTCAGCGTGCTGTTCATCATGTTTTTTCTGGCTTAGCTTTGTTCATCACACAGGGAAGCTCACCAAAAGTCTGACTAGGGCTGCATGACTTTTCTCCCTCTCTTCATTGCCTTAAGGAGGCATTCAGCTCCTGCTGCCTTGCTTAGTTTGTGATAGGGTGTTAAACAGTCAAAACTTTCCCTACTTAGGCCAGCTGCTCCCTAGGTATGCTTGCAAGCTGTGGGAAAGATGTGTTTAATCCAGGCCACGACCTCTAGTAGCAGGCAAACAGAGATAAGCGCCTCACTCTCTGGTATTTTGCAGCTGACTGAGTCAAGCAGCTGCTTGAAGCATCCTTGGTGGAGGGGTTTGTCCAGTTTTTCTGTGCGAAGCAAGACAACAGTGCGGTGTAGAAGCCTTTTTAGTTACACTTTTAAGTTGTAGAGCAACTAGGAGCCTGCCATGGCTTCAGAGTGCCCACAGGCATCATGGGGTGGGTGGCCCTGCAAAATGATGCTGCTTTTTCTTTGTCTTTACCTGCACAAGGAAGAAAATCAGGTGCAAATTTGGTGCTGGAGTCCATTTTTCCCTGCAGAGATCTTTTCTTTCTAGATATATCATCATAATTTGATAACCTGTTTTTGACGGTGACAGGGTGAGTGGCTTTGTGTATAGAAATTTGAAAATGAAACAAATCATTGCCCTGGTATCACAGGAGCAGTTGGGCAAGAGGGTGGGAAAAGAGAATTACTCTTTCCTGAGGAGGAACTGAATGTGCTACTTTTGAAGTGAGAAAGGAGAGTGGGGTGGGGTTTTTTTGGCACACAGAGAAGGGCTACTTCCCAAGCGATCTTTGGGAAAAGCAAAGATACAAAAACTGGGTTGGTCCAAATAAAAGACGTACTGACCCAGTATGGGGATGCTTTGAAAATAAATGAGTGGAAGCCTAGGAACTAGCTCTAAATAGGCACAATTTAGCAAGAGGCCATGGAGTATCTCTGTTTCCCAGGGTCAGGATTTGACACCACCAAAGCAGGGACGATGGGAAGAGTCTGGCTTAGTCCCCCTCAGTAAGAGTTTCACAGATTGTCAATATTGCTGCATACCTTTTCCCCTTGAGTCCAAGTGGTGTTCCTGAGCCAAACCATGGGCACAGACCCCAGGACTGCCTCTGTGGCCTTTGAGCAGCTTCTGAGCTCTGCTTAGAGCTGGGTCTTGCCTTCACACTTTCTCCCAGGCCCAGGGGCTTTCCTCCCTGTCCCCCGCATCCTTGTTTTGGCTTTACCAGCCAACACTGCATTTTTTTCCCTGCCTGGGGTGACCTCGTGCTCAGGAAGGCATTTAACAGAAATCCAGTGAAGGCTTGTTAGGACTCAAGGGCCTGAAATGATATTTTTTCCCCTGCTTGTCTGTTACTGATGGGAAAGGGAGCAACCAAAACAGAGCCTTTGCAATCATTAGTTTTAGTATTTAGTAAATTTAGTAATTTAGTGCAGTGACTATGACTCTGCCCGGGGTCAGTTCAGCTCTCTCCTTTTCTCCATGTAGGAGCACAGTTGAATACGCAGGGCCATCCAAAGAGAAGGTATTGTTCTTGCGAGGGTTCCCCACAATAAAGAAGAGAATAAGGATTGTGAAACTGGTTGCAATACAGGCCACTTTTCTATAATCATAGAATCATAGAATCACCAGGTTGGAAGAGACCCACCGGATCATCGAGTCCAACCATTCCTATCAAACACTAAACCATGCCCCTCAGCACTTCATCCACCTGTCCCTTAAAAATCTCCAGGGAAGGTGACTCAACCACCCTGGGCAACCTCTGCCAGTGATGAATGACACTTTCTGTGAAAAAGGCAGTGACAAGATGAGAGGAATCATAGAACCATAGAATAGTTTGGTTTGGAAGGGACCTTGAAGATCATCCAGTTCCAACTCCCCTGCCTCGGGCAGGGACATGTCCCTCTAGATCAGGCTGCCCAAGGCCCCATCAAACCTGGCCTTGAACACCTCCAGGGATGGGGCAGCCACAGCCTCCCTTGGAAACCCATGCCAATACCTCACCACCCTCATGATGAAGAAATTCTTCCTTATGTCTAGTCTAAATCTGCCCTTCTCCAGTTTATACCCATTGCCCCTTGTCCTGTCACTACAAGCCTTTGTAAACAATCCCTCTTCTGCTTTCCTGTAGCCCCTCCAGGTACTGGAAAGGTGCTAAGGAAATGACTATTCTCAATGCCCCCAAAGCGTGCTGGAATATCTAGTGCTGTACAAGGCCAGTGACATTTCAAAACCTCTGAGCCTTTGGGCACGGTGCATCACCGGCGTTTGTGAGGGTTCAGCGGGGGATCCCAAGGATGCACCACGATGTTCGCAGACACGGAGACAAAGCACAGCAGGAAGGTGGCAGAATTGCTCTGGCTAACCGGAGAGTAACGGACTTTCGCATCCCCCAGCAAGGAAACGTGCTCATTGACCGGGATGGAAGGTTGATCGCAGTTTCTTGCAGGGATGGATATTTACAAAAAAACCAAACCAAACCAAAAACAAAAAACCAACCCAAAACCCAGTCTTTCGCCTCGTGCAGGAACGAGGCAGAGACCGGCAACAGGGCAGCTTGGGCTGCTGCTCCGGGGAGCAAGCTGCGCTCCCTACGCCCGGTGCGGGATGGAGGGACGGGCTGTCCCCGGTGAGGGATGGACTGTCTTGGTGCGGGGCCTGGGGAGACGAGCTATCCTGGCACCGGGCCGGTGCGGGATGGAGGGACGAGTTATTCCCGGTGCGGGACTCGCGGCATGGGCTCTCCCCGTGAGGGATGGGCTGTCCTGGTGCAGGATGGGCTCTCCCGGTGCGGGATGGGCTGTCCCCGTACGAGACAGGCTGCGACACGGCGGGAGGCGACGCGGATCTGAGGGGTTGGGCTGTCCCGGTGCGGCGGGGCGGTCCCTGACGGGGCGGGGCGCGGCCGCTTCCCTCCCCCGGCGGGGCGGGGCGGCTGGCTCTGGGAGAGGGGTTGTGGCGGCTGCTCCTTGTGCCGATGGCTGGCGGCGGCAGGTAGCGCGGGGCCAGGCGCCCCGGGCATGGCGCAGCCCGAGCCCGCGGAGGCGCCGCGGCCGTGGCACGATGCCGCCCTCCGCGCGTGGAAGGCGCGGATCGAACGCGGCGCGGAGGCTGGTCCACCGGGGGGGCCTCCTTCGCCGCCGCTGCCGCCGCTCGGCGAGCTGGAGGCGCTGAACCTGAGCGGGCGCGGTCTAGAGGCGCTGCCCGAGGAGGCGGGCGCGGCGCTGAGCGGGCTGCGGGTGCTGAGCCTGAGGCGCAACCGGCTGAGCCGCCTGCCTGCCGCCGCCCTGCGGCACCTGGGCCGCCTGGCCGAGCTCGACCTGAGCCACAACCGGCTGCGGGGGCTCGGGGACGGCGCGGCGCTGGCGGCGCTGCGGGGGCTGCGTAAGCTCAGCCTCAGCCACAACGAGCTCGGCGCCGAGGGGCCCGGGCCGCCACCCCCGAGCCTGGGCGAGCTGCCCCGCCTGGAGGAGCTCGACCTCAGCTTCAACCGGCTGCGGCGCCTGCCCGAGGGGTTGAGTCGCCTGCGTCGCCTCCGCGCCCTCGATGTGGACCACAACCTGCTGCCCTGCTTCCCCGCCGCCCTGCTGGAGTTGCCCGCCCTGGAGGAGCTCGACTGCTCGGGCAACCGCGAGCTGGGGGCCTTGCCCGAGGGCATCGCCGCCCTCCGCCGCCTCAAGATCCTCTGGCTGAGCGGCACCGGGCTGGCGGCGCTGCCCGAGGGGCTCTGCCAGCTCGGCGCCCTCGAGAGCCTCATGCTGGACGGCAACCGGCTGCGGGCGCTGCCCGCCGGCTTCAGCAGCCTGCAGCGGCTCAAGATGCTGAACCTCTCGTCCAATCTGCTGGGGGAGTTCCCAGCCGCTGTGCTGGCGCTGCCCGGCCTGGAGGAGCTCTACCTGAGCCGCAACCGGCTCACCCTGCTGCCCGCTCGCCTCTGCCAGCTCCGCCAGCTCCGCACCCTCTGGCTGGACAACAACCGCATCCGCTACCTTCCTGACTCCATCGTGCTCCTCCACAGCCTGGAGGAGCTGGTCCTGCAAGGCAACCAGATCGCCATCCTGCCCGAGGGCTTCGGGCAGCTCTCCCGGGTCACCCTGTGGAAAATCAAAGACAACCCTCTCATCCAGCCCCCCTACGAGGTGTGCATGAAGGGCATCCCTTACATTGCCGCCTACCAGCAGGAGCTGGCTCACTCCCAGCCTGCCCTCAAACCCCGACTTAAGCTGGTCCTCATGGGTCTAAAGGATGCAGGAAAGACCCTGTTGAGACGATGCCTGATGGAGGAGGATGGGCAGAGGGAGGATGTGGAAGCAGGAGGCACCCAACCCAGAGGGTGCTCCAGGAAGCAGCAGGACATTAGTAGGAGAGCGCCAGCTGGCTGTTTCCCCTTCCCAGAGCCTCAGGACGATTCCTCGGCACGAGTACCTGCCACCCAGCAGGTAGACCATATCCCCATTGAGCATCAGGATGTCCCTTCTCACCGAGCAAAAGGGGAAACACTGACCCCTGCACCATCATTGTCGTCAAATGCACCCCAAGTACCATCGGGGCTGGGACTTTCGGTAGGCAACAAAGGCATTGAGGTGATGGACTGGACTGCAGATGCGGAGAGAGGCCTGACGTTCATCGTGTATGAGCTGGCTGGGGACCCAAGCTATGATGTGATCCAGTCTTTCTTCCTCTCTCCTGGAGCCCTGTATGTGTTGGTGGTGAATTTGAGTGCCTATGTCCCCCAGCACTTCTACCCCTCTGTGGGCTATTTCTTGCACTGGCTTGGTTCCAAGGTGCCCCATGCTGTGGTGTGCATGGTGGGAACCCACGCTGACCTCTGTGCAGAGCGGGAGTTGGAAGAGAAGTGCCTGGACATTCATCATCAGATTGCTCAGCAGGAGAAGAGGGATGCTGAGGGCCTCCAGAGCTTGGTCCAGCAGGTGGATGAGGCTCTGGGACAGGACTTTGACCTGCGCTGCTCTAGCCCGCACACTGCTTTCTATGGGGTCTCAGACAAGAACTTGCGGCGAAAGAAAGCCCAGTTTCAGTACCTTCTCAACCACCGCCCACAAATCCTCTCTCCAGTGCTGCCTTTCAGCTGCCGGGACCGCTGCCAGGTGCGTCGCCTGCGGGACAAGCTCCTCTCGGTGGCTGAGCACCGGGATATATTCCCAAACCTCCACCGAGTGTTGCCCAAATCCTGGCAAGTGCTGGAAGAACTGCACTTCCAGCTGCAAACTCAGCAGTTGTGGCTCAGCTGGTGGGACTCTGCCCGGCTGGGCTTGCAGGCAGGCCTGACGGAGGATCGTCTCCAGAGCGCCCTGTCCTACCTGCACGAGAGTGGGAAGCTTCTCTACTTTGAGGAGCACCTCACCTTGCGGGAGTATGTGTTTCACAACCTGCCACGGCTCATTGACATTCTCAATGTCTTCTGCCAGTGGGATGCCACTGCGTTGCTCCAGAAGCTGCTCAGAGACACCCACATTGATGAACTGAGGGCTACTCAGCTCCATCGTTACGTGGAGGGCTTCCTGCTGCACGGCCTCCTCCCTGCTCACGTTATCCGTCTCCTCCTTAAGCCCCATATCCAGAGCCGGGAGGATCTCCAGCTCATCCTCGAGCTGCTGGAGAAGATGGGACTCTGTTACTGTGTCAACAAACCCAAATGCAAGCCCCTAAATGGGGCAGCTGCTTGGTACAAGTTTCCCTGCTACGTGAAAAATGAGGTTCCCCATGCAGAGATGTGGATCAACAGCACCAATCTTAGCGGACAGTCCTTCGTTGTCGAGCAGCTGCAGATTGAATATAGCTTTCCGTTCATTTTCCCACCCGGCTTGTTTGCACGCTACAGTGTCCAGATTAACAGCCATGTGGTTCAGCGATCAGATGGCAAATACCAGATCTATGCCTACCGGGGAAAGGTGCCCGTGGTGGTGAGTTACCGGCCTGCCAGGGGAGCTCTGCAGCCAGATATTCTGTCTATTGCTAGTCATGCATCACTACCAAATATCTGGACAGCTTGGCAAGCTATTACCCCTTTAGTAGAAGAACTGAATGTCCTGCTCCAGGAGTGGCCGGGCCTGTACTACACTGTGCATGTCCTTTGTTCAAAGTGCCTTAAAAGAGGGTCACCCAACCCACACACTTTTCCAGGTAAGGCACAGCCAAGCTTGCCTTTCATCACTTCTGGGGCTTTGCACCTTCTGGAAGGGGGATATTATTAGGTATTAGTCTTAGCTCTGTCTCTCTCCTTTTTTTTTTTTTCCCCTTTTTTTTCCTCATCTGCTCTAATTGCCTTCCCTGCTGACTTGAGTCATGAGAGAAAATATTAGGGTAGCTCCAAGGAGACAGGCTTAAAATAACCCTATTCTGAGATGAGGGGAGGGTTGCATTTCTACTTTGCCTGTGCCTTTTCTCTCTGTGTTTTGGGGCTTGGCTCCCAGCATTGGTGGTGCTATTGTTGAGAAGGCACTGACCTGTCCTTGGTGTTTTGATTCCATTGAGTGGCACTGTGGTTTGGGGGTTTTTTGGTTTTGGTTTGTTTTTTGTTTTTTTTTTTGTTTTTTTTTTTTTTTCAAAATTCCCTTTACCCTGCAGCTCCCCCTGCTCCTCCTTTGTAAATGCAGATAGGGATGCCTGAAAGATTTGCAGGTGTCTCATTGTGCCCCTTTCCACCCTCCATCCGCAAAACCTGGCCTGTGCTGCAGCGTCTGAATGCAGGAAAGCTCCTTGCTGGTAGACAATGGGTGTGTTGCTCTCCATAGCCCTGTATGAAAAGCACTTTCTCATACAAGAGCCCTGTCTCTATCAGGAGACATCTTCTCATACTCCATCTTCTTTAAGTGTCTCACCTAGAACTGATTCCCAGAATGCACATTTTTGAGCTATTGTCATTTTCCTTCCTCTCTCCACTTTCATCTAATACAAAAAAAAAAAAAAAAAGCAAAATCTCCCTCTTCTGGTGTTCTCCAGTAGCATGTATTTTACTTGTATACATACAGGTAATGCCTCCTAATCTGTGTCTTCCTTGCTCTGGGACTTGCAGGAGCTGTTTGAAAGATGCTTTGGTGTGTAAATCTGTGTGAAATCAAAATGTACTTTGAACTGTAAGCAGTGCTCTAGAAATATGCTTTTTTAAAGACACACGCACACATGCACATGTATATACACCCATGTCTGAAGTATGTTGGAGCATTCTTTGTTTACAGGCAGAATGAATTTGTGAAGGAGCTGGAATATGATTTGAGTTAAAGCATATAGGGGTGATGAATTAGTTCACAGACAAATGGGAATAATAAGGTGTGTTTTAGGGTTTTATTTTGGTTGTGAGTTTTAGTTTTTATTATTTTCTTTTTTTTTTTTTTTTTCCTCTGGACCTCGGAAATAAGGAGATGCTGTTCTTTAGCCCATGTGCTGGCTCCATTGGCTGCATCTCCCACTGACTATGCTAGCTTATAGAAGAACCACTGGTTTGAGAGAGGTGAACCTGTGCTGTGTGAGTTGCTGAGTGGGATCTACATGCAGGGTTTTGATGCTGACATGTTGCTTGGGGCAATGTGACCTATTTTCCTGAAATCCCAAAGACTAGAAGAATACAGACCCCTGAAAAAAAGAACCAACCAGCCAAAAAACACCAAAAAAACAACAAATAAAAGCCAAACAAAACCCAGAAACATTCTCCCAAAAAAACAAACGAAAAACATCCATCCAGCTAAAAAGAATCTTACCACAAGAAAGTGGCCCCTCACCACAAGAAGGATGTTGAGTCTCTGAAACGAGTCCAGAGGAGAGTGACAAAGCTGGTGAAGGGGCTGGGGAACAGGCCATATGAGTAATGGCTGAGGTAGATGGGGTTGTTCAGCCTGGAGAAGAGGAGGCTGAGGGGAGACCTCATTGCTCTCTCCAGCTACCTTAAAGGAGGTTGTAGAGAGGAGGGAACTGGCCTCTTCTCCCAAGTGACAGGGGACAGGACGAGAGGGAATGGCTTCAAGCTCCACCAAGGGAGGTTCAGGCTGGATGTTAGGAAAAAAGAATTCACAGAAAGAGGCACTGGCAGAGGCTGCTCAGGGAGGTGGTTGAGTCACCTTCCCTGGAGGGGTTTAAGGGATGGGTGGACAAGGTACTGAGGGGCATGATTTAGTGATTGATAGGAATGGACTCAATGATCCAGTGGGTCTTTTCCAACTTAGTGATTCTATGATTCTACCGACATCAGCCAAGACAGTGAACTGTATGTGCAGGTATAATGGGTGGCTGTTGAAGGTTTACCTTGTGAATAATTCAGACCTGCAGCTGCGTATCTTGTTTGTTTGTTTGCTTTTCCCTTTGGTGAATATTTTGTGGCTGATCTTTTTTTTAACCCCGATTGCAAAATGTGAAGAGGGGCTGGACTGCCTGCAGACAATTGGCATCTTTGGTGACCAGTGACAGTCAGAGCAGGTCTGGAAGCATAAGGGGGAGCTTAAAATTGAAGAGTCTTTTTCTTTGGATTTGGCTGTACTGTTTGTTTCCTTAGAGGTAGAAAGGCTAGCCCTCAGCTGGGAGTCAGGGTGGGTGTGCTGGGAAGGTGAAGCACAGGTAAGCAGTACATCATTAGGCATTGGAAGAGTAGGGGCTTGTGTGCCAGGCTTCTGAACACCACCTGGGTGATGCTGCCTGCGGAAAGGGGGTTTGCAGCATTTCCAAAGCTCTCCACAGGAGAAGCTGGGCCAAGCTGCCCAAGTGGCCCTTGGGACAAGGGGTGACTGTCTTAACACGAATACTGTGCAAGTCTAGCTACAGGAAGAGCGTGTTGAGAAGACAAATGTGTTTCAAAGGCACGTCTGGTATGTGGAAGTGCTGAAGTGATTAAAGGCTGCAAGAAACCTGCTTGTCTTATTGGGTGATGCTTAAATCTAGCCCAGTTATGACCTGGATTGTCTGAAAAATGCGAACCATCATTTGGCTTGTGGAGACCTGTATGTTTGCATTCAATCTAAACTATTTTTTGCTGTGTATCTGCTTTATGAATAAAAGACTGTTTAGGAACCCCTAAATGGCAATCATGAAGCCGAAGCCTTTTTTTTCCTCTTGATTTTGTTGATTAAGAGGTATGCATGTTTAAAGTTGTGCTGCCAAGGTTCTTGTGCAAGTGGATCCTGGTTGGTATCATTTGTAAGAGAGTGTAGGAAAGAGATGGGTCTGATGTTACAAAAATGTGTAGCAAGCAGGATGTCTGCTTCTTTCCAAGCTCTTCCAGCAGGAATCCCTGGCAATTACAATGCTTCTAATTCTTAAATAGAGCTGTGGTCTTTTTAGGACTGCACTGAAGAACTGCTTTACAGCCTGCTGACCTTAATAAGGGAAATATTTCTCTGGAGACACTGCCAAATTTGTGCTCAAAAATGGAAGTGCAGTCTGGCTGTGTGTCTGGTTGTGCAATCTGTGGCGTCGTTCATGAAACCGATGGCGCATTCTTTGGTCATCCAAAATTTTCATTGGAATCTCCTTCAAAGATAGAACTTGTTTGTTCATGAATTGAGGATTAATCCTTGCTTTTCCTCTCCTATGTTTCCCTCTAGGTCCTGTGGACTTACAGTTTTTAACTTCCATTGATAATGCACACAAATTCTCTAAGATCAAGCTGGTGTGACTAGAAATGTTCATTACAAATTGAGTTTCTGGATCCACTCTTGTGCGGGTTTATTGCAGACAAACAGTGAATAAAAGTGATATAAAAATGCCTTGATAGGGCCCTTTTAAGGATGTTTTCATGTCTGAATGAGTTTTGTAGCTGTGTGAAATAGTAACTGAATTGGTATCCGAGCTGGAATCTCAGTGTGCTTTGAGGCTGCAGTCATCCTCTTGGCAGATATGTGGTGTGTTGAATTTTATTTTTCTTTTTCCTTTTACATTTGCACAACATATAAATAAAAGTATCCCTGCCAGGCTAAGAAAGGCATATCCCTTCTTGGAGTGACCAACAAGAATAGTTTACCATCCTAAGATAATGAAATCTCAAGTGGGTTGTTGCAGGCATTGCAAAATGCTTGTGTTTTTGTATGTGATGTTCTTTTAGCCCCTGGACTGAAGGGCTTTGAGGTTGTTCAAGTTCCATAACCTTCTACCTGACTTCGTATTAAGGAGGTGAAGGTGGTTTGCAGTCTCTCTGATAGTAGACATGTGTTTTTCCAAGCTTACCTTCATGTGCACCTGTTAACTGCTCTGCTCCTGACTCCTCTTGCTCTGTGCTTGGCCACCCCAAGACTCTTCCAGGCTGTGGTCTGTACAAGGTATCCTGATGTCTGATGTGTGATCCTTTTGATGTTTGGAGTGGAGACTGTTGTGTTTGACTAGTAGTTTTGCTTTATTCCTGCTTGTGGACTTACCTTGTATGACTAAGGACATAAGAAAGTCAGGGGCTTTGAAGATTGTAGAAAATGGCCAAAATGTGGTCACAAGCAAAACAAGATGATCTGGGTTTTCACAGATCAAAAATGTGGCAACAGGCAGAAAGCCACAGGGAAGGATGTTGTGTGTGAGCCCAGCAGCCCCTCTCCAAAAGGTATCATAGCAGAGTTCCCATGTGAGACTGTCATGGTCAGAGCAGGGCTAAATCGAAACTGCCTTGTTCATGTGACTCAAAATAAACCATGCTTACCATCCTTATGTGGGAATCAAAAGCAAGACTGAACTCCCTTGGTGGCTGGGATGAAGTTGAGATGGAGAGTTAGGAGATCCCATGATGGATGTGTCCTGCTATCAAGTCCTATGCAAGGAGAGAGCAGGTGGGGCTGGTTTTGTCAGAAAAGCTCAGAAGTTGCTTCAAAATCTGAACTGCCTCTCAATGAAAGGCTGATGTCAGGTATCTAATTGTTCTTTTTAACTGAATTGTAAGCAGCTGTTTTTTTTTTCACAGGCAATTGCAGTAGAGCAGCCCATGCTTGTTACAGGGCCTGATGCTAGCTTTGGCAGCCTTTTATTTTCTCCATTTGAGGGTGGAGTACTTTTTGCCTGGCTCCTTAGATGCCACAGCTGTTTTGGGGCTGTTGTCACACTTCCTAAAAGCTGTAACTTCAGTGGAGTACTTACTGATGGTGGTGTAATTAGAGACAGCAGGACAAGACTTGAGCACAGTGGGAGCAATGGACATGGGTGATCTGTGTGGCAGGAAAAAACTGAACAAGGCCCTGTGACTCAAGAAGGAAAGAGAACAGATCAGTTGCTGAACTTGGTAGAACCTCTAGCTCTCATTATTTAGCTGCTTTCTGTGCTGCTGAAGTGACAGCCTTGACTGGTGTGACTTGCTGTGGGTAATGGTGTAGAAACATAGTCTAATTGCCACCAGGGATTTTTAGAGATTTTCTTCATTTTAGGCTGTGTTGCAGGGTGAGCATTGAGGTTCATTCACTTGGTGGAAGTGGTGGGGCATCCTCTAATCTAAACTACACATTCAGGAACGAGACAACAAGTGTTTTGTGATCCTGGAGGAGACAGAGAAATTGCCAAAGGAGGAGTGTGGTGTGCAGCACAGATGGCTACTATAGGGCCATGCCTGGTGAGGAACAGGTGTGGGAACAAGGCCTTGGGGAGAACTAGGGCAGCCAGCACAGAGCTAGGCTTGTGCCTGACAGTCTGGCTTGGGATGAAAAAGGTAATGGGAGTAACACACTCAACTGTGGATGTCAGAAGAGAGACTGAGGATTTGAATTTCCTTCTTAAATTTGTCCTGCTGTCTGCAGTGTCTAGTTACCTTGTGCTCTGTGTGTTACTCTGTGTGTGTCTGGGGCCTTTTTTTTAAAGGCTCCTAATATGGAAATTGCTAAAATTACTTGAAATTAGGATGGCAGTGTGCATATTTAACACTGTTTGAAGGAATCCTTTTCCTTATGCAATAAGTTCCTACGCATTTTTGCTAAAGGAAAGGTTTCCTGGTGCAAGCTTGGTGCAAGAAAACTCTTCTCGTTTGTTCCTCAACAGCTTGCCTTGCCCTGGCTCTTTCCCCAATGGGAGTTGTCTCTGCGCTTTGGGCATCTGGACTTTGAGTTGCCATCACTGAACAAAGGAAACACTAGATTTGGTTGAAGTGGATCTTTTTGGTTTCGTTAGTGAAGTAAAGTGGAGTTCTTGGCCTTTAATGCATTACTTTATTGTTTGCTTATTTGTGGTTATTTTTACAATCACTGAATTTTGTCTTTGCAGGAAATGACCTGTAAAAGAGATGCTCAGTACCAAATGATTCTTTGTTTCATTGCATGAGAACTCTTTAAAGCTGCTGACCAGAGGGTGAGATAAAATGTTAATAAAGGTTTTCCCCTCTCCAGGGTCAACTGATTACATGAGAACTGATTTGTGCTTCATTTCAGCACTTTCTGGACCCAGATGTCATTAAGTGAGCTTTGCTCCCAGTGTGTGCATGCACTTCTGGTAGTGTGGTGCCTCTTTCTAAAAACACTGAAATAGGAAAAGTTTTCCCATTTAAGACTGGTGGAGATGCACAGTGTGCATGATCCGTGTGCAGACAGAATGTAAGGTTCTACTCCTTTTGTATTTCAGGAAATGATGGTGGGAAATTACCCACAGCACAGAATTTTTGTTGCCTTTTGATGATGTTTTGAATGTGTTAGCTGACATGGGGATAGAACTCTATAAAAACAAGCATCACTTTAAAAGCAAACTGAGTGCATCTGGTAGGGAATTCTGTATGCTGTGGCATCTTGTTGCATTTGCAGTGTTAAGTAGGTAACTGTGGTAGCCTAGTATGCTCTTCGATTAGTGGTTTGCTAATAATAGTACAAAATACTTGTTTGGTTATTGAAAACAATTTGCCAGGGGAAAAGGGAGAAAATGTATTCAATAAGTTCTTAGTCTGGTTTGAATTCTTTGAAGTCATCAGAGTACATGAGTTTTTTAATTTTATTTTTTCTTCTGTCTTGAGTAAAGGACTCCTGAGAATGCATGTGAAACTGGCTTTAAGACCTACAGACTTCACAAGGTTGTGTTAGTTTTGAATTGACAGTCAGCATGGCAAGCTCTGCATGAACTAGGTGACAGCTTTGAGGTGAGCTAGGTGCTTTGGTGGAAAGTCCATTAGGCTTAGGACTTTGTGCAGGTCAGGCTAAACTGGACTGTGGAGGTAAGTGAACTGCACAGAGAAACAAAGTTGCATCTCAAATCCTGTTCAGACCTGCCCAGTTTTGCCACAAGCTGACTTTCAGGTGATGCTCAAATAGTCCAGGAAGGAGCTGTGTTGGTTTTGAGCTAGGTTATACTGAATTGTGCTGATTGAGATGATGGGAAATGTATGCTGGGCTTTTATTAGTGGGATTTCACAAGCTTGTCTGAGTGTATCTCAAGAAGACCCTTCATGAAAGTGATACTAGGTTATCTTCACCTTCATCTGGTTTTAGGGAGGTGCTTGCCAAATCCAAGGCATTTTTATTTGTGTTACATAAGAGAGAACCCAGACTTCCCAGACCGTTCTGGGAAGGGTCCCTCCTCCTTTGCCTGGTGCCCATCACTTTCTGTGCAGTTTTCAGGCTCTCCCTGATACAGCCTAACAGGAAGGAAGGAAACAAAGGGACAACAATGGTGGGAGAGGGATTTGTGCACCTCATGCTGTGATTGATGTTAATATTAATGTAGGGGTTTTGTTCTAGCAGCATGCAAGATCTTGGCACACTTTGTTCAAAACTGGTCTCTGGAATGATCTGTACATCTTTACAGTTTCTGTGTGATTAATTTCTTTTGGAGTATGTTCTTTGCATTTTTAGCAGTTATTTTCCTCTCCAGCAATACAAACTGTGCAGTGGCATGTGATAAGGGACAGATCCTGCCCTCTAGCAAGGTAGAGTAGTTGATAGGCTTCCTAAAAAATGAATTTGCCGTGGTTTCCACAGCACCAAAATCTGCAGGGTTTAGCTTGAGATGGAGGTACTTGACTTAATTTGCTTTCTGTGCGTCTAGCTGCTGCATGAAGCAATACAGTGGAAAAATACTGAAGGTGAAAACAGTGGTTGGGTCTGGCTTGACTTTCAGAGACATATGCAATTCATTTGGTACCTTTGCATCAAGCTGATTTGGCCCAAAACTTATCCCAAAACAAGTATACTCATACCTAGCATGGCTGTTTGCTGCATAGTTCACAAGTGGAGGGTGAACTTCCTGCAGCAGAAAAAACATGTATATCTGTTGTGTGGCCCCTGGACCACTATGGTGCACGCAGCAGCCCTGCAAAATTGGGCTGCAGCACAGACTGTGAGTGCTGCATGGTGCGACAGCACTCAGCTGCATCTCTAGCAGTT
This sequence comes from Coccyzus lansbergi, assembly GCA_033558105.1. NCBI lineage: Eukaryota > Metazoa > Chordata > Aves > Cuculiformes > Coccyzidae > Coccyzus > Coccyzus lansbergi. The sequence goes on along the minus strand of JAUMJK010001477.1, from coordinate 25,196 downwards.
GTGGAGCTCTGTTGCTGACTCCTTAATACCTTTCTTCACTTTCTTCTGATTTCTGCAGGTGTGGTCAGCAAGCAGTTTTTCTCCAAACAGATAATGTTAGAAAGCAAGGACTTAGCAATGCACTGAGCTGAAATGTTTGAGTATGGAATGTATGATGTGGAGGATGGAAAGCCATGGACCTCCTTCTATATCTGCCTAACATTAGTCTTTTATTCTAAGTGTTTCCATTGCCTGTGTCTGAACAGTTGCATTTTCTCTGCTATCATTAAAATTCTAAGATAAACTGAGGTCAATCAAGAATGAAGGATCCCAAAATGGAGTAGTGGCTGGGTATCAAAAGAAGCATAGTTAGCAGGTCAAAGGAGGTGATTCTCCCTTTCTTCTCTGCTCTCATGAGACCTCACATGGAGGATTGTATTTGGTTCTGGAATTCCAAACATAAGAATGATATGGAACTGTTGGAATGGGTCCAGAGGAGGGCCACAGGGATGATCTGAGGGCTGTCTGGGAGAGTTGGGCTTGTTCAACCTGGAGAAGAGAAGGCTCCAGGGAGACCTTATAGTGACCTTCCAGTACCTGAAGGGGCTACAAGAAAGCCGGGGAGGGCCTTTTTACAGGGGCATGGAGCGGTAGGACAAGGGAGAATGGCTTTAAATTGGAAGGGGAATGATTTAGATTAGACATTAGGAAGAAATTCTTCACTGTGAGTGGTGAGTCGCTGGCACAGGTTGCCCAGGGAAATTGTAGATGTTCCCACTCTGGAGGTGTTCAAGGCCAGGTTGGATGGGACCTTGGGTGGCCTGATCTAGCAGGAAGTGTCCCTGCCCATGGCAGGGGGACTGGAACTGGATGATCTTTAGGGTCCCTTCCAACTCAAACCATTTTGTGATTCTATAATAGTAATCCATTCTGAAAAGCAGTCATCTCATATTGACCATCCTGATATTTGCATTTGTATTTTTCTGCCCTCCCCCTCTATTTATATTGTATAACTTGCTAGTTCTGAACACATGTTCTCCTTTACTATGTTATGGGGGAAAATAGCATAGCTGTCTGTCAAATTGGTAAGCATTACGCCCTACAGGATTACATCCTCAACAGATAGTGAGATCCAGCTGTATTTTTTGCAGTGTGTGATAGAGAATGTTTCAAGGTATTTATGCCCATTTTTTTTTTTAAATTAAAAAGGGCTGAGCAGCAGACCTTGTCTATATGGGAGCAAAGGGGACTTGAGCCAGCTGCAAATATTAGATATCCCCTTTCTTTTGTAATGTGAAGTGGGGAGTGGCTCACAGGAGAGATGACTTTCCATAGCACAGGGATTTAGTCATGTTGGGACCTATGGGAGCTAGAGCAGAAGAGATGGTAAAAAGAGGCTGTTGAGCTGCTCAGACCACACTGGAGATTGGACTGGGAGCGTGGAAGGTGTTCTGCAAATTGCAGACTTACCCAGGAGTTACCCAAGGGCACAAGGAATTGGAAATCCAGATAAACTGGTGTCAGACTTAGCAACAACTGTGTGGTGCCAAACATTCACTCAATGGGGAGCTGTTCCTGGGCCCAAGCTGGTTTTAAAGAGTGTTGTGGATGATCTCCAGTGCCTTAATGTGGGCTCGGAGCCAGCCAGCCTCTTGTCCCACCAATACCCCATTGGAGTGATTCCATTTTGCCCCACCGCATGACTGGGCAGCCTGAGCAGGAGCAAGCAGTGAGAGCTGAAATGATCAGTGCTTACTCAAAGTAATCCCCAAGGGGCCCATTGGATGGGTCAGCTTTCCTGGGGAAGCCTCATCTGGCCTGTATTTTCAGACAAACAGCATGCTGTATCCAGAGAGAAGCAAGTAGAGCAACCTCTCTCCGCATTGCTAGGACATCCCAGGCAGAGACAGAGGCACAGACTTATATCCTGTTGATAAGCCTGTTCTGCTGTGAGGATAGGAGAAGATGGAGGGGTTTGTGTCTGTTTTCTTCTTTTGGTCTGCATGGTGCTTCTTACAGCTTTGCTGTGCGTGGCTGCTTTACAGGCAGCACTGCTGGATGGCGTTGAATGTGCTGAAGCAAAGGGTGTTTGGTGGCAGGTTTCCAAATCAGGGAGTCGGCAGCAAGCACCAGGCCTACTTACATGTGTTGCATAAGCAGATGAGTTTTCAGCTCCCTGTGCATTTCTCTAAATCTTCCTTTGGAACAGGCTCTTTCTTTGTCTGAGTGAGATTTTGATGCTTTTATGTCAGATGACGATGCATGCACTGGAAATAGAAAATTCTCATGTCCATTTGACTGTGGCTTATCAAAATAACTAATGTATGAAATCCATCAAAAAAAACCCTTCCTCTTCTTGTGATCTGAAATGGCATTTCTTGGTTGCTGTTATTTTTACTATGGAACAGCTTATATCTGTTTTGTTTGGGCACTAAGTGATATCTACAGTGTGAAAGAAGACATTTATTTCTGTGAAGTAGAGCAACCGTGCTGTGGCTTTAGGGCTCTGAAGGTAGTCTGCTTATATTGTGCTTGTGCCAGTGCTGCTTTGGGACCCTGTGGCAGCCCTGCTTAACTCTCTCCAGCCCTGTCTGATCAGCAGAGGGCCACTGGGCCTCCCTGTCTTGTTCTGGGACTCAGTATCCTTTTAGAAAGGTAGCAATAAGCCCTTCTCTCTGGTAGCAGTTAACTACTTCAGCATCTCAGATACCTAGTGAGTGGCAGCAGTGATGGATTTCTAACACCCGCATATGCTTACTCTCCATCATCTGTATTCTAGGAGGACAGAACAAGGAAGATAGTGTTTCACTCTTCTCACACTTGATCTTGGTGTCAAGAACATAAAATTAAAGCTTTCATTTTACTGTTTTTTGGGGGGGAGTTGGTTCGTTTGTTGTTTTTTAAGCCAGCTCCTTTGTTAAAACTGCTTTTGTGGAGCTTTGAACTCATATTTTAATATAGCTGATTGCTCTGCTTCAGCTGCCTTCTGATTTGTTTCCAAACTACTCATGCCTGCTTTGACAATGAGAGTGAAGGCAGACAACTGGAATATTGCGAAGAGATGCCATTGCTTGCTGGCTGCAGTGTTGCAGGGATCTGCTGAGCAAGAACTTATTTCTTACTTTTTTTCTTTCTGGGGGACAGTTCTGTGGAAATTCAGTGGATGAAAGTGGAGGTGTTGTGAGCCTTGTTCTGGAACTTCAGTTTTCTCCAGGTACCTAAACCCAGCTGTGTGACAGTGCTGGAGGGCTCTGTGGGGAATGAAGCTCCCATCCACTTTGTCCTTGCTGATAGGTCTGGTTAAATCTGTACCTGAAGCTGTAATACCAGGGGGTTTGGGTAGGGAATCTCACTGATGCTTGTGAAGGAGAAGCCTGTGATCTAGGATCGCTGTCATTTTCACATGAGCTTTAATAAATGAGAAGTTTGTAATTTCATTCATGTACCCAGAGGGAGCCCCTACAGACTTGGAGGTGATGATTACTGGATTTTGGCAAGACCTTGACCGATGCTTGCATGGTCAAATAATTCAGCTCAACAAGTGGCTGCTATAGTCAGCTTGAAGCCTTCCTAGGATATGACGCTGAAATAAATGATTAAGAGTTGAGGCTTGCATGTGTCTTCTATGAAGCAGTGTATTTGTGCCTCAAAGGGTGGGCTAAAGTAGAGACTTCTTTGAATGAAGGACAAGTTTAGGATCCTTCCTTTGGGATCAGAAAGATAGCATCTTCTGTGTCGTCTTTTCTAATGGAAAGTTACCATGAAGCTTTCAGTGCTGCCTTTTATTTTTTTAACTTGTTCCTTGTCCTTCATTGAAATAAATCATATCTGTCTTCTATGCTGAAAGAAAGCTTAGCGTGTTATGTACATACACACACACACCCCTTTTTGAGTGCCTGCGGTGAAGCCAAAGACAATGTTAAGAAAATGTTGCCAAACAAGACAACACCATGCTCAGGTTACTGATTCACAGAGGGATCTGATTTTATTTTTTGTTTGTTTTAATTTTTTTAAGTAAACAATAAAACTACCAAACTGTTGTGTTGAGGAAGGGGTAATGAGTGGAGGTGCTTGATGGGTTGGTTTGGGGAGTGCAGCAGGCTGGCTCTGAATCTATGACTTGGATTTCTGGCACAGCATTGTGTAGGTGCTAAAAATGTGCTTTTTATTAAAAGCTGGCAACTACAAGTATGTCTGGGTGTCTTCAAGCAGGGGAAGCTGAGCAGTATAGCTGTTCACTTACTGCATGGCTGCTCTGGGCCCTGGGTAGCTTTGTCAGAAGGCTGGGGAGCTTGAATGCAGTTCTTGCCTGACCTCTAGTTCACTGCCCTTATGTTTTATGACAGACTCATGGCTAGGCTCCACATCTGAGGTTTGTTACTCTTCCATGCTGTCTTCTGCTGAAACAGCACCTCTGGTTGAAAGCCATGTCTCAAACCAACCTCTGTTCTACGTCTGCAGTGTCATACGTCTTGTGCATGATTCTGCTTTTCTGGAATATACCAAGTGTGCCTATCCTCATCTGAGCCTTGCAGGTGAAGTGTTGGGACTGGGAACTGCTCACAAAGTTGTGGGTCTGCTTGGAGACAGCATTTTCGCCACTTGCTCTATGCTGCTTTATCCCTTTTGCATAATGCAGCATGATGCGGATAATCCGCTCATCATTACAAAAGGATTTAAAACTCCTTTTTAATCAGAAGTCATTTTTAATAAAGCTTTGCCTTGCTTGGAGAACTGCTCTCTCTTGGAGAACTGTGTCCCCCTTTAAAGTATCTATGCCCAAAATACTGATGGTCCTCTGGGGTCTCCTGCATCTCTGAACAAATTGTGATCCTGGGTGAAGTTCAGCAGAGATGAGGATGATCTTTGCTTGTCTTGTAATGGCCTTTTGTGCGAGTTTGTGTGTGATTTGCCTTCTTTTTTGGTTGTTGCTTTGCCATTGTATTATGGAAAGCACACTGTCCAAAATAACAGTGAGTAGCTCTGAAACGTGCTGTCTTCTCTTCCTGTATGCCAGTGTTTTGGCCACATTTCTGGCAGAAGCTATCTCCTGAGCTGCCATATCCACTTCAACTCCCCTCAGAATGAGCCGAGTTGCAGTGAGCATCTTGCTTGTTCCTGCTTTTCCAGATTCAGTAGTCCTCATTCTTTGGGTGCTCTTGACCATGTGGTTAAGAACTCCTTGAGTCTCTTCTCTTTGAGTACAAGTAAATGACTGGGAAGTTTTAAAGCTGTTTCTTCTCAAGGCAGGTTCCTTTGAGAGGATCAATCCTGGGCATGTCAGAGGAGAGCCAGCCGTGTTGCAGTTCAGATGGGGTGGTGAAACATCTGAAGAGAGGAGGTCAGGGCTGTGTTGCAGTGATGCTGGGCAGAAGTACCTCGTAATCATCCACCTGGTGGAAAGCTGCCTGGAGAAAACCTGGAAGTAATCATAGAATCATAGACCTACCAGGTTGGAAGGGACCCATCGGATCATCTAGTCCAACCACTCCTATCAAATACTAAACCAAGTCCCTCAAGACCTCATCCACCCGTGTGCCAAAATGCCAAATGGATGGCTGACTCGCTGGCCAGAGAGCCAGATTAATCAGCCTGAAGCAAAGAAGCTTCAGTAGGGCCTCAGAATTCAAGTGGTATCTCCGCAATGTGTGGTTGGTAGCAGGAATTGCTCACCAGTGTCCTTGGGGGCCTTGGGTCAAAGCAAGGAAGCAGGGAATTATGACTAGAGAAAAATAAGAGAACTCCTACGTGGTCAGGAATGGTCAGTGCTAAGGTGTGTCTTTTCCACCTTGAAAACATTTATCATCTTAGTATAAATAATAATGGATTAAAGAAAAGATCTGATACTACTAATATTGATAATCGCAGTGCATACTACTTCCCACCCTGTTATCAGCTATTTTGTCACCCTGATGTCATCTCTCTTCTCAAAGCATTTCAGCTTTAGACAAAGGAGGTTGTAGAGGAATGATTGTCCATCTAACCCTCACGATCACGGTGCTGTTGTCTTTCCAATTAAAGCACGTACATAATACATCAAGACTAAATAACCCTCAACACGCAACGTAGGGGAAAAGCTTTTAACTGGAAACAAGACAGAAGTTGTTCTTTTCCTAAACCAATGTAAGAACTCACTACATTTAAACCCAGCTCTTATTAGAGATGCTCTCTAAGCTGACTAGATGTTTGTTTGATTTGTATCTTTGCTGAAGGAGACTTTTGGAACTGAGAACCTCTCGCCCTCAGTTTCTGGCACCAAGCCCAACAGCTGTATTTCACCACAGTAAGGGATGGGGTGGGGAGGGAAGGGTTAAACAATTACTTTGGACAGTATCACTTTTTTTTGCATGGTTGTATTACATGAGTTTAATCAAATACAGGTTTGCAGCACAAATAGGGGGCCAGGAAGGAGCTCAGCTCTGTCCCAGGGTCACATGGTGGAGCAGGCAGCTCCTAGGATGGTGTAGGATATTAGATGAGATAGCGTTCTAGCAATGCTGCTGCCTCCCTGGAAGGCTGATGAGTTCTTTACAGCCTCCAGGGCTCCCTTCTGTTTCAGTAGCAAGCATGACTGCTGGAAAAGCAATTTTTAAACAGCAAAGGCAGATGCTGCAGTTTATTTTTGAGCACTGGGAACCCCAGACCAGATGGCATTTAGCAGGCAGTGAACTCTGCAGGAGTTAAGTAGCAAAGCTATTGTTTCAGAACTCACATGACTTATCATTTTAGAAGGCACTGCAGTGGCAGAATATAAAGTAATAATTTATTTCAGCAGAGACAGTAAAACACTCTATAATGTGTTTATTTATCCATAAATAAGTATTTTCTCATTATGAAGAAGTGTTTGTACACAAAAGCTAGTTATTACCTTGATTTACAGCTGGTGTCACCTGTTTGAATATCTGGGAATGAGAGGGTTCAGATAAGAATGGTTAAATGATTCAAAATGCTGAGGAATCACTGCAAAAAAAAAATCTTAAAGATACTTATCATCCCTCTGGGAAAGGGGAGAAGTAGAAGAAGACTTTTTTTTTAAAGAACTCAATAGTAAAAGGACAGACAGAGCTTTGTTCTTGACCATTCAGGACTGCAAAGCGAGCAGCTCACTCAGGCTTCAGACAGCAATTTTTGTAACAACAAACATACTTTAAGCCAAATGAATGGAGAAGATGTGAAACAAAAATCAGTTCTTCACCTCTGTTGGCTTAGGGAAACTCAGGCTCTAAGCTCTGTGGAGTGCTACCTGGGCACTGCCATGGGACCAGCAATGCTTTCATAGATGACACCAGCCTTACCTCTGAGACCAAGAAGGAGAATGGGCCACTGACTTCAGCATTCTACTCCTCTGGTTTCAACCATATAGTTTCACCCAAATCTCCACCACGCTCTGTCTCACAAGAAAGAAATGCTTGACTTAAGGATGTACTCAGGAAACCTGAGTGTAAAGGGAAAAAATATATGCAGAGAAGCAAATTATATCTGATGACCCTGTAACTGAGGAAACTTCTGTGATCTTGGAGGTTCCTACTCAGCTGAAACAATACCTGTGGTCAACAGGTAGCGAGATGTTAGTTAGGAGGAAGTGGGTAACTTTGTAGGAGCACCACCAAGGAAGCATTTTACTCCAATTAAGTGCAAGCCTAGAATAAGTTCTGTGATGTGTAACAACAGGCGTAGATCTAATTCCATAGAAAAGTGCCTTCAATAGATAGTTGTGTTAATAGATTAAAACAGAGGTGAGTTCAAGTTGGTTCAATTAACAGGTGAAACATTTGATTTGGCCTTTGAGCCTGAGTGAGAACTAACAGTGTATAGCTCCTTTAGGCATTCAGTACAGGAAGTAGTTACATTTTCAGTATCACCAAAATGACAGGGGAATAAAAAAATGTTCCTTTGCCTAAGTCGCCTCTATGGTTGTCCTGTTGAATAGGGAGGGTTTTAGTGATCAAAATAGAGGAGTACTGTGCATGCATCTCACCTTAAGTGATCTGAAAGAGAATACCCACCATGCAGGTTTGAAAATACAGCTCCCTCCAATTTAGTTTGAACAAACTGAAACCTTGGAATGGCCCTAAGGCAACAGCAGTTTATAGAACCAAATTACTTTTACCCAGGAAGGAATTTATTTAATCTCATGGAGAGCTGTTGTGGCATCACATGTGCACGCACGCCTTGCATGTGTATTTTGGCTTGTTTTCTTTCTTGGCTTGCGAGAGGCAGGTCAGTTAAAAAAAAAAGAAGAAAAGGGCAATTGTGGCAGAATGGAAAAGGCTGCTGTGAGGGAAACTGCAGGTCTTTTGTTCCTCAGCTTGACTTTGCTTGATGCTTGTTCCAGAAGAGGGTCTGCGTAGCCAGAATCCTACCTTCAGCTGTGGCATGCATGGACATCTTGTGGGAAAGGAATAAGCTAACTGAGGAATAAAGTACTTGTCCCAGGCATTGTCCCAGCCTGTGTCTATCTTTAGCACAGGGATCTGTCTCTTTAGTGATGCTTAAAGACACTTGTGAAAGTTACTGGTCCAATCACTTCTTGAACTTTTGTGAGCTTCTGGTATTTACAACATGTTGCAGCAGGGAGTTCTGCAGCCTGGGTCAGGTGCTGGAGTACTTCCTTTGGTTTTCTTCTTAATCGTTGTGTTAGAGCAGGCAAAAAATTAATCAGCTAGTTCTGGGTACATCATCATAGCCAACTATTGTTAGGAAAAATGTCTTGCTAAGTTTGGCAGAAGGGCAGGCTGAGACTTGGTCGTGCCTAATCAGTTACATGTGTCTGGAAGTCCACAAGATTGAGCGTGGTAAGCCCCTCACCAGGAGCTGGCTTTTAGAGTGGCCAGCTGTTAATCTGTTGTGACCCAAACACAGAGAGCCAGAGCTAGCAGGGTGCTGACCAGATCTTGTCAGCTCCCTGCAGACCTCAGTGAACCCTGCCTGACAACTTAATCGTAGGCTTAATTTACAGGCTTCCAGAGCTCTTTTAACTCTTTTTTTTTTCCTTTAGTGGGACCTGCAGCATCCAAGTGGTCTGGATGAGAAAAAGCACAGCATCTCCTCTGTGATGGGTGTGTAATAGCTTTGGAATTACTATTTGGAAAGGTGGGCTCAGGGCTGTTGGTGATTGTTGCTGTTTGGACTGGCTGCAGCTGGTGGTGGCTAGCGTTCAAGTGGATGCTCTGTGTGCAGTCATGCCTTGCTGTTGTTACTGGGTAAGAGCAGACAGGTTGAGGCTGGCTGCAGATTTCTCTCCAGCTGGTGCCTTGCCTTGGCAAAATGAGAAAATGCTGGCAGATACAGCTGAAGAGGTGTCATTAAAAATAACCAAAAGGTAGACTCTGGACTTGGTTACTCAGTGGCAGGCCTGTTTCTATTCTGGGATGAGGATCATTTGCACTGAGCTCATTACACCATGACTCTCCCTTAAAATGCCTTGAAAATCAATTTCGTTCGAGCTAATAACATCCTTAAAATGTTAATGAAGCAAATCAATTTTTCATGGCTTTGTATTGCAGTCATCTGAAAATGCTGTGTTGCAACCTGCCAATTTTAAGGGGCTTTTTAGATATTAGAAAGGCAGCAAAATATTCAGAAATTTGGAAGATATTTTGTTTTCTACTTTAGCTTTTCCCCAGTGCCTCCTCTCATTTTTTCTGAGCCTTGATGCTGTGTTGTTTACTTGTGCCTTGTGGTCTCTTCTGTTCTCCAGGGTCTGCTGTGGTCATTCATGAGTAGAAGTAGCTTATTCCCACCTTCCCCATCAAATAGGGAGAAGGATGGTGTGCCCAACAGAACAGGTAGAGATGAAGCTGGACAAGGACGGCTTCTTGTGCTGAAATACTATTTGAAAAAAACTGAGTTTGATAGGACAGAGTGGAGAAATGTCACCACCATGTTTACCGTCCTACCTCCCCTGTGTTTTTTAGGGGGTTGTGGTGTCAGAACTCACAGCCTTCTTTCCTCATGGACTGAGGACTTTTTTGACTGAGCTGCCAGCATTACCTGGCATAAATGCTCTCTATGATCAGTATTTCATGAGCTGCAGGAAGAGGAGAGAGGTGTTGCGTGTGTTGTGTGGCCATGCTGATGGTAGATCAGCTACCTACGGTGGCTTAGAAATTAGGTAGATGTCAACCACCTTTATTTCTCCATGCTGCTTGTTTCATAATCAGAAGGAGACAGAAGGGCTCAAACTGTCATGACTGCTCCTAGAGTTATTTTGATGGAGTTACTTTGGTGATTTGCTACTGCGCTCTCTATTCTGGTTTGTGAGGATGGGAGTAGGAAGTACTGAATTGTGTGGTTTGGGGAATGTCTGAGGCTTTATATTTTGCTTTTAATTGATTTACATTTCTAACTATATTGACTTGAATGTGCCTGAGAAAAAGGTAATTGGCTAATGTTTTGGGACGAACATAGAGTTTTCCAAGTTTTATACTTGGAAAGCTTATACTGCCACACTGATAAGGGATGATCACAAATAACTAGTGTTGGGGAAATTAGTGGATGAGATGTAAACTGGCATTTTGAATAATTACCCTCCTTTAGCTTCTGAGTCAAGCATCCAAAATGCTTTCTGCTCAAGTTCTCCACCCAAAAGCACTCTTGGTTCAGTGCCAAAGGCTTTTACCATTTCTGAGGCGTGTCAGTGTCCTCTCCTGCTGTTATAGGGAGGAGTTAAGAGCTGGAACCTTTGGAACCGTCCCTGGTGTTCTGCCACCATGATTCATCTAGCTCTTTGGGTAAGAGGTTAAGGGCAGGGTGATCTCAGCCTCAGTGCGGAAAACTGCGTGGGCTTGAGCTGAGCAGAGTGCATCTTCTGCAGCAGGTCTGAGGATCCTGGCTGGGAGTATTGTGGCTCTGGGTCCTCAAGCTTGCCCTAGACCCATCAGCTCCAAGTTGAAAAGCACTCCTGCCTGTTTCCAAAGGTGGGTTTGGCTTTTTTTTTTTTTTTTTCACATTTCTGTCATCTGGCATAAATTAAGTGCTTTGGGAAAACATTTCCTATGCAGCTAGCTGAGGGAAGAATTCAAGGTGAGCCATGTACATGTCTGTGTCCAGAGTTCTGAGGCCTTCAGATGAGATGCTGGCCTTAGAGGCAGCTGGTGCTGTGAGCGCAAGAGCTGGAAAGCTGTCTGGTGCTTGGGTCAGCCAGTAGCCTTGAGGCTGAAACCTGCCTCTCTGGCAGTTGTGATGCTCTGGAGAGGAGCTGAGCACCGACAGCAAACTGCTCTTGGGTTTGAGCAAGGTGTCACTGCTGACATTTGGTCTTGAATCCTTCAAAGAAGAACTGGCAAGTTGCCATCAGTTTCTTCTGCATGTTTTGGAAGGTTCTAACCCTGCTCCTTGCTCTCCAAATCCTTTTCTCAGCTTCTGGTCTTAGGGACTCATCTCTGCAGACTGGTCCTTTGCCTTGTGACTAGCCTCCTTTCCCACTCTGCATTTGCAGAGAAAGTTTTACTTATTATTTTCAAGCCTTCCCTTTCTTTTTTAACTTTATTTTTTACACTTAATTTCAGACCTATGTGCTTTACCTGATGGGTGGCTCTGCTCACATACCTACTGTTGTTATCAGTGCCTATTAGTGTTTTCTTCTCTGTTGTTTTTTTTCTGCAGTGGTTTCTCCCCATGGGGCACTTTCATAGACTGGGACTTTTTTTCTTTTGTTGTTTTTGTTTGCTAGCTTTAAGTTCCTTTAACTGGAACTGTAATATAAGTCTCATGTAGCTTTCTGTTCATAATGTGGATTTCACCCTGCTCTGCTCCATTTTTTTGGTGTCTCTGCTTTCAGCTTCTTTATTTTTATTGTGTTTGCAGCCAGGAGAATAATCTCCAGTGAGAAGAAAACGAAGTCCTAATCTGAAGGTCTCTATCCAGTCCCCTGCTTCAAGCAGGCCAGCTAGATAAGGTCACTCAGGACTCCAGAAATAAATCCAGGACAGTGCACAGTTCTGACTCTCTGGGGAATATTTGTGTGTGATATGCAGGCAGTGCAGTGAGGAGTGTATTAAAAATTCATGCCGATACAGAGCAGTATTTTCTGTGCTCAGTGCTAGAGAATAAGCTTGTGTGTCATGCACAGCAACGTTTGCACGAATCAACTTGTTCATTTCATCCAAGCAGAGAGTGATGAAGATGAGATTTAAATAGCATGGAGCAGAAGCAAGCTTGGTGTGACACACCATCTCCTTTCCCTTTCATCTACTGAGGTTCCTGGCAGATTTCTCACCTGCTGTAGAGCTAGCTGCAATGTCCAAGTGTGTGAGGGTGTTACCTGTGCTTAGAGTGGAGGGGGGACATCTACACATGTTGCTGTTCAAATTATCCCGGCCCTGTGACAGGTTTGATCTAATTGGCTAAGTGCTCTTGCTAGTGAACCTCAAAACAACTAACAGCCACATAGGGAAGCTGTGGGTTCTCCAACCTCACTCTCTTTGCAGTTGTATGGATAAAAGGGGGAAGGACTCTATATGAAACAGAAGGGTGTCCTGGAATCTGGGGCTCTCGTGAGCCCTGCTTTCTGACTACTGCTGGAAATTGAGCCTGGGACGTGTGCTTTTCTTACGCAGGAAGTGTTGAATTGTTTCTACTTTTCTGAAGGCATGACTGGTGAGTGCTGTGCATAGCCATGTCACAAGCACAGATTAGTCAGAGGAGACTTGACAGAAAAGCAATTAAGGCTGAAATGTGTGTGTGTCTCCTGCCAACCTTTCTTGCTGTAGTTGGTGTCTGAAGGCCTTCAGCAAGGAGGAAGAGTGAGAAGGGATTTGGGGCAAGTGAGCAGTGGGTCTGCAAAAAACAGGCATGGAGTGGGACAGTGTTGAGGCAGGGCAGGATGTAGGAACAGCTTGGGTTCGGCTGTCTCATGTCCCTGTTATGAAGCATGGGCAATGTATCTACATTTAAACTTGACAGTTAGATCAAGCAAATGCCACCACATGCCAGGCACTTAGCGTTTGTTTTTTTAATCAGTGTAATACTTTGTTTAATCTTCTTTTTCCCACCCTGCTGCAGCCATAGAGAATTTCATTTCTCATCTCCTGCAGTTTGAGTAATTTCTAAATAGAAATGTAAGGTTTCTGAAACCTCCAAGAGATCCTGGGCCTGGAGAATTGCATCCAGGCAGCGTCTCAATGCTAGTTTGTTCCAGCTCTGAAGATCACATATTGGCAAGAGATTTTATTTAACTTCTGTTTAGCAGGGTTGTGAAGTGTAATTTAGACAGTTATGCCTGGTTTAGTATTGTGATGAGTTTGTTCAGCAAAGAGGAGCAGTTTGCAAAGGCAAGGGGACGAAAGCACTGTGGTAGGAAGGCAGTGGGACAGAATCACAGAATCACAGAACAACCAGGTTGGAAGGGACCCATCGGATCTTCTAGTCCAACCATTCCTATCTAACACTAAACCAAGTCCCTCAAGACCTCATCCACCCATGTCTTAAACACCTCCAGGGAAGGTGACTCAACCACCTCCCTGGGCAGCCTATTCCAATGCCCAATGACCCTCTGCGTGAAAAACCTCCTCCTAATCTCCAGCCTAAATCTCCCCTGGCGGAGCTTGAGGCCATTCCCTCTCGTCCTGTCCCCTGGCACTTGGGAGAAGAGGCCAGCTCCCTCCTCTCCACAACCACCTTTCAGGTACTTGTAGAGAGTAATGAGGTCTCCTCTCAGCCTCCTCTTCTCCAGGCTAAACAACCCCAGATCTCTCAGCCGCTCCTCATAGGGTCTGTTCTCCAGCCCCTTCACCAGCCTCGTTGCTCTTCTCTGGACTTGCTCCAGAGCCTCAACATCCTTCTTGTGCAGAGGGGTCCAGAACTGGACACAACATTCAAGGAGCGGCCTCACCAGTGCTGAATACAGAGGGAGAATCACCTCCCTGGACCTGCTGGTCACACCATTTCTGATACAAGCCAGGATGCCATTGGCCTTCTTGGCCACCTGGGCACACTGCTGGCTCATGTTAAGTCGGCTGTTGACCAACACCCCCAGGTCCCTCTCCTCCTGGCAGTTTTCCAGCCAGGCTTCTCCCAGTCTGTAGCTCTGCATAGGGTTGTTGTGCCCCAAGTGCAGGACCCGGCATTTGGCTGTGTTAAACCTCATGCCGTTGGGCATTGCCCAGCGGTCCAGCCTGTCCAGGTCCCCCTGCAAAGTCTCCCTACCCTCCAGCAGATTCACACTTCCACCCAGCTTAGTGTCATCTGCAAACTTGCTAAGGGTACCCTCAATGCCCTCATCCAAGTCATTGATGAAGACATTGAACAGGACTGGACTGAGCCCTGGGGAACACCACTTGTCACTGGCCTCCAGCTGGACTTAACACCATTTACCACCACTCTCTGGGCCCGGCCATCCAGCCAGTTTCCTACCCAGGAGAGTGTGCGTCTGTCCAGGCCAGAGGCTGACAGTTTCCGTAGCAGAATGCTGTGAGAAACTGTGTCAAAGGCTTTAGTGAAGTCCAGAAAGACCACATCCACAGCCTTTCCTTCATCCAGCAGCCGAGTGACTTTGTCATAGAAGGCGATCAGGTTGTTTTTTTCAGGACCTGCCTCTGGTAAACCCATGTTGACAGGGCCTGATCACCCGGTTCTCTTGTAAGTGCTTCATGATAGCACTCAAGATCACCTGTTCCATGACTTTCCCTGGCACTGAGGTCAGACTGACTGGCCTGTAGTTCCCGGGATCCTCCCTGCTACCCTTCTTGTAAATGGGAACTACATCAGCCAGTCTCCAGTCCAGAGGTACCTCCCCAGTCTTCCAGGACTGCTGGAAGATGATGGAAAGGGGTTTGGCCAATACATCCGCCAGCTCCCTCAAAACCCTAGGATGTATCCCATCTGGCCCCATGGACTTGTGGGTGTCCAGTTGGCCAAGCAGGGCTCTGACCTCCTCCTCATGGACTATGGGAGCCTCGTATTGCTCCTCTGTTTCCCGGGTGTCTACACAGAGGGAACAGCTTTCTTTACAATTAAAGACTGAGGCAAAGAAGGCATTAAGTACCTCAGCCTTCTCCTTGTCCCCTGTCACTGCTGTTCCCTCTGAGTGCAAAAGGGACTGTATGGTCTCCCTTGTCTCCTTTTACTGTTAATATACTTATAAAAAGATTTTTTATTGTCTTTTGCAGACTTAGCTAATATGATCTCTAGCTCAGCCTTAGGCTCAGCCTAAGGGACATACCTTACTTGGGGGAGAGGAGGAATAGAAAGGATGGCCAGGTGACTTTCTGCCCACTTGATGCATGATGAATCTCACAGAGTAACTGAGAAAAGTCTTTCTCCCAGGGAGCAGCATGTATGTTGGCAGAAAATGGGAGTGGAGCTGGAGAAGGTGTGGATGGGGATGGTGACAAAGTGAGGTAAGCTTTATCCTAGAGGCAAAGGTAAGGCTATAAAGAAAAGGAGGGTTGACTGAAGAGCTGTGCAAAGGGTTTTGCCTACAAATCAGGCACCTGTTTACCCTGCAGCAATGTCTTCTGCTTGAGAAATCTCCATCTAAGGATTCTTGCAGTGAGGAGATGGAAATAGGAATGAAGGCTCAAGCAGACAGGCCAGCCTTATTGCACTACTCTGGTTTAAGATCTAGTGGATACTAGCCCTGTATTTATTTTTTTCAGTACTGTTAGCAATACTGCAGTTTAGAAGTCAACCTGGGGTTGGAAACCTGGGAATTACTGGAACATAGAGCCCTGTGGTGTACGTGCTTGATGGGATGCAATACTGCTTTCAGTGTGTGACAGCTCATGTAATTGAGGATGCTGCCTTGCAGAGTTAGCTTTGAATTGCAAATACCATCATGATTTTTCTGTTTTGGGAGACGTGTCTGCATGACTTAAAAGCTGCTCTGCCACTTCAGGTTTGAGTGTGGGTGTGAGACGAAAGTAGATATTCAAACCAAATGTGACTTCAGCTTGTGGACCATAGGGGCAAACTGGAATTACTGGCTGTGCAATATTTCTCAAGAACTGTGTTCCTTGCCAAGCCCTCCCCTCTACTTTTGTGATACCAAATGATGTGTTCTTGCTCTGGAAAAAACAAGAGGGTGTAGATCTTTTTCTCTTCTTGCTTCCCTGAAACAGCGTAAGGATGAGAGGAGGGAAGTGGCGTTTGGGGGACTTCAGGAGATGAAGTCAGGGATGGGACTGACTGTTGTGTCACTGCTGCACAGGTTTGACAATACTTCTTCAAAGTGTGATTTCTTTTCTGGTTTTCCTAGAGTGCCTGGTAATTGCAGCTTAACACACAGACATTTTTCTAATGTTTTTGTTTAACAGCAGAGGAGTTTATTGCAAGTACTTTTGAAAATGAGCAAGTACAAGGACCTTGGGGGTTTTAGTGGAAGTGGGGACAACCAACTCTGTTGGTTGCAGAGTTTTGTGTGGACCTGTGACTTCATCCTGCTTAAAGTTGACCTGCCTCTGTGCCAAGGAAGTCACTGATCTAGCTGGCACAAACCATCTGTAGCCTGGTGCCTCTGCGTTTGGTAGGGCTGTGTGGCACAAATACGAGCATGCTCAGCAGAAGAATTGAGCCGTTGCTGGGCATTGATGCTGCCATCCCATACTAGCTAGACCCTACCTGCCAGACTGGTATCAAGAGGTGCTTGTGGTGCTATTGGGTGTCTCAGCTGTGCCTGGACTACGCTGAGGCTATGGAATGTCAGTGGCTGAGGAATCTGCCCTGCTGGGGTCAGACATGCGGAGCGGAGCCAGGAGGAAACTTGAGTTGGTCTGAGCGAGCTGCAGAGTAAGTGTTCCTCAGAGCTGGGCACATCTAAGCACCTGCCTTTTCCCTCTTGCTATGCTCACCTGCATATTGCCCTGGACTATATACTGCAAGGGTGCCAGCGGTTGGGAATTGCCAACTTGGCACTTTAACAGTGGACCTGACACAACTCATTTAGCAGAGGGAAGCCATGTGGTGGAGAGCCCCTTGCTGCCACTCATTTGTGGAGCTGGCTTTACCTCCATTAGGGAAGAGCTGACAGCTGCTAGCTGCATGCTCAGCAGAGTACAGCATGGCACAGGACCCTGACAGGACAGGGCAGCGGGCCTGTGGCAGCTGTGGCAAGCAAATCCAAGGAGAGGGGCATTAGAGAACCCTCTCAAGTATTTTTACCTGCTTCTAAATTTTGTTCTGTCAGCAAAAGTGTCAGAACAGCCATCACAGAACCACAGGTTCGCTCCAGCTCAGAAATCACAGTAATAGAGGATGGTTGGATAGCTGCAACGGGCAGGGTTGCTCAGGGACAGAACGGGAGGTAGTGTACAGATTCAGAAAAGGTCAAGCATGCTTGTCTGGCTGGTTTGAGGTACTCCCTATAATTTCTTAGAGGAAAGATACTGCAGTAATTCAAAAGTTATGTCTGTGGCACTGCTTTCAAGACATATTTTTTTTCTGGTTTATACTGAAGAAGGTGGTCTTGGTATGGTCCTTGTAGCATCCTTCTGCTTGAACTGAAAGACAACTGCTTTTCAGGTAGCTTTGTAGGTGTGGGTGGCTGTAGTGTGCGGATGTGAATAATAAGGCTTTTATCTCTAGCTTTCTCTATCTGTCTTCCAGTTATCCTGCTGAAGCTACTGGTCAGCTTTTTCCCTTTCGTGGAGATTGAATGTAAACTTCTGGATTCCATCTGCCCCTGCACCCTAATTAAAACACCTACTTCGAAAACCTCCATCTCATTAGACTCCGTCTAAATGCTATGAATTCCTAAGGAGTTCTTGAGTCTGTGTGCAGTGATTCAATGCAGAGACAGGAAAGATGGCAGATGTTACTTTTTTATGGAACAGCATGTCTCCAAGCCATTATCACCAGGACATTCACCATGGTTACATGTATGAGACCTGCTTGGGTTGCAGGACCAATCATTGTTCTTACAGTGCTCGCTTGCATTTGTCCTGGATATTTACTGGGTGGGGGGGAAAGGGCATGCTAAATGCAAAAATTGAAAAAACTGCCTTGCTGGTTTTTAAATGTGTTCATTCTTTTCTCTTACAGGAGAACTGCTGAGTCAGCCGAGACCAGAGGGATTGATGGAGATCATCTGTCCCAAGAACGGCAGCGAGAGAGTTAATGTTGCCTTGGTTTACCCTCCCACTCCTACTGTGATCAGCCCTTGTTCCAAGTGAGACCTGAAAGCAGACCCTCATTCCTCTGTCAGTAGATACCTATGTGAAATATGCCCTTGCTAAGCATTTTTTTTCTAGAAGGCAGCAGCCCCACAGCGTGAGATTTCTAATGATTTGTGCATATAGACAGCTTGCTTGTTAGATAAGAGGTAGAGTAAAATGGGTTGAGGTGTTTCCTGAGCTTTGTTGTGGTGGGTACAAGACACACATAGTGGGCAGGACAGATCGGAGACAACAATCATAGTCAGGTTTAGGTAGGATTGTACTTAAGGAGGATTTTGTCCACCCCATGCTCCAACCAGTGCCACCCTAACAACCAGTAAGGTTGCTTGGGACCTTGTATATGCAAGGGTTGGTGACTACCAAGAGTAGAGGTGCCACCACCTCTCTGGACACCAGACTTACATTGTTCTCCTGAGGCAGAACATTTTTCCTTCTGTCCCATATGGGTCTCCCTTATTTGCCATGAAGGTACATTGCTGGCTTGCATTCAATGTGCTCTCCATCAGATCCCAAGCCAGCTGGACCCCAGGCTGTGGTGGTACATTGGGTTGTCCTGTTCTTGGTGCAGGGCTCTGCGCTCGTCCTTGTTGAATTTTGCAGCACTGTTGTTGGTCCAGTCCTCCAACTTGGTGATGTCCCTCCGGACAGAAGCCCTCCTATGTATCTTTACTTTACGTGTTCTTCAATCCTCAGAGTGGGGGACGTGAATGGAAAGCAGAGCTGTGTTGTGGTGGGAACAAATGTGGAACAACACTCACAAAAACAGGCACTTGCCTTGGCTTTTTGATGCACAGGCTTTCTTGCCTAAGAGAAATGCAGCCACGGCCTGCCCTCATTGGAGTGGCACAAGGGAATTTGGCAGGGAGCTTAGAGGAGTGTCTTGCTAGTTGCTGCTGCTGTGCTGCATGTGGATGCCTGTTGCTTTCTCTTCAGTAACTGAAAGTAGCTTTGGCAGCTGTTTTCTCTGTTCAGCACCCTCCTACTCCAAAATACACGCATCCTGATGAAGATTAGCTTTGGTGATGGGTGGCTGTTGAGCTGTGTGTGAAGGTCAAGTTGAAGTGTCCACCTGGGGTGAGAACAAAGTAGTTGGCCTGGTACTGAGCCACAGTTCACAATGTTCTATTCATTTGGTCCTCCTGTGTGTGTTACTTGTCACAGCACATTTCTAACTTGAGGCTGCAATTGTCGTAATACACTGTCAAACTGCCTGTGCACTTGTCCTCCTGTACTCCAGCCTGCCTTCCACAGCCTCTTAACAACTGTGTCCCAGTTTCACCGTCACTCTGCTGGCAGGAAACTCGTGTTCTCAAAAAGGCCTGCGTTACTTTTAAAGACCTTGCCTTACCTATTTAGGAGCCTTGAGAAAATTCTGTGTCTTAGTGACAAATTGTGATGAATAACCTATGAACTTTGCTGGTAATGCTACATTACTTTTTCTTTATCCTTTCCTCTTCCAGATAAATCGTCAGTGCTGGTGCCAAAGGTTTTTACCAGGCAGAATGTGGCTGATGCTCTGCAGTGCTCCTGTTTCTCAACTCATTGAGTTGCATGCTGACGAAGATTGATGGGACTTTGGACTCTGAAATGCTGTGGGGCAGGGGCAGCTCCCAGGTGGGGGCCTTGTGGCTGGAGTGGATGCAGTTGCCTGGAGGTCGGGGGACAACTATGAGGCATGAAGCAAAAAGATTGCTGCTAATGGCAGGGCCACTGACCAGAGGGAAAGCACTGGGGATAGGATTCTGTGGACCCATTGATCGTGTGTTGAAAACCCATTTGGATCTTATCATGAATGTAAAAATATTCTTGGTACCATTTAATTGAGACCTACTCGGAGGAAAGTCTCTTGAAATGAGCTGTAGTGGGATTCCCTGGATTTGTTCTTGGACAAGTGAGTTTTGTGGCAGTTGGCCAAAGCTTTGCTGGGGAGGGGGTTGATGTTGTGAAGCCTTTAAAAGTGCTGCAGTAAATACAGTTGTCTGTGTCCCACACAGCAGCCAGGAGGAGAAACAGGGCAGGAAATGTTTCCTGCCTTGTGTATTTACATACACTGTGCCCTGAAGCACTGAGGATGTGTTCTAATCATGCAGGGACAAAAGAAGGACAGGTGGTGTGACCCAGTACCTGTCACGCTTGGATGCTCTGGGGTTGCCATTGTGGCACTCATCATGCATCGTGGCAACTAGAAATCTAGGTCTGGGTCCTCCTTCTAGCAAAGCCACCCAGGCAACTTTGTGTGGAGCTCTAGTGAAGCAGCATATAGCTGTGCTGTACAAACTGGATCTGATCCACTTGAGCTGTCCCCAGCAGCTGTGCTTCTTCAGCAGCCCTTTTCCCTGGGCCAGATGTGGGAAAGGGCAGGCTGAGCACTGGCATCACAGTGCTAGTTTCTTTCCTGACTAGGGGAAAAAGTTTTTGAGGCCATCTAAGATGTTGCTTTCAGTTTGTGCCCTACAGTTGTACCCCGATAACTGGGCTGTATGAGTCCTGCAAATATTTGATTCAGTGTAAGTCAAATAGAAGGTAGGCGTTTCCAAAGGCAGGATCCCTGCATCAGGTGCTGGTGGAGGTCCGAGAGATGCAGGACTTTAAATGTTTGTGTTATTGTACAACTTTTAAACCTTTGGGCTGTGATGGCAGATGGATGATGCAGGTTGGCAAGCAGTCCCCACCAGGATGCAGGCTGTCTAGGGCTATGGCCAGTGCAAGACAGCAATATGTGTCCTGTTGGCTCCTGCTGCTGTTCCACGGGTGATGTTCCCCTGGCTTCTGGTCCTTCAAATACTAGCCTTGTGTGCAGGGCTGCAAAACCCACTGTTAGCAGGAACTTAACACTGAGAAACGCAAGGCAGAATCCGCTCTAGTGAGAGATTGTGGAGGTCAGGTGGAAGAAATCAAGCCATTCAGTGGGGAAAGATGCCAAATAAAAGCTGGCAGCTCAGCCAGCTTCATGTCTCTTCAGCGTATCATTCCAGATGGGTTCAGATTTCATTTGTTGACTTGCCACCTCTGGCAATGAGCATTTGAACCTTTCTTATGTCAGCGAGAAGCATGAATTGATGGTGTTTCTGTAGTGCTATAGATAAATTGGGGACTAGAAATTGCCTGTGGAAGGGAGCAGAGATCTTTGAATGGTGTCAGGAATAGTGCTGGGAAACTCCCTTGTCCTGAGGCTTACTGCCTTTGAGACATGAAGGGCCCTGGTACAGTCAGAACTTTTGTTACAGCATTCCCTACTGTCACCTCCCGTGCTAGGCGGTCTTCTCCTCTGTGCTGCTACTCATCTCTCTCTTTCCCTTCTCCATAGGAAGAAACTAGCGATTTGTTGCTGTGACGTTGCGTGGAAACCACATTATAAAGAAACCACAAACTGGAATCCTTTTCCAGCCGGAGACCTGTTTCCCAGTGCAGCAATCTGGTCTGGGATGTGAGCATTGAAGGAGTGAGAGGACAAAGCAGACATCTTACAGCCTGCTCTGTGAGACTGCAGCTCTGCTACCAGGGCTTGCCACGTCAGCAAGAGCACGGCATTATCCGGCCTTTGCAGTCTGCCATGTGCACTGAAGCTGTAATGCCGGGAGTGTGGCAGTATGGAGATCAGACTAGTTGGGTCTATTTATTACAAAATGATGATTGTTCATCTGCCCACTGTCTATGGTGTAACTGTGTTTTCATCTGTGGGGTTTTTTTTAATATGCAAAAGTCATGTAATTTTCTATGCAGTTCAAAAACATTTCCCCTTTGCAATGCCAGATGGGAGATCTGTGCAGGAGAACCAAGCCAAGTGGCCGATAGCATTTTTGATTTTGCTGTTGCTGTCTTTTAAAGACAGATCATGGAGTCCTCTGCACAGTGTCTCCTTGCTGAGGTCCTGCCTGTTAGATGCCCTTAACATCTCTAAGCTGCAGGGATGAGGGCCCCATGTTTTTGAAGGATCTGTCATTTTTTATGAGTCAGTCCACAAGGAAAGAGGGTTTGAAGGCAGTGCCATAGGAGCAGAGATACCCGAGTTCAAAGTGTGTATTATATTCCTGTTCTTATCCCTGCTTGGAGAGTTACTGAACTGTTAGAAACAATGTAAGACCTGTGTGGAGCACCCTGCAGCCTTTACTGAAAGTACATGAAGAGGTCAGAATGTATTGGGGAATCGATTGCCTCCCTGTGAAGCTGACAGTGAATTAAACCCCTTGACCTCCTGGTGCAGACAGGGTTGGAAGTAGAGCTGGCAAGTTACTTTACACTGCAGGACTTCCAGCACCTGGAACATGTCCTGAACTACCCTGTGTTACACTCTGAGGCAAAACTTGGGATTCAAACGTGCATCCGTCCAAATGAAGCTCCCAGGATAGCAGCTTTGCCTTCTGCTGGGTCTGTGTAATGCAAGAAGGTGTTTGTCACCAAGCAGCACACAAATCTGTTGAGGTAGAGTGA
This sequence comes from Coccyzus lansbergi, assembly GCA_033558105.1. Lineage (NCBI taxonomy): Eukaryota > Metazoa > Chordata > Aves > Cuculiformes > Coccyzidae > Coccyzus > Coccyzus lansbergi. The sequence continues at coordinate 2,673 of JAUMJK010001477.1, read as the reverse complement.
GAGGGAGCCCAAAGGGTGATGCTGTACATCTAGCTCATCTTAGGGCTTGCAGGGAGGGACAGTTGATGGCCTCTGGGCCATCTGGCAGAGGGTCCTGGGTGATGAGAAAACTCTGCTTTACCTGCGCTAAAGGCAAAAAGGTCAGAGAAATAAGATTGTTTTCAATTTACCACAAGGCCAGGATGCTTTCGCTTAGTCTCTTCATGTGGCAATGCTGCTGTTTCTGCATTCTGTCTCTGCTCTGAGCTTGGGTGACTTAGCTTTAAACTTAAGAAACAGAGACCACATTGGGATTTGACTTGCATTGTGTTCTCTCAAGTCAGATGGAGGAGGCTGTGGGCTGCAGAAATGCGCGTCATCTCCCTCCCAGCATCCTCTGCAATTTCATGGTGGCTGCGAAAACTCAATAGTACTTTCGGGTGCTGCTCTCCCAGAAACCCAAGATGTTCTTGCTTTGTGGGAGCAGCGGAGCTGATGTGGAGTCCACGTTTCCTTTCCTTTTGTACTTCTGAGATGGGGGTTAAAGTTTGTCAGAGCAGTAGGGGCTCCTCACTGTGAGGAAATGGATACAGTTGTGTTAAAGGGAACTGCAGTGGCATTTAGATGCTCTCTAACCAAAGTGAAAAGCCACTGGCTCACTCCTGCAGAGTCAGATACCAGAGCTCAGCTCCTCCTGCACGTCTTAGATGGGATCTTGGATTGGCATCTCTGACCAGTGGTGTGGGGAAGTGGATGGATAATGCTGCACTGCAGTTAGCACGAGAAGAGGCAAACGAGCCTCAGTGTAGCACTCACCACATGCTTCATAGCTTGGTTCATAGACTGTAATTGCAGGTATTCATATAATCTGCATCACTGGGCAGGACTCTGCACGCACACACACATGCATGCCCAGGTGTACACGCCACCACACCCACACATCCTCACCAAAACGATAGAAAATAAAAGTGATCTCAGTCTCAAGGAGAGGCCTGACTCTGATTTCTCCTATTCCAATGCCTCCTTGGACCCGGCATCTGATTCTAAACTTAGGGCTTCCTGAATCCAGGAGCCAAAGCTTTTGGGAGCATGCCTAGCAAATGATTCACAAAATCATCAAGAGATTTGTAATGGAGTGAATCTGTGAGAATGGAGCCCTTTGGATTGACATCTGTGAGCCAAGGCAGGTGATGTCTGGGGAACAGCTTTTCCCTTACTGTGTTTAGGATGTTTTGTGGGGTTTTTGAGGCCAGCTCAGCAGTTCTTATTTGTGTGGCATTGTTTTTTTTTTTCTTGTAAACTTTGTTCCCTGTGAACCCTGCTCAGGTGCCACATTGTTCAGAGAGGCAAGAGCAGTAAGACAGATGGTCCTCTGCTTGCCAATGTGAGAATTGCTGGCAGTGCCAAGAGGGTGAATTAAAAGTAGGGAGCAGGTCCCCTCCTACGCTGCCCCAAGCAGCAGTGTGTGACTCCATTTCCATAACAACTCTTATCTAGAGGAGAAGACAGCAAACCTCTGTAGCAATCCCGGCTAACACAGTGATGCTGCACAGCAGGTTGAGGAAGGGACAGCAGCACCTGTGAGAGGTTGGTGTGCGGAGGTGAGATGGAGGATGGGGGGCTGGTCCCCATTCACCACAAGACAGATAAAGTGATGCCAGGATATTTAGGAACTGACAGAACTGAAGATGTTGGGGTGGCTGCATCAGTCAGTCGGGTGTCATGCATCAGCCTCCATTGAGAGACAGGAAGGATATCTGTGAAGATGTGCCTGGATTGTGCTCCAGGACTGAGGGAAGCACCAGCAGGAAATTAAGTAACCTGTGATAGACTGAGAGATGTCCCTGCTTTGCCTTCACCTCATGGCTGAGAACACTGAGAGGGCTCTGATGTGTCTCACGCCACAGCACTTGTTGACCAGATCAAGGGATATGGGGAAGAAGATGAAGCAACTTCAGCAAGCAGGGTGGGGATCGGGTCTGGCTGCATTGCTCCGGTAGCCAGGACCTGCCTGCCCACACCCCACAGGTGTCCTAGACCATTGGTTAGGATTATAGAATGGTTGGGGTTGGAAAGGACCTTAAAGCCTATCCAGTTCCAACTCCCTGCCACAGGGAGGGACACCTCCCACCCATGAGGGCTGCCCAAGTCCCCATCCAACCTGGCCTTGAACACCTCTAGGGATGCGGCATCCACAGCTTCCCTGGGGAGCCTGTGCCAGTGCCTCACCGCCCTCATCGTGAAGAATTTCTTCCTAACGTCTAATCTAAATCCTCCCCTTCAATCCAAAGCCAGAGGATGCCCTGCGCAAAGTCAGCGGAGGAAAGCAGAAGCACAAACACAGCGTCCGTGCGGTGCGTTTCTCATAACACTGCGAAGGCCTCCAGGGAGCTGTCAAGAGGGAGCGCTGGAGCTCCTCCCCGCGGGCGGGACAGCGGGACCCGGTGCCGGGAGCGGGGCCCCTTCAAGGCCTAGGGGCGGTCTCCGCGCTCTCTATGTCGCGGCAATAGAGGCGCTGAAGTGGAGCAGCCCAAGGACAGCCCTTAGCGAGGCGCCGCCCGCTGGTGAGTGCGCTCGGGCGCCGGAAGCGCGACAACAGCGGGCGGCAGCTGCCCCTGTGCGCATGCGCAGAACCGACCGCGGCGTGCCCATGGCCCCTAGGTTCATGCGCAGAGCCGTCCCAGCACTGTCCGC